>VZSZ01006753.1:0-74412 GCA_013398815.1 Ibidorhyncha struthersii | reverse complement strand
ATTACTTGACAGCCTTGCTGACCTCAGTCTATCACTGAGCTCAGCGAAGTGTCTGAGCTCAGTGAAGTCTTGGTCCCCACGCAGCTCTCCTTAGCTCTTGCACCTCTGCCAGTGCCACCCACGCTCGGGACAAGCCACGTTTCTGTCCTACCACCACCCAGATGCGGTCACTGGCTGGGGCTGTGCCCGAGGACAAGCTGCTGCAAAGCCCTGGTCAGTCCCACCTCCTCTGGGGCAGGAAGAGTGGCTGGTGCCTCCTGTGATGAGCAAAGGCACCGAAAACACACAGCAAACTGCACGTCCAGCCTAGCAGGCAGCTGTACAGTGTTGTGCAGAGACCTGACAAACTCGGTGCACCTCTGCCTCCCCCGCAGGCACGCTGCCTTTCATCCCTTCCTGTGATTAGGGGAGCTCTCTTTCGGGAGGGCACTTTAAACGCTCTCCAGGCCTTTGCCTTGCAAGTCTCTTCCATTACATCAAACTGGTTTGACTTCATTAAGCCTCAGTTAACTTCAGGTCCCGGTGGCAATATTTCTTATCTTGCTTACTGACCCAGGTACAGTAACTAGTCAAGTCTGGAGGGGCTCGATTGGCAGCAACAGGAGCAGCAGGTACATTTAAGGAGGTTGCTAATAAAACACTGGCTTCAGCGCTCTTTGGAGGCATGGGAAAAAAAAATTAAGCTGAAAACTTCTTTGCATTCAATAAGCTAAGTTTCTCCCTTTGCCATGGCGCACCATTGCTTTAAAATATTTTACTGAAAGGGAGGAAAATGAGAACCTAACAGGGAGATGAACAGAGCAGCTAGTTGCACCCCACGCTGTGCCTTGCTCTGCCAGCTACCCCAGCCAGCTCTGCTAGCTATTTCTGTCATTTCACCTTGCCACAAAACTCATATAACACCCAGGATCTATGAGGTCCTTTTGCATAGAGGACACTCCTGAAACCACTTCTTCACTTTACAGTTGACTCCGAAAGTCATAAGCAAAAAAAAAAGGTGTTTGATGTTTTTCCTTTTTTTTTTTTTTTTTTTTTTTTTGGGTGTAACTTTTGCATCCCAGGACTGGCTGCTCTTGGTTTATCTTAGAGCAATTACTCACCCCAGGCACCTAACAGGCCTGGTCATCCACACACCGACAGTGACAAACCCGTCTCTGCTTTAAGGTGTGCTGTCTTTTTCAGCAGAAATGCCTCCCAAGTACACTGAAATGACAAGTGCCAACCAACCCAGGTCAGCCCACTGCTCACTCCACTTGTCTTCCCTTCTCTCCACCACACCTTCATAGAGTACTTCTCCCTTTTTTAGCTCCTCTCCCCCTCTGGAATAATTTTGCAGGTAGGATTGCTTGCTTTTAGGCATCAGCCACTAGATCTATCCAGATGGCACAGAAGAGCGAGGAGCGCCTGGTACATTGTAGTTAAGACTGTCTGAATTACCTCATGTTTCCAGTGGGTTTGTCTAAGCTGAAATTGCCCCAAATTGTTCCTGCTGTAAAGGAAAAAATTTGGTCTTTTAGCCAAAATCACACAAGGAAGCTATATTGGAGCTCACACACCAAAAAACCTAAAGCTAAGATGTCATTAAATGGTTTTAGATGCTCCTAGTTCCAGGCAGTGATTTATTTCAAATAGCGCGTTGGGGCGGTCACATCCCCTTTCTGTTCTTCCAGCCCTCCAACCCTGCATGGGGTGGATGAAGGTCTTGGAGGAAGGATCAGGATCGGTTGTGGCAAGACACAGACACGCTGTTTTGCTTCCCAAATACATACCTCTTTGCTGAGGTTTGATGAAAATATTGTTGGCCGTACTGTGGGGCTCCATCAGTGCCTTGACAGATGGCGTTGTGAGAGGCAGTGAGTGCCAGCAGCAAGGCACAGGGTAAATCCCTGCAAGTAGAAGAGTTCCAGTCTTTCTGGGGTAATTCATGATTTCTGGACATGGCATTGGAAACACAATAAAAGATTATATAGTTAATTTCCCACTTTTTACACCCCTTAGTTCAGCGGGTCAGGCTTAGCTGTGACAGAAATTGGTCTGGTTTATAAAACTGCTTTTATTTTTTAAATCAGAGTTAATACAGCAGACAAACATCACACTTAAACTGGCATGGCAGAGACAAGATGAAGGACAGCCACCATTTGTCACTGTAGGAAGCAGCTCCAAAATACTCCTGTCTTTTAACACCTGTTTAACCTTAATTTTGCTGATTTGCACAGTCATTAATTAACTACGTACAGTATACACAGCTACCTTGATAGATCTGGAATTTCACAGTCTATTAGAGTACATAATTTGCATTTACATCACAGTGGTGGTAAGCAAAATCATTATCTGGACTTACACATACACCTCAAATTTTAGGGAGTCAAAACAACTTGTGTCCAACTGTATTTTTCAATTATATATTTAACATCACTTTTCTTTCTACTTAGTCAAAACTCATTCCACAGATAGTTACATCAAAAATGTTATTGCCCTAAACCTAATTATCAAAAGTAAAAAAACCCAAACAAGCCAAATGGCCCAAACCACAGCCTTCAGCTGTGGGCAGGGTAGCTCGCGCTGCGTTAACAACTACGGCTTTAATTCTCCTGATCTCCAGCTTCCAGCTTGACATCCCCTTCTTGGTAACTTGAAAGACTTTAGCGATGGCCATGTGCTGGCATGGAGCCCTCCTCCTTGGTGGACATTGCACAGGGACCTGCGGGCAGGACTTCCTGGCTCAGGTAGTCAGTCGCCTCCTGCTCAAACACCTTCTCGCTGTTTGCCGGGACCTGAGCCTGGCTCAGGGGCGCGAGCTGCTGCCCACGCTTTGACGCGACAGCAAACCAGGCGTGTTTAAAGTTTCCAGTTTTTTTATTTTAAAATTTGAGCAAAATGCAAATTTGATTCGGGACACATAATCATCAGTTTCTACTAACTGAGATTTTTTTCTTTTTTGTCTTTTTTTTCCTTTTCTCCATCACAGATAAGCTGTGACTGCAGGAGCAGAATGAGCTGCTGACGTGCAAGCGTTGGCTCTGCACCTGCGTTTTGGTAGTCGGAGTGGATCATAACAACCGTTACATTATCAAAAACGAAGCAGAGTTGTTTTTTTTTTTAAAAAAAAGAACAAACCAAAACCAGCTGATTTCCAACTATTCTAATAAAAGGTAAAGCAAAAAAAACCCTGAACTGGAAGGTCCCTGGCTGAGCTGCAGCAGAAACGTAAGGCCGCGGTGCCTGAAGCTGCAGCACCCGCAGCGCTTGCTCCTGCTTGCTCCCAGGCTCCGGCACTTCTGCCTCGCCAAGGACTACCATGCCTCTGACCGCTTTTGCCCACTGTTGCCACCCTTCGGCCCTCAGCCTGTGGTGGCCCCGCCGGCAGCGGGGTGCCCCACGCACTGCCCTGCTTGTCCCCACGGCTGAGGCCACCTCAGAGTCAGTGGGTCTCTTCTCAGTGGCTTTTGCACCGGTCACTCTTTTAACGTTGACCGAGTGCTGGTGTGGCTGTGTAACAGGAGGCCATGGCTTCAAAAGAAGCAGTTTTTTTTCCTGTCTTTCCTGTGTTGGCGAGCCTGCAGTGGCAGCCGGCATGTTAGAAGTGGTGGTAGTCACATTTTGTAAACGTGGCTGTTATTTTGCATATTTTGATTTGCTTAGTGCTGCTACAGCGCTACAGTGAGCAGCCTTCTCATTCACATCCACGGGCCTCAGGCAGGAACAAAAGCAACAAAACATATTGTTCAAATATTGCGTGTAATGCAAATTCTCCTCCCCTCCTGCCGCCCCAAAAAAACATCAAACCCAGGGCAGCTTAGAGGAAAAGGCTGTGGTTTGGTTTTTTTTTTATTTGAGGAAAAGAGTGTAAGTCTTTTTTTTTAAAGGGGCTTATATTTGCTATGGAAGAGGTTGGTCTTCATATAGTAGACGTTTTTTTTTTCTCTCTATCAGTTGATGTCAAACAGAGGTGATAACTGATTGTGTCTGTACACGGTAGCCTGAATTCTCTGCTGCATGTTTTCTCTTCAGTCTTGATGTGTTATTGTCCTGACGTGTTTAGTTATCAACATTTTCTGTCTATATAACATTCATGTAAAATAAGTAAGTTATATAAAAAGCAACACCCATAGCCACTGAGTTATGTATAAATGAAAAGGCTTATGTGAATTAATATTTTAAGTTTGTGAATTTGTGAAAAACAGTGAATCAGTAAACCACTGCTATTTTTCCTTTCCTAGATTTAGTGGCAAGCTTCAGATTTTGCCTGTCTGGAAAAGAAAGGTATTCCAGTGTCCGAAACTACTCATCTGGCTGCTGAAATTAACTGCACCAATCAGTCACTGCAAGTAGTTTTTATCTGTGTCACTCTCTTAAAGCAGTGAAAATAAAATTACAGTGAGCCAAAGGCTCTATAGTAAATTTTGACAGAAATGTACTAGCAAATAACTTGGTTTTTTTTTTTTTTTTCTCCTTTTATCTATTAGAAGGTTACAGCCTCTGGCATGCTGGCAAGAGTTGTCTCAATGTGCTCATCCTTTGTGAAGGTTGCACCAATTCTTCACCTGTTTTCACTTTGGGCCAGATCCATGGGCTTTAAAAATAGGTGTAAGCGAATGGTTTACACTTTGCAGGAGTTTAGCATGTGCTTTCTTCTGGCAAAGCAACACCAATGCCCACAGAGGAAGGAAACTGCTTTTAAAATTGCATTAAAAAATACTAAAGTGAGTTTGGGGATTAGGTTTAAAAATAATGCATTGGCATGGTATCTTGCTAGAGCACTGTGCCTGGCTAACACCAGCATTCGTGCATGTGCCTTGCTGGACTTGCAGAGGATTGTGGTGTGCCGATCTTTTGAACGACATGGCCCAGTGGAGATGGTGCAAAACTCGGGGGGGTGGACATCAGGGAGAACTTCAAGTGCTTGTGTTAGATGGAGTTGTTTGGCTTGGCCCTCAGAAGAGTCGAGCAAGAGTTTGGAGCAAGTGCTCCTGACCCAGGCTATCAAAAAACGTGATAGTCACTGCTTTTCTCACTTGTTTTTTAGAGCAGCCTGGAAGGCGGGGATGCCCCCCCTCCCTATAGGTATCACCTGCAGGCTTCGATCCCCTCGCCAGGGGATGAAACTCAAATCTTCCACTTTCAGCCTAAATGTCTGTAACTGGCTTTTAGGTCACTGTTTAAAATCTGGCTAGTCCCCTGGAGAAGAGCCAGTTCTTCAACAGACGTCGCTGCGCAGCTGGCTTCAAGGGAAAACACCAGGCTTTGAACTGCAAGTGGCTGGAGCCGCTCCTCCCCGGCAAGCCCGGCACCAGCACCAGCAGTGTTCAGCGTGGGGGACCGCTGGGCCACACACCTGTAACAGCTATTGCCCAGTTGACAGAAAGGGCCTTTGCAGGCTGTGTCCTTGATGGGATTGTCCCCCGTGTGCACCATGTCCATGTACCTGCTGGGGGGACCACACTCTGCCGTCGAGGATGGTGGGGAAAGGGAGGAGGTTTGCAAAAAGTTGCCTCTGTTTTAGCTGCCTAATGTCATACAATCATAGAATTGTTTTGTTTGGAAAAGACCTTTAACATCATCGAGCCGGACCATTAACCTAGCACTGCCAAGTCACCACTAAACCATGTCCCTAAGTGCCACATCTACGTGTCTTTTAAATACCTTCAGGGTTGGTGACTCAATCACTTCCCTGGGCAGCCTGTTCCAATGCTTGACAACCCCTTTCAGTGAAGAAATTTTTCCTAATATCCAATCTAAACCTCCCCTGGCGCAACTTGAGGCCATTTCCTTTTTATGTTTTCTTGACATAGTCTTAAAATTTTGGTCCTAGTCTTAAAGCGTTGGATCAAGAGTCTCATCCCTCTCCTCTCTCCTTTACAGCAGTAAGCAGTTGACGCCCTCATGTCCAACATCTTCTGCTGGCTGAAGCTGGATGTGCCCAACAGTGACCTCTGACCTGATTTTCCTCTGCTGCTCCCTCCCGCTTTTCTATCATACAGCTTTGTGTGCATCATGTTGCTGCTATTAACTGTTCATTCAGTACATTAGCTTGTTAACAATATTGGGCGATCTCGGTGCATAAAATCTCTTGTTGGGTCCATTCCACTGTGTTTAATTATGGGTGTGTATCTGTTTTCACACACAAACTCCAAGTTCCTGTATTTTTAGGCCCCTTGTTTGTTCCCCTCTACTCCCCACTCTTTGGATTGCTGTCTCCATCCCTCCCACTCCTCTCACCGCTCCCCGTGATACAATAACACTCAAGAACACTGAACTCTGAGCTCTTTCTGCCCGCCGGCAGGAGAGGATGAGTAACAGGGGTGGAGGAGGTGAGGAAGTCTGCCTTGCAGCGCACTGGCTTGTGCAGCCTGTGCTGTGCCAAGGTACGAAAAAAAACAAGTCAGCATTTCAGATTTGAGTTGCAAGTCTCCCCAGCGAGATGCTTCTGCAGGTTAATGCAACCCAGTCCCAGGAAACAATTATTCCCGAGCCCTTACATGCACTGCACACCGGGACTCCCAGCAACGCACGAGTAAATTAATGGCTCACTCTCTGTTTCTTGGCCACAGTCTATGTAACATTGGGGCCAAGACCATATTTTTTACAGCATGTTCCTATCCAGTGGCACCAGCCTTGAGCCTTTTATATTTTTCTACAGGTGTGGATAAGCTATCTCTCTAAGTGATGGCAGCTGAACTCTTGCAGCCACAATGAGGGGTGAACTGGGTGTTGATGCTCTTCTCAAAAATACCTTTCCCCTTCGCTTGCTGTTGTAGAGTAGGTTGTGCTCATAAACCTGGCGGAGAGGGAGGGGGGAGTGAATGGCTCGAGAGCTGAAAGTTAGCTATCCGATTGATATTTAAAATAAGGGGGTTTGTTGGCTGTGTGAAGCTCGGCATCAATCTATGCAGTCAACTTCTGAGTTTAAACATATTGCACTATGACCAGCAATTCTCCACAATACAGTAGGATTTATTAATAGAAAATATGTCAATATGAGTTTTTCTTTGTACATGTTAGCAACATGTACAGTGAAACACATTTTTTTTTCTCAATCTATATTGTTATAGTTCTTTTGTGTTATCTGACATAACCATTTATATTTTGGGCTTAAATATGTTATTTGTCAAAATGTACTTTCAGTGTTAATATACCTTTAAAATCATAGTTTATCTTTTAAATATTGAATTCATATTTTTTTTTTCAAATCAATATTGCTCATGTTAGTGCAAATTTGTTAATCTTGAGATAGGTTAACCATTCCTTCCAGACCATAAACAGCATTTAATAAAACAGTGAAATTTATATAGCTCTACACAGCTGAACAAGATTCTAATACGAAGCTTGTTAAAAAAAAAATCCGACATTTTACAGTACATCAATTGCATTTTATACATTTTTTTGGAACAGTTTTGTTTCTTCTCTATTTCTGTGTGTGATCTAGTACAAGAATGAAGGGAACAGCAATAGGTAATGATACTTTCCTCAATATTAAAAAAAATGCATCATATATATCTTGCTCAATATGGCAGCAGTGTTGGATTTCCAAGCCCGGAACAGAAGCCGGGTAATTCAACACCTTCTCAAAACTCAGTACAGCAAGAATGAACGTTATCAGTTGGAGCACTGGGCACTACAGAGGAATGGAAACGAAACAACACAAACTATAGACAAAAGGTATTTTATGCCACTTCATCGATCCAGAATCTCCCACTTGAGCAATGGTCAACTTTTGACTCCAAGGAATTCCTAAGAGGAGCTGAAAGGGGGCAATGCGGGCATTTCAGTAGTTTGGAGAATGGAAATAAATTCAACTTACAATAACCTCCTGTCCTAAGAACTTCAAACAAAATGACGGATCCCTTCAGCCTGTTGGCAATCCTGCGCCTGGAGAACCGCACCAGCCCGGTGGTTATCAGGCAGTCAAGAAGAACTTCAAGTTGAGAGTGACATTCTTTATTAAAAAAAAGTTTTTATACTGAAAATGTGCTTTGTTCAAAAGAGCACTGCAAATGTCACTTATCTTATTAAAATCAATGTAGTAAATAAAATATAAACAACCTGTGTCCAAAANAAAATTTTTTTGCATGCAATTTTTTTCCCCCTGTTTACTACAAAGAGCAGATAAGGTTACATATCGTACACTGGGAAAAGCTGCCAAAAAGATTAAACTATAGTTCTAGATTACCGATAAACCAATTCTACGTCACAATACCCGCCTGCGTGAACTACTCGGGCTGTGTCCTATAGAGCAGGCGATAACTTGGGAGAGACTTCTCCCCCTGCGCACAGCCAGAAGTGTGCCAGGTGATGTTAAGACTATTACAATGACTAATCACAGAAATGTTTGCAACCTAAAACAAATTCCTTAACTGTAATTTGAGCAATTTACAACTACGCCATTTGTGGTGGGTTTTATGCTGTGAAAACTGTATGCTGAACTGTGGCCTGAATCAAAGAAATGAAGAAACATTAGATTCTTTTTTTTTTACTTACAGAATCCCAACAGCTAAGACGAATATGCCAGCGCTTCTGGCCTCCTACCTTAGTTTCTTTTTCTATTTTTTAATTAAAAAATAAAATAAAAAAAATCTGTCCCTTACATTTTTTATTTTTCAGGGTTTTACTTTAAATGCACAGAAATAGTTGGTATCTTTCATATTTGAGGAATGTGGTTTTGGGTATTGGGTTTTCTTTTTGGTATGGGTTAAAATAAATGATTGTCCTAGTGGTTCATGAGTTGGACTCTTCTATAGCCCAAAGAGTTCGGAGAGTCCAGACTTAAGTCTGTTGGGTCCTTGTTTTCCATTCCCTCAGGGAGATGGCAAGATCAAACTCTGCCTTCCTTGAGCACTTGCTGGTTGGTGGCTGGAGAGCAATGAAATTTCCTCAAGAGAAGATCAAGAGATGCTACTTCAAAGGAAATGGCACCTAAGGGTGAAGGAGTCGGTGAAAAAAATCCGATAACCCCTTCCTTTGTGAGTATGTGGCCTAACAATTTTGAGTTACTATCAATGGTTAAGAAAGCGAGTAAGAGAAAGCACATACTGGAGTTTCCACTGTTTAAAAAAACAGAAAATCAAACAAAAATTGAAGCCTGAACAAGGAAAACATTGGATGAAAATAAGTCTTACGCCACACAAACACACACCCTCAGACACACACACACACACACGCACACAGAATACTATGCATACGTGGACACACACAAGTAAGAATGTGTATTTTTATGGTAAGTTCTTGGAAATAGACATTCTTAGCAAATATGGATGACAGATCAATTGTAATTTATTTTCTTTTAACACTGTATCATCATAAAGAAAACTGGTATAAATGAAAAAAATCTATTTCAAATATCTACATCTAAAATTTTAGGCAGTGAAAAAGCACTTCGTTGACAAGGAGTGTGGAATGATGAATGTTAATTGTCAGAAACTGCTGAATGCCTTTTTTTTTTAGTTGCCACAAACAAATCCACATATCAGAACGAACAATACTGCTAAATATTCCTTTTTGTTTTTTTTTTTTTGATTTTTTTTGATTTTTTTTTTTGTTAAAACGCACCGGGGAAAAGAAAACAAAAAACTGGAAATTCATACATCTTTCAAAATTTGAAATTGAAGCAATATTTAGAACCATAGATGAAGAAACACTGTGGCATTGGTGTAATATACACAATGCACTTGTTTTTTTTTTTTTTATCTGTAATGTACATCAAATACTTTACAACAATGCATTAACAAAAGGCAAGAAACATCTTGCTGTACAGAGGAAACCCCAAATGCAACTTGAAGCCTAGATTCACAATGAATGAGGATATTAAACAAAGTGTGAGAAGCTGTTCCCCATAAAGTATGTACGCTGCTCAGTTACTTGTGCTTAACTCTTGACCCACATCCACTGTCGTGTTCTCTCTCCTTCCTTCAGCCACATTCAATATACAGCACTGAACTTTAGACTCTACAGGCCAACAGTAATGTTGCCCCACGCTGTAAAATCTATATATGTATACATATATTTCTTTCTAATTACTCCCAGGTTTAGCTTCCATATCTTTTAGCCTTCTAAAAAAATCTCTTAATTTTTTCCATACTGGTTATCTGGGCCTTCCTATGGAACAGGCTTTAACAAACTAAATTTGCAGGAAAAAAAATGTCTTGTGGTATGCATGCACATGCACAGTTCCTGGAGCTTTTGTATCTGCCCAAGTCTCAAACCCAGGAGTCGGGAGAGGCTGGATAGTGGCTTGTTTCATAGTTAAGTTCACTATAGGGACGAGCAGCTGAATAGAAGTCGACGTAGTTGCCAGTTGACTTTAGTCCCAGGTGCATGTTGTATTCGCTTGCAGGTGGACGATGATGCACTTGGTCCTCAAAGAAGGACTCATCATAGTTTCTAGTTGAATTCTGAAACGGCTGATATGGTTCATAATCCTTTCTGCTGGGCTCCTGTGGAACTGGCTGTGTTGAAACCTGAAAGGCAGCAATACCCACAGCTTGTTAGACACAAGTTACCGTGGGCAACAGGATGGGAGGAGGAGTAAACCTCCCTCTGTGCTCCCTCATGCTGCAAATACAAGTTGTGTCTTATTTTAACATCTGCTCAAGGTATTGCACGGTAGTGAATTAATTTCACAGCTTTGTCTTGTCATTACCTTTCTTTACATTTATTTCTTTACTATTATTATTAAATACATTTATTATTTAATGTTATTGCTGCTAAAGACGCTGGTTTACTTCACAAGTAGTGCAAGCAGCGTAGCTTGCAGTTACTTTCATAACTATAATCTGTGTATTACTTTCTGATTATTTTGCAGCTATATAATGCAAACATTAGTGGGCAAAACTCATCCTTGAAGAATTTGAATGGAAGTGATATATACTCCAAAGCTGCTAAAACTTCTGCAGCTGCCTTTGACACAAGTGAGATTTAGAGTGACGCCGTATCCTTAAGAACCATTTATAGTCCTCAGGGCATTGACATGAGAAAATTTCAAGCTAAATGCCCTGAAAAGTGTTCTTCTGCTACTGTTAAGCTGAACCATCTTCTTACCACCTCCTCAACACTTCGTGCTGGCAATCTTGTGTTGTTGCTACACTCCAGCAAGTTGCCTTGAAGCTGAAATATTTATGATATGCAGAAAAAAAAAATCTCAGGTGGTCCCCTAACCTAAGTTTGCCATAAAGTTTATTTTAGACAGCCCTAGCAAGCCTCTCTTTTTATAATTGGAACACTGCCTTTCACTCTGTGCCACCTCTGTCAGGTTTGGGCAGACTTTGTGATTGCAAAATGATACAGACTTTCAATCCTCAAATGGTTGTTACTGGGAATATTGATGCTGAGACGTTGGTGTCAGAAGACTTTTCAGATCCTGCCGACACTGCAAGAGTCAGTAATGCTCCTTCAAGAAGAGAGGAATGGTTGCATTGCTGTGTCCCAGACTCTGTGATACTCTTTCAAAACACGTCTGTATTGGACTCTATGTGTAGAGTGCAAAAGGCGGTCCCTGTCCTTTAACAATCCTACAAGTGATCTTACAACACTGGGCCCAATACTAACACAGCACAAGGGAGCATAACTACTTGGGTTTCTATTTCTAGTACTGCTATCAAGGTGTGTAGGACCCTGAGCCCCTCGTTTCGTTTCACATATTCAAACACAGGTGTTTAATTTTGGACATGGGAGAAAAAAAATCTACCCTAAGCAACCCATTTATACACCAAAAAGTTAGAGACAGACAGTAGAAAATAGGGGACTGACATAGTATTTCTGGGTTCTTCTTAGCTGAAAACATTATTTCTGGTATGTCAGTCATACACCTGACATTTCATTGAGAAAGCAAGTGGGAAAAGGTGGAAAATTGGTTTTGTTTTTTTTGGTGGCTTTTTTGTTTGTTTGCTTGTTTTGTTTTTGCTCAAACTCTCACCCCAAAAATCAAATTAGTTGATTGATGACCACATTTAAGAGTGCACCTGCTGTTACAATACCTCATACACTTTTCTCTGAGTTGTGTTAATTAGATGGGCTTCATCTCTTTAAATGCAATAAAAGCAGAAATACCTTCATGCACTGAACTGGCTCACACAAAGAAGGAATATGGTGCACCACAGGAAATATTGGCTAATTAAAAAGCAAAATCAAAAACAGAAATGGCAGCACCGAGTATCAGAAACTCTCTTTACCTTAAGTTTGGGAAAATTTCAGTTTTAACTGGAATATCAGTCTCTTAAATTGAAATTTCAGGTAATCTAGTAAAATTTTCAAAGAAAAATCTTTTTTATCAATTTTACTAAACATTAATTTACCTGTCTGATACTACTAATCATTTTAAGTGCTTTCCTTAAATGGTTTTTCATCTCATTTCTCTAGTTGAAAACTGCTGTCACTTTCGCATACGACAGAGAAGTTGTGAAAATATTAAGGGGTTGTGATAATGAAGTATAAACTAGCATTACACACAATGATTAAACAAAAGGCTATGGGTGCAGAAAAATGTCTGTTTCCCAGGGACTGAGGAAATACTACACTGGAAATAGCAGCTATATGAAGGCCACACATGTCAATATTGCAACTTTTTCTGAGAGTGCATTAGCTTGGCACTCATGCTGCCCATTACATTTTCGTAATGCCCACCTTATCCAGACATACCTATTGCTTTCTGGTTTTCAGGGACAGGACATTTTAAAAGATTCCCAAAGTTCTAGGCTGAATGGCTTGGATGTATATACATGGGAAAGTGTCCTCGCCAATGAAATGCCAGATTTTCTCTTGCCTGTGCCCTGATGCATACATTAAAAAATCAACCAAGCAAAAAGTGTTGTTACAATCACGCTTCTGGAGTGACTAAAGAGCAAAACGGAAGGGGTTTACTACACCTTGAGTGTACTGTACACATCCCTGCAAAAGATACAGGGGGTTCCGTCTGCAGGCCTGTTCGATACTTGAGTTTCTGCGAGGATGCCTTAGCACGGGAGCTGTGTGGTGTCAGCATGGTGTTCAGTTTTATGATGGCTATACTCAAGTAATAAGATGTGACCGGACTTAACCAAATTCATTGGCACAGGACACCACGAGATAGCAGAGACAGTAGATGTGCCCATTAACATTAGCTTGGCTTTTGTAGTCTGTGTCACACATATCCAAAACTTCAAGGCATTCAGGTCTCAAGCCCCTCTTGACTTCATTATGAGCTACAGGCTTGAACACCTTAGGTAACTTCTGTGCATATGCTGTCATAACCTGTTGAATATTTTTGAAACTTGGGCTGAAATTACCCATTAGCATGAAGAACGTAGCTTGTTTGAAGCCAGTGGAATTGCTAGCATTTGCACAAGCCGATGACTCAGTTCCTCTAATTTAGATTTATCAACCTTTGTGAATTTCTTAGTTTCCATACAAGATGTTACACTGGTGTTTTGCCATCTGGAACAGTAACATTTTAGTCTCTGTACTTACCTGATTGTGTTTGATATCTTCAGTAGGTGCACCATACGAATTCCTGTACAAAGTTGAGATTCCAGTGTTCTGAGCTGGAGAGAGAAACAAGGAAGGAAAAAAGCAGGTTTACCAAACACCTCTTTGGCCTCAAAATGAATTCTGAAGGCTTCATTAAATACAGTATACAGCGCCTGTTTCCCATACACGAAAATCTTTAAAAGCATCTGCAGACTTCTATTTTCTCTTCCTCCCACTAAACAGTTATAATCTTTGCTTTGCTGTACATGCATGTACGTGGGAAACACATACTAATGGTTAACAGGTGCCATGTCGTGTTCATACCAATCTTGTGCACTTCACATATAAACCAACAAAATAATTACATACACAGCCAGCATTCAGTAATATATTCCAGGTTATATATGGGATTTTGTATCACAGATACACTGAACAGGTAACAGTTGTCAATATTGAGATGAAGAAATTCCTTTCGCTTCAGTTGGATGATGTTACACCAAATCCTGGATTATTTATCCTGCAGTGCTTTTGCTATATGGTGCAATTATTCATGGGAAAAGTGATTAAATGCAACGGAAAAATGAGTTATGTGAAAAAGTAGTATGTTGTTATACTGAAGAGGTCTTGCCAAGATAGTCTCAAATCCACGAACTGCTGTCACTTTCTTCTCAGACGTCCTACTACTAAAATGCATGGACAAAACTGAGCTGAGTATGAAATCAGAAGTAATTCTAAAGACAAGGATAAAATCATACAGTTTTGCAAAAATTTATTTCCCACACCGCCCCCCAAAACCACATAAAATGCTAAGGATTTTCTCTGCAAGGCTGATGTCACTGATCACTGATCTGGCTATTCAGCTGAAGGTTAGTTTGCTGGTAAAACTGGAAGGATTGTTGTTAATTCTCATATTGGAAAGAATATGAGGGTAGTATTTTGTGAGGCTGCTGCACTCTCTTCTTACTGGGCATGTGTTATTAGTTTTCCAGATGTTATAACCAATGATTTGATGCTGTCGTGAGGACTCTCTTTATAAAAGCACGAGCCTGCAGTAAAAATTGAGTAGCTGTGAATCAGAGTCATCAGTGGAACTGAAACATGTTGCTCATGCAACTTCTCTTGGGTCTCTGTGCAATGGTATAAAACCTGGAGGCACTAAGAGTTGCTTTTAATACCGTCGCAACTCCAAACCTTTGCGGGTGAGGACTGAGCATTAGAGCTGAGAGCTGGGTATGGGATCCATGCCAGCCACATCACTAAGAAGAAACACAGTTACTGAACAAGTAACCACTCTTTCTTCCTTTGGCAACATGCTAGCATGGACCCCACTGCCTTTATCTTTCCCCCAGCCACTGCACCCTCTACGGAGAAAGGAATGGCACGGTCTTTCGTCAGAGTTGACTGTAATACGCCAATTTTGATCTTCACATCTGCCATGGGTTCCATGCTGAGGGTGTAGTTTTTGTCCACTTTGGTGCACTGCTCCATATTGCTGCTTTACAGATCTCAGACGGTGTTCTTAAAGATCTTCAGCATGTTCTTGAAACAGGATAAAGACAGGGCTTATATGGTGGGGTGATGAGCCCTAACAGCTGGAAAAAGAGATTTTTTCATTTGACAACCATTACCTATTAGGGGTCAAAAAACTCTTGTTTCTTGAAGAGCTGCATGCAGTTACTGAGATAGTGCATAGTCCTGTGTAGGAAATGGAGAAGAGCTCTGGATGTCTCCAAGGAGTGCAGCAGGATGTTTTCTTTGAAAGTGGGAAGAATACAAACCCCAGTAACAGATGATGGTTGGTCTTTTCCAGTGGTAGGTACTCTTAATTCTGCCTGTGTGCCAATAGGCGGTAACAGATGGAAATGATGACTGCTTAAGTAGGTTTTTTTTGGCCATAGATGTTAGTGTTGAAGGGTTGATCTGCAGAGGTTCTCTCTGCTCAGGCTGCATTTTGTTGCCAAACTTGAGTGACGTGTGAGACTTGACTGTTATTTCAGTGGTTTTTACATTCCAGCTGCATCCTCTGCTTTGGTGTCTGAAACTCTCCCTTCTGATGACAGTCTTTGGTGTTAGAGGAGTCCGCATCAGCACTGCTATTTATGGTGCATCTCATGACGGCGTGGTGCTCATTAGTGCAACTACCAGATCTTTCCTTGATACCATCTTTTTTATGCTCTTTTTCTGAGTTTTTTGCTTGCCCCACAAAGTGCTAGGAGGAGTTATACACATTCCTCTTCTCAAGGTCTGAAGATACTCTGAGCTAGTGTTTCAGCTACCCATTTTGTGAAGTGCAACTTCTTGAAGAAAATGAAAGTGATATTCAATGTATTGGACTCTCATAAATAGGGGAAGAACTTCTTGTAACCATTTTTTTTTTTCATGTATAGAAATTGCAAGATAAGCAGGGTTGAAGTTTCATGCATGCAAGTTTTCCATCAGGCGTGACTGAACATATTCAGTCCAGACAGGAGAATACTGTTCATGGTTGGTTGACGTGAAGAATAAAAGACTGGTATATGGTGCAACATCTGAAGGTTTTATGAAGAATCTTATGAAAAGTAGCAAACTGGAAACATGCTAATTTATATGTTGATCCTACAGGCAATCAAAGAGACTTTAAGGAGGGTCATGACCTATCCATCTTTTTACAGGTGAATAAAAAGGCACATGGTACACACGTGCCACTAACAGCCATGACTATTAAAAACCAGAAATACTCCAGAGTTGGTGCACAGCTGTCCAATGCACTACTGACATTTGCACTGATGTGCTCAGGATCGTCACATGCCAGATTGAAGGCTTACAGTCTCCCAGATCACATATTCTGTGATGGAAAATGGATAGTACCAGCTTATGAGAATAGCTGCAAGGTCTGTGCTGCTGATTTCACTGCAGTGATGTGGACACAAATTCACAAGTTAAAAGTGCAAAAAAAAAAAAAGTAGTATTCTTTTCTTAATGGAATAAAAACAATGACACATCAAATGCTTGGAAATGAATGCCAAGAGTTCAAGAACAAGAAATCTTGGCTTAGTCTAGCTGGAAGGCTGAGATAATTCTGTCTCTGGAGGAAATGTAAGTCAAGCAATGTAGCTGCCAGCGATGCATGCAGCCCCGCTCTGGTACCTGCTTCTGAACACGCAGGCGGTATCCCTGGGAACTCCATTCCCGCTCTGCCATGCTTCAGTGAGCAGTTGACTCTTGCTGTCCAGAAGCAGAGGGCAAATATAAAAGAAAGAAGGGAGAGAATGAGCTAGATGAATGGACAGATATTGTGTGGTTAGTACCTGATTTTTGCTGTTAATGTATACGTATCATCATCGTAAAATTATCAAACAGAGAGAAAAAGAGGTTAATAAAATAATTTTCTTTTTTAAAACATGGCAAGAGAAGGGAAAGGGGTACAAGGAGTAAGAGATGGAGATTTTCCAGCAGCCACACTTCTTTACAAGGATGTAAGAACTGTAGCTGCAGATGAAATGATTCGAGGACTGATGAGTGTGTGTGTGCAGGTGTGTATTTTATGCAGTATTTAAACATCAGTACATGATAGTACTGAAGAGGCCATTTTTACTAGGCAAGATTGTAAAGGTTCTAAAACCAGTACTATGATCAACCTGCAGNGCAATTTTCTGCAAAGCTGACAACAGCTTTGAAAATCATGTCACTCAGTAGTTTATGTGACAAAGATATTACTGACCGAAGCCATCTCCATATATCCCAGTCACTTGATTCATGGTTTAACATTCAGCTTTCAGTGCTTATAAGTACTTATTCTGAGCACATTTACAGACACTTCGAAGTAACACAGTGCTAGCCTTTTGCCCTCACAAACACAGACTGATAGTAAGAAAGGAAAGCTCAGCTGCCCAGGTAGTCATCCTCATGTGGTACTGCGTAATCTGCTTTTCCTGCTATAAGCAGTAGGACTTAATTTTCTAAAATTTAGTTCAAGACAGTGAAGGAAAATGCTTCTGTGCCTCACAAATCTCAGCTAATAGAGATCATTACCTGTCACTACCCCTGCCTCCTTCCTGCACAGTGAAAGATGAGGTAAGGGCATAAGAAAAGACTGCAGTGCATTATGGTTTCTTAAAGTAATAATAAGTTCAAGTAGCCTGAGCATCTGTAGCTATTGTAACAGATGATGGTGGTTGTTTGTGTTCTGAATGTTCAGGGACTTGCAAGTAAGTTTTAATAACAAAAGTACAGATGATTGATTCTTGATAACCAAAAAGAAAGTAAATTCATCAGAAGGTGTTTCTGCTGGCAGAAGTGAGAATACAGGGTGCAGACTGTGATGCACGTATTCATTCACTAAGGGCAAAAACAAAGTAAAAGAAACTTCAGAGTAGGAGTCCCATGATAATATACAGTAACCTTATCTTTCCTGTTCTGAAGGAAAACATCATGGCATAAATAACATTATCACATGCACTTATAGTTCCTGTTTTTTTTTTAAAAGCATATAATAGTTTTTGTCTTAAAAATATACTTTAGGTGATAAAATTTTATTATTGGTTCTTATTTTCTACAGAGAACAGAAGATGGATAGTAAATAAACAAGGCATCATAAACCTGTGAAGGGAAGAGGGCAATGAGAACTTTGATATTGTTCCTCTATTTTTCAGCTGTCCTTGTGAAATCAATATAAGTTATCATCTTCAGCCAAACTGTTTACTTCATAGACTCTCCATTCTTCCCAGAGGTTTCCTGACAACTCCCCACAATGGCAAGAAGCCAACATCTCTACTTCGAAAATCCATCAAAAAACCTTCATTTCAGTCTCAGCAAAGAGGTCATAAAATTTTTGAACTATAAACTGAGAAGAGCTTTGGAGAAGAGCATGGAGACAGTTGTGGATAAATTGGGACTACAGCTGTGGCTCTACATTCTGTGTAAATCAAAGAAAGCTTTGTGTAATACATCGGTTTGGCATGAAATACAAGAGCAGCTCAAAATATGTATACGCCAGGTGGAACCTGAAAAAACATCTGTCTACAAGAGCAGCTCAAAATATGTATACGCCAGGTGAAACCTGAAAAAACATCTAAGTCCCATAGGCTCTGTAGATATATTGACTGCAACGTGTTGTCTGATGCACAAAATGAAATACAGGCATTGCAATGAACTTGCTACATGAACTTATATTAGACCATCCAAGTAAAGTCAAAATGTCTCACAATTAAAATCACAAGTAATGATTTTATATTGTCCTTTAATGAAAAATTTATTTTATGAGCTACAAATATGTCACACAAATTTCATGTTGAACGTTGATGAGTAAGACTCCTTCTGTCACTTTCTTGCATTCTTAAAATGGTGCTTAATTAAAGCTCAGACCAAATAAGCAGATATTTGGTGACCTGAAAGAGAGAGAAAGTGATTTGTTAATTTCATATCCATTTGTACAATGGTCATGTAAGATTGTGAAATATTATTAAACTTTTCACTTTGATACTGGTTGTGATTTTTCTCACTGACCTCAGTAGTTGGAAAAATAGTCAATAGCTGAGCATGAGGCTGAGAGTTTTGATTTTCCTTACTAAAAGCCCACCCAGAAGATCAATAAGAACAGACAAAATACAAGCAGATATTAAAGGAAAACATGACGCAAAAATCAAAGTGGAGCAAAAGTTGCTGGGGAAGTACAAACCTCACGATCTGAAAATTATATTGAAAGAGAAACGAAACAAGGGAAACAGGAATGGGAGAAGAAAAACACAGTAAAAAAGACAAAATGAAAAGGAACGGGAAAAGAAAACTCCAATTTTTTTAACGTGTGGAGAGAGACAAGACTATCTGCAAGGAAACACAGATTTTCCACATAGAAACTCTTTTTTTTGGTGAACCTTCTGATCTATTTTGGTAGCCTAAATTTGCAAACAGAGCTAGAACAAAATACTAATGTTTCTGCCTTTTCAACCTGCTGCTTTTACTCCTGAGATTCCCATGGATCCTTGACAAGTGGCGAAAAAACGCACAGTCCTGTCCTTCACAATCACACAAGTTAAGGACCACGGAAGTGTTTTAGAGAACCACCAGTGACTGACTATGAAACACTCAAAATATTACAGATACATAAAATGCAGTACCTTGACTGAATCTGCTGCAACCTCATGTAGTACGCTGCAGATGCCATTCTGTGGTTTCCAAATGCTCTTCATTGTCATGCTGCTTCTTCAGATTTTCACATTCATGCTAATTAATGTTCCATATTGCATATTCGCACAAATTCACAGGCTGGCCTTTCGGTTTTGATTACACAATAGTGTACAACACCATAGATGTAGTATGAGAACCATCATATCCTAAATATGGTCTTGAAAGCTGCTAGTATGGATGGTTTGATGCTGAGTCAGCATGCTACCGGGGTCCCCAGTGAGCTAAGGAACACAAAGACAGCCCATTCTGGCATCCTCTGAGAAAGACCTCTATAGACGGCATGGGAAAAGGTAACAGGCATTCAGAAAGTGCAGAGTGAGTCCTCACTGTGATTTTTCGCTTGCCCTGAAGTAGCATTTGGAGGAGAGGACATCATGATGCAAGGCACTGTATAAATGTATGAAAATGTTCAACAGAGGTTATATAAGCCTGTGCAATGATGATGGAGACCAACACGTATTTTGCAAGAGAATTAACACAGAGGTGCAGACACTAGGCAAAGCACTCAAAATTTTCTAATTACTGAAATGCTAACAGGTTAATGAGCTCACTAAGGGAGAGAAGCCTTCAGTGAAACCTGCAATAGATGCCATAACATACACAGAGAAAATTGTTCTATTTACATCAACCCAGCTGAGAAAGTAATGGGGACAGACTTTACAAACTGCTACTGAATTTCCTAGGAATGACTGACGTGCAAAATAAGCTAACTGGTCCCAGAAAGCCATTCCCTGCAAAAGACAGATGTTATGGATCGCTGCACACCCTCAACCATTGTCACGCTTCAGAAACAACGCTAGTTAATACAAGGTGGACTTACTTCCTTCTGAAACAAAAACAAACTTAAAAAGAGATGTGAAATTGCACTTAGAGTCTGTGAAGAAACATGGTCTTCATAAATCATTTTCACACAGCATTGTATTCATTAAGATCAAATATTTCTTCAGTTATATTTCTCAAGGTGGCTAAAACTTTGGAATCAACCAAAGTAGGTTGACTCTTTTCTACGGCACAGTAAACCCAGGCAAGCCTGGCTAAAAAAATCAGCAGTCTATCACAGCTGATTTTAAGTATGCTATGCAAGCATAATCTCACCTGTCATGGTGTCTTTCCTAGAAGTGTGTTCTCCCTTATTTCCATGGTATGTGGCGTTTGTTCCAGTTGATTCATAGTCTGTTTTTCTTTCTTTTAGGCTGATCATTTCCCGGGGTGAGGCTGGGGCACTTGCTAGATCATAAAAATGGATTTATTTTTTCTCGCCACATACGAGTGAATGTAGTGTTTAAGTCTAGAGTAAACAGTTTAGTAAAGCTTATATTTGTCAGCATACTAACATTAAGGTCGTTGAAGAAACACTACCCCATTACGGAAGAAAAGAAAAGGTGCTCTTATTTCAAATACAGGACAAATGTATTCATGGGACAATCAACTCCAAACATCATTTTCTCTCTGAACGTTTTACTTTTTTCACTTACACTCAACATCTAAGACGACCATTAAGAAAAAAGTACAATAATGATTTTTTTCTTGCCCTTTAGCTTTTTAATTTTTTTATCTTGCCAAAACTTTCTGGTATAGGCACTTCCATTTTTTCCTCAAAATGGTTAATTATTTCTGTTAAAAAGACCATTAACTTTCAACTGTGCGGAAAAACCCTTAGAAAATGGTTTCCTCCCTTCTCTGTTGAAAACAAACCCATTAAATGATTCTAATGGGGACAGGAAGAAAAGAAAGGTGATTTTCATAGAAAACATATAGCAAAGAATGCCTAACACTTAAAGGTAACTCAAATAATTTAAGTATCTGTGTATGAACAACTGCCCTTAAAACAACTGCTACTTTAGGTTATCATTAAAACTAAATCCTTCATTGCTGATACTCGTGGTATGGCTAAAAGGAGGAAAGTACGAGGTGACAAGGCGGAGAACTGGGTTTGTACTTGATTCTCATGCAGTGGAAAATGTGAAGGTAATCACTGGCACTGATCATGAAGACTTAGAGCTTGTGATGCTTAGGAAAAGGAGAAAACCAGAGGAAAAAATAATGGCTTTCAAATAAACTGACTTCAGTGTATTTAGGTGTTGGTAGATACAATGCACTTTCCCTGTTATGGAAGGCAGGGGAAGGAGTACAAGGTGAGTGGCAGAGCACCCCAGAGCCTCGTGAAGGCACAGCAGTACAAAAATAATTACAGCGCTGGTGTTCACTTCCACTCGCTCCCCTGCCTCCACCCAGATATTTCATATGTCACAAGAACCTCAAAAGCAATAGCAATGTCCTTGCTTAAAAAAGAAGGAAAAAAATATTTTAAAAATGTTAGACAAGTTCATTTGTGTAGCTTCGTCATGAGTTACGTCTTTCAGCATCTCTAAACTATGTTACACTGTTACACTTCTTATTTTTTTATTTAAGGAGTAGGGAAGCACTTGTACTTAACTAAGGAGTAGGGAAGCACAAGTGATGTTGAATTCTGTGTAGATTGGTTCTGCTGGCCCCGGCCTCTGAATTTACAGAGCAAACGCAGGACAGATGGTTTTTCTTATGAAGCCATTAGAATTGGGGATTGCTTTTAAATCGCTTTCCAATAGTGATGCAATTCTAAAGCTGATCATCCAGCAGATATAAAGAAACATGACATTATATTACCAAATCAGCTAATGGCAACTTGAGTCTGATAGGGAACAAAACAGAATGCAAACCTTGAAAAAGCTGCTAACACAGGGATGCACTTTCTTTCAAATACTCTGGTAACGCTTTTAAGCACTCTGGTGTTTTGAACAAAATTGACTGATAAAGACAAAACCATCTCTCTCTGCTCCCTGGTGGAATTATCTCCCTCATTCCACGTGAGAACAACTGCCTTCTGGCAAGCGTTAAAATCCAGAAATGCCCTCTTTCAGCGTTTTTACTGGAAGCAGACATAAAATTATTGGTTGACGTTAGACTGAAAAGTGATATCAAGGCTTTCTGCTCTTATTCTTAAAGAACACAGAAAAGAAGACAGAGCTCTCTGCGCTAGTTAAAGCATCTTATCACCAAGTCCTAGGGACGGATGGCACATTGTGAATTCATTTACTTCAACTCTTTACCCCAAGGTAGGACCCAGCATACCACAATAATTCTTGACAGATTTTAATCTAAAACCGAAGATCTCTAATGACAGAGACCAGATAACTGCTCCAAGCAGTTTGTTCCAGTGCTTTGTTTCCCTACTGTTCCCTGATGTCTAGCTTGACTCCTTGCTGCTCATTATTTGCATTTGTCTGCTATGAAAACAGAGAAAGTTCATGCCATTCCTCTTCATAGCTGGCTGTTACGTGCTTGAATATTTGATGCCTACCTCTGCCCACTGCACCCATCTTGTGTCTCTCTTATTTGAGTTAAACAATTACAGTCTATCCAGTGTATCCTCAGATCCTGATTCATGTTTGCAACTGACAAAAATGCCTAAATAATTTCTAAAGAACTTTTGTCTAGCCAGAGATTCTCCTTATAATTTATTTGTGAAGGACTGGATCTTTTTTCCCTTTGGGCAGTATCTCCAATTTCTCAGGATCGCTCTGAATTCCATTAATGCCCTTCAAGGTACATGAGTTTCTCCCTGGTTTCTGTCACCTGCAAAGGTAATAGGCATTCTTTATATATTATCCAGGCCATTCATGAAACCACTGAAGAGTACTAGGCCCAAGGCAAACCTCCAAGGCAAACCTCCAATACTTCTGTTTTGGTGATAAGCAATACTCATCCTTTGCGAATGGTTTTCAGACGGTTTTGTATTTACCACACATGACATTTTCTGGACTGTTTGTTAGCTTGCCATAGAACTTGACTATCAAAATCTTGTTGAAAGAGTCTTACTGATTACAGTAGATTTCATTTATTGACTATTCTTTCCACAAAGCATTTTAAGTATGCTGTAGCATGAATTCAAGTGGATTTTGTAAGAACGAGTTCTTTTGAACCAATGTTTGGATTTGATATGGATACTACCAGACAGACAGTAACTTAAACTACTATGTAGAAATAGATACTCCTAGTGTTAAGCAGTATCTTATGTTCCTACTATCTTTGAGGTGCTCAGACTGTGATTATTTGTTCCAGCAATTTTCTAGAATGATGCTGAGCTGATTGGTCTGTAATTACACTGGCTCCTCTTCCTTCAGAAACAGCCACTATATTGGTCCTTTTCCAGTCTTATGGTAACTGATGATGGCAGTAAGATTTAATACAAAAATTAAGTTTGTTCTTTAAGCAACGGAGTAACAGAAGTAAGGCGACACTTCTGGCAAGAGACAGAGCTAAGATCTCAGGGCCAGACATTTCAAGCGCCTTGCACTTACAGTCAAAATAAGATTTTGGAGAAGAAAAAAGGGAACAAGAGCCCTTTATGGACTTGTGTAATGACAGATTTTGAAAACTGAATAGCAGCTTTCACTGTACTTCTGGCTACATTTTCGAATTTCCTCTGTGGTTGTTCTGCAGGACTAAGAGGCAGCGTCTATATAATTAACAAAACAACTTTCTTAAAAACAAAAACTGTGGTACAATGCTGATGGCAATAATCAGTTTGGCCAAGTTTAATCCTAAACTCTTGGTATACCTATGAATGACAGCATTTGATTGAATGAGTAGTAAAAAGCACATTGAAAGGCTGACTTTTTAACTCTGTTTATCGTCGAAGATTTTCACCGGGAATGGTTTTGTCTATCCAACGTATGTTCTACCTTAGAATAAGCTGAGGGGAAAATGCCCAGATTTCTGAATAGAAAAATTAATTAACACTGAGGCAGAAGTTGAGATACTTACATTAATTCATTGTATGGAACATACGGAATTAATGATAGCTGGTGTAAATATGCCGTCAACATTACATGAAGAGTTGTAGTCAATCTTTTGTGAAACTTACGTATGCATGTGTATGCACACTTACATACACATACACATATAATCAGAATAAAAGCTGACAAAAAGTAATGCGGACCCTTCAACTTCTGCTATGTGTGCAGAGTGGTCATAAACAACATTGTGTTTTTCATGACTAGCAAAGAAACAGAATTTCCTCATGCTATAAATGGACACCGTTGCCCTGAGATCTAGTCAGGTAATCTCAATCAGGAAAACACTGTGTGAGAATTCATAACAAAAAGTTATGGAATATTCTTTCTGCTGTAAGACTTTACCAGGTGTTAATTAAAAAAAAATAATTCATGTTTTCAACAGGTAATTTAGGTAAGAGTAAAAAATATATTTTGTGCCCTTCCACCATTGCTAACAACAAATGCGGATGCTAGTGACTGTGCTCAAAGAAGGAAAATGACAGTGATGGATTACATTTGTCTTTACTTCAGTTCTGAAAGCCTGGTCTTACCTGAGCGGTTGTTAGGAGACATGCGCACGGGAGAGATGGAGGGCGTGCGTGATGAAGAGTACGGTCTTTGCCGATCCCTTTCTATTGTTGAAGATGAGGCTACAAAGTGATACTGTGACCATCCATCCTGCAACATCAACCATTGCGACAGCAGTCAGTGAAAATGCCATACAGTTCCCCATTTTAAGTACAGAGTATTTTCTTGTAGTGTTTTCACACAAGTGGGCCACTATCTATTCCCTGCTACTGGGTGGCAAATATTCTTAGCAGTGCGGGATATGACGTGCGGACTGTACTGCCACGCCAGGAGAAAAATTAAAATGCAGAAAGTTCTGTAAAACAACACATTTCAGAAAGACTCAAATTATGAAAAAAATGAACAACTTTTTAGGGTATTTGTTTAATAGTTCTGTCTTTTTCAATGCCTCTATCTTCACATTGCAAATGGCATTCTGGCTATGAAAATATTCCAAATCATAAGACTGCTTGTCTTCACAGTGAAATTCACTTTTTGCTTTAAGTCTTTTCTATCTTACAAGGAAATTTTGGAGTAAGTAGATGGGGAAGCTCCAGGATTATCAAAATTACTGTAACTACTTGGGTATCTCTAGTCTAGTTATATTAACCGCCCATTTGTTCACACATGAGAGAAAAAAATCAATGCATTTTCCTCATTGCATTTTTCTCCAAGATGTACAGAAAGAAATTCTGTTCCTTCGATTTAAAACTGCGGTAATGGTGATGTATTTAAAAAAAGCGAAACAAAGTAATACAAACACCAGAAACAGCTAGTTCAGAAATAAAAAAGGAGAGTTTTAATAATTCATGTTTTGTTCCTGTACCGTAATATAAGGCAATAATCCAAGATAACATACTTTACATTTTAAAAAGGATATTAAAAATAGTTTGAAAGTATCATGAGAAAATAAATTGACTTTTGCTAGTGCTCTTATTAAATGACAGTATTTCAAATGTCTTAAAGTATTGATAGATTTTAACGGTCTTTATCGCTGCTTGATGTTAAATATAAATCAGTAACACAGAGTTTTCCCAGTCTCTCAGTGAAGGCCATTTTAAAAATGCCTACTTTCTGTTGGGCTCAGTGGAAATTGAGCCAACCACCTAACATGGTGCTAAACAAACTTTTTGCAATGAAATGCTGAATTAAACCGAACACAATATAATATTACCAAAAAACAGCTGGAATTTTCCTCTTGCTTACAGAAGAATCATTTTCCATTGGGTTAGTAAAGAATATTCCCACCTCCTACCTCAGGCTACTCCAAGCACCCAACTGAATCCCCCTGCCCTTCCCCCCTCATCCTCTGTCTTTGCCCAAGGCATCTCTCTGACTTTGTTCCCTCCACAGAAACCACAGGCACCTGGCTCTCAGAATTGCAAGAAAAAAATGGCCTGAAAATCCCCCTTCTGCTAAACTTTGAAGAAAGAGAACTTGGCAAGAGTGTGACACTTTCTCTTTCAAAAACAGCAGGAGGAAAGAAGATACCTATACTTGACATAGAGGGAAAAGTTCTAAGTAAATTAGGATAGACAGATGTGACACCTAACTACAGATTCTGAATGTCTGTACTCCTTACACAGTGCATTTGTTTAAACATGCGTGTATCTCAGTTCTAATTTCAAAGGAAAAAAAAAGAAAGAGTGAAGACTGGGCCATGGCTTTCATAGTAGTCATGACCTTCCCTAGAGTCGATAGTGAGTGTTTGTCCACAGAGGTCACTCATGTTTAGGACACTTCACTGATCTGCACCTTGTATTTCATGAATCTCATATAAGAACATATAAAGAAGAAAAACAGTTAATTAATAAAAAAATAGTAAGATTAACTTGAAAAAATAAATAGTTAATTTTTAATACCGCTTGCTTAAACCAAAATTTTCTATATCCAATCTGTCATTTCCATAAAGCAGCTTCTACACAAGCTGCATCCTCCAGCCCAGAGGATCAATCAGAATGCAAACACGACCATCTGTAAAGCCCTAACTTCTTAATGTTAAATCAAATTGGAAATTGTTAGAAACTTTTTAACATCGATATATGTATGCATAGACATAATACATATATATTTTTAAACATAACTAATAGTTTATAGTTATAATGAATAGCTTAAGTCCAATAATCTTATCCAAGCATCAAGACTGTAAATAACATACATAGCATTATTTTTAGATCTCCCATTAATAATAACTTGCATGGTGATTTCTCTACTATAAAAATGAAGTAGCAAACATGTGAGAAGTCCATGACTTTATCCTGCTGAAGAAAAATGGTTCCCTTCTTCCTCCTTCACTGGGGTCAGAAGTTCTTACCAAAAAGGTGACTCTATAATTTACTCTGTTATAGCTTTGTGATCATTTATTTTCTTTTAAACAGACTGCTGAAGAGGAAGATACCAAGAGGACAGACTCTAGATATGACAAAAGGAGAAGGAATGGACTATTTATTACTGCCTGCCTGCAAAAGGAGCAGACATCAGCCACATTTACATAACGCAAGTCAGAAATGCTTCCAGGTTTTTTGATCTGGATGGACGCTTGGCCCGGTACACTCCCCTTTGGCATTCTTGCTTCCCTCAAGTAAATCACTGGCATGTGGAACAGAAAAAAGTGACCTGAATCTTTCCCTAAACCTTTCTTCTGGTTGTCTGTTCCATGTGTATTGTTTACATTAACACCTGGACCCTAGCTCTCATGGGAGTGGATGAAATAATTCCCTGTTATTTGCACGGTCCCACAGACTCTGCAGGAATAGCGTGTGGCACCAGTTTTGTTCTGCAGAATATCAGTGGGTACTTTGTCAACATTGTTTCCTCAGAAACAGCATTGCAAGGTGCCGCAACAGCAAGGGAGCAAAATCCAGCTGTAGTTGGGATGTTGGCAATAGCATTCTTCTGTGTGGCAGATGTTTTTCCTGTCCTCCCTGCAGATTTTCATTTTTCTCTTTGCTGAGAGCAGGGCCTATAAAGAAGTCTTCAAATAAAATTTGCTGCAAACTTTCAAGTTTGCAAGCTTGCTCAGCTCTATAAAACAAGTCAGGCAAACAACAAACTCTTAACACAAGCACTGTGGTGACTCGGCATTGCTTTTGACTAAACAAGGCATATTGCTACTACTGTCCAACAACCTTCATGGTGTTTTTCAACAGCGTTATGGGTAGCTCCCAGACCTCACAGTATTTCAAAACCCTAATACTTTTAAGTCATCTATCTTTAGCTCTCCTCTGCCGCAAGGAAGAAGCTTCTTTCCTTAGAAAGGTAAACAGTTTGTAACAAATTCATTAAAACCAACCCCATCAACAATTCCAAAAGCTATTAGCGTTAAATATTGAAACTAATTTTTAAGAGCCTAAAGGGAGCATTTTCAATTTAATGCCGAGATAAATACCACCTGACGTGATGGCTGCTTTCATTAGTTTGTTTCAGCTCTAGTGCCTGTAATGAAATTTAATTAAATTGATTTGGGTACTTAAAGGTACAGTATATAGCAGTGTCCTGCAGAGAAGAAAGCTAACTCAAAAGCGAAGTGTGTGAGACTGCATTTCAGAAACCAATTTACCAGCCACAAACGTGACCTAGGAAAGGAAGAGTAAGACAAAAAGATCTGACAAATTGGAAAGAAATTCAATGCAATTCTGTTACAGAATGGATGCATTTGTTCACTGGCAGCAATTAATTAATAGGTGGCAACTGCACACTACAGGAGGGCAGAGAAATACCATTATACGTCTTTATCATCTCTTCCAAGGTATCTTCTACTGGGCATTTCTCTGTATGTTGACTATAAGCAATACATATATTCTCCTTCAGTTACACTCCATAAAGTCCAAATGTTAAAGCTTGTTTGGCAGTGACATGTTTCTGATGATACATTCTTGGGAAAGCTGCAGGGATTAGATTTGGGGCAGGGGCTGGATAACCACTGTAGAAAACAAAAGTGATATTGTAGTCTTACTGATCATCTTTTATTGGGCTTAAGGAGTGAACAGGTCCTTTGTCCCTCTGCTCAACTTTCAGTTATTTTGAAAATAAATAATTTTCTTCAGGCCCATGGGAAATAATTATTTTGTCAAGGTGACTAAACTTACTGTGCCAAACACTTATTGCTTAGGTATCTTATGAAAATATAATTTGGGTTTTCCACATTATTCTTGTGTTTAAAATGTAGGGAAAAAGAGGAAAAAGTTTTCTATCATGTTTGCAAGAATTTCAAATTTTCAGAACTCTCTGGTAGCTGAGTCCTTGACTTGAGGAGATGATTTGCAGAGGTGGGTGATATCAGACACACACTTCTCTCACTTCTAGTACAGTAACACTATGAGGACTGAATGAAATTAAGCCCTGATTGGAACTGACACCATGCTGACGCAACCGGGAAACCAGAGCTCCTGCCTGAAGAGTTCACAGATGTGAGAGGAATGAGAGGTGGCCAAGCAACGTGTAGTGGAGTTGGGAAGGAACACCAACATTGCCAGCCGCGGTGCAGTACCCGGCCTGGATGGCCTCGTGGCCACTCAGAAAGAAACCCCACATCAGCTCATCTGCTAATAACCATGCAGCAAAAGTAAGAACAAGCCCTACCCTCTGACTGATTATGATGATCAGCTGCTAAGAAGACACTGACTTAAAAAGCACTGAGTGGTTTGGAAAAACTGTACCGTAGCTGCATGCAAACAAGTATCTTTCAATGCTGAAGAGCATAGTTGCCCTGACTCCTGGCCACTGTTGTCCTAACATTGTCACGAAGAAAGAGAGACAACTTCTCAGAAGCAGAGAAACCCCACTAGGGAAAAGAAACAAAAATGATGCAACGAATCCAATAATGAAACAGCCAAAACTGAGAAACTACAGAGAATGTTGTGTCCTGCCTCCCCCAGGTTTAAAAATGCTTCAACGTGCTACTTGTAGCTTCAGGCCCAAGTCACTCTTGTGACTTGATTTAATAGACATTTTTCCAAATGACTTGAAGCACACAGGACCAGACTTATTTTGTCATCCTACCTCCTTTCTGTAAGCCAGCATTTCACTGGTTCCAGGAATAAATTGTAATAATAACTGCTCCCGTAATGGTAATAAGCTGCAGAAATGTGAACTTTTGATAGGCAACCGCTTGCAGGAATGGGTAACCAGACCCGCCGCGGTGTTAGAAGTAGGTGATACAGCAACAAGGCAAAGCGCCTGTAAGTACGTAACATAGGAACTACTTGCTTTGAAACTCAGCCAGACATTGCTCTGAGTTGCTGGTGTTGCTTCTTTTGCAAGCTGAAGCACTGCTGTCAGGTTAAATGAAATGTCCTGACTGGTGTGCACCAGTGTGACGCTGTCTAGAGTAAAAGATAAATCTGATGTGAATTAAGTCAAGGCTCATCAGACTTACACACGTCTGGGCAATTCTTCACTGGGAATTTGTTGTCATGATGCTAATAAGACATAACAGAAATTAGAACTGGATCAAATTATCTACATACATTGACATATGAAAGTTATGTGCGTGACTTGACTGCAGTGAGAAATCTAAAATGGTAACAAGGTTGGGGTGATGTACATATGTATCTCATGGAGCTCTTAAATGGGATTTTTGAAATACTGTGGTTTAAATGTCCACCAATCACCACACATCATTAGGCTTTATAACCTGGGATCATAATATTTTCTTTTAATACAAGAGGAAGAATAAATACATTCCCCAGTGCTTCTCAACAGAGATGCTGAGCCTGACTTCTCTCTCTCTGCCAGCCCCACGGCAGCAGAGGCTACCAATACACCTGAATACGGAGTTTGCTAGCAGGACTGCTCCCTGCCTGCCACCAAAGTAGCTGGCAAGGAAATGTCAGCTACTGAAGGAGACATGGGCAGATGGCTCTTCTCTAAAAAAGCCTCTGCCTTTGTATTTGAAGTGTGTTTACGTTGGAAGAGGTATTTCAACTAAATTCTTACAACTTCAGCAACTCTAGAAATGCTCTTTAAAAACAGAACAAGTAGTTTTAAATAAACTATCTATATTAAAAATAAAGGTGTTCTTTCATTTTTCCCTTTGAATTTACAGTGCCAAAGCTTACTGTCAGTAAACCATTCCTGAAAGGATTGTCTTTCTTGGATTTGCTTGTGTTGTTTCCAGGAAAACTCAAAACCAGCAGAGATTTCCTGGGTATTGATCTGCATTATGATGTATTCTGAATAAATCTACTTCAATGATGTTCTTTTGCTGCCATCAGCTAAGCTACAAACCATTATAAGCAGTATATTGACATTTTTACTCCTAGGACTTTGTCTTTTTCTTCCAAATTGTGAATTCATGATACGTTTCTGAACAGAGAAGTAGGGATTGAGCCTGGAAGACCTTGGCATTTTCCTGGCTTATACACCAGTGGCTGTTGCTTGGGTTAAATCCTTCAAACTGATTCTGCTTTAAGTCTGCAACTGGAAATCTGGAGTAATTTCACTGGCTTACAAAAGACAAAAGGCTGCTGACTCTGTTCTCCTGTCTCCCTGCCTCTCCCAAAGAGTATTGAGCCAGGCCCTCAAAATCAACAGATACAAATTGAAGACTTGGATGACTGAAGCTCATCTTAATTTGAGGATTTTAGTATTTATGTTCATAGTCTTATTTCTGCAGCTTATGAAAGCCCGAAAATTACTTAAAACAGAGAAATTATTCAAGTTTGGGGGATTTAAAAGTATTATAATAATTTGGATAAAAGTGCAGGAGTTGCTCATAGTATGACAACTTAGCTGACGTGATTAAAGGAAAATACAGTTTGCTTCCCATGCCTTCTGATGATGATGATGCCACTTACTTAGTGGTTACAGGTTATGTTGGGAGTATGACACGTGCTGCTGTGTGAGCCTGGGAGGACTGCCACTCACTCCTCTCTTGCAGAGTCATAACCGAGGGGAGAGGATGGGGACCCCGCTGAGAGCAGCAGGGGAGCAGTGCCACCGCTTAAGCCAAGGCAAAGAGCAGCGGTGGCAGAGCGAGGCAGGGGAGGACCGAGGCAGCTGGGCGGCAGAGCTGCCACCACAGCAGCCACCTCTCCCAGGGGCTCTCAGTGCCTGATAACAGGGGGCTGCTCCGCTGCTCCCCGGCTGGCACGGCTGCGCGATACACACACGTACTGCTTCAGACTCCTTCCTTACGATGCGCAGGGGGCTTGACCTCAGCACTTCTCTCCTTTTTACTCTGAATTTCGACATACAAATGGCTTTTACTTATAAGTTGCTGCATCCCAGACACAGCAGAAGTTCAATTGCTTAAGAAGCTGAAAGAGAAGGAAGTATTTAGGGCAGCATGTGGCTTAAAAAAGGGCTCCTAGTCAGTCATTAACCACAGCAAAACTGTCTGGCACTGGATGAAGATTATTAAGTTTTCTGTAGGCTCTTTAAAATGACATTTTCAGAATCAGTGGTTAAACTCATTCTTTTCAAAAGGAGGCACAGACCTCCCAGCCTCTATCTCAGTTTCTCTGAAAGCAAAGCCATTATTCTCCTATTGTCAGCGGCCCAGCCCAAAATCATTTGGGATATTTTCTCTCCCTGTCATCACAGAGCCAGAGGGACTGTATTCTTCTGTGAGTATCACCCAATATTTTTCTTTCAGAATACCACAGAGGGCCTTGGCCAGTTTTCTCTTTTTCAAATGCTTTTTTTTGTGTGTGCGTGTGTACAGTGTTATCGTCTTCTAATCGCGTATCTTCTACCATAATTTTACATCTCATCCCTTGATTTTAGCTATGAAGAGACACATGATAAGGGAAAGATATGTTAATTACTTGCCGAATCTATCCAAGTGAGAAACAGCTAGGTAACTATCCCTGGTTGTTTTATTTAGTGCAAGTCTGGGACGTTTCAGGAAATCACTGAGGCATTGCTTCACCTATCCATAATTAATTATTGATTTCCTGTTGTGTGAGCTGTGAAGATGACAAGACCTAATCTGATGAATAAAATAGCTATAAGAAAAGGGAATCATATGTGAGGCAAAGCATGAAGGACAAGACTTCAGATACGGCAGAGTTCATTATTCATTTTGCTGAGGTTATATGCAGCTGAATAATAAACCTTTCAAAACACTGCAATAAAATGAAATAAATTCATTTTTCAAAATATCACATTGCCTCTTAAACAGAAATAAAATTGTTTTAATATATTTTAGAGGAAATGAAGGCAGTATTTGGCCCTTCAGCTAGAATTTCTGTTCTTCTATTTTCCTCTGCATAAGGTATATAAGCTATAATTTAAATTGTTAGAATCACAAAGAACTATTTTTGCTTGTATCTTGTGTGCACAAAAAAAACCTTGCATCCAAGAAAGTGTTTACAATAATTTTTGACTTGCTTTGTCATTTTCATTCCAGCAATGCAGTTTCACCTATCTTAACATGTTTGTGCCCAAGAAATGCAAACTCTGGCTTTTGGTCACAAAATCTCGGGGGCAGGACAAATACTACTTTATGGTCAGGGTCAGTTTCTTAAGCCTACTGTCCTTACAAAGACTAGAAGCTAATCAACACCTTTTACTCTTACTTTGTATGCATTAAACTATAAAATCAACAAAATACAACTCTTCTATTACACCTGTGAATCTCAAACAGGAAAAAAATCATTATCAGGATAAAATTTGCACTGTTGTCTCTTATGGTGAGGAACATTGGAAGGACTGATGATACTAACTGTGATCAAAAGCCATTAGGACTTTCTGCTTCCTGAAGAGCAGCACTGTAGCTGAAAACTGGGGATCATTTTATCCAAATGTGTAGCTGCCTGACAAACAAGGAATCAGCGCCCATTTGGAAAAATCACTAGATAAACTCATGCTGTCCTTGGTTTTAGGTCAAAAGTTCTTGCATAAATGCAGTTAAACTAGAGAGTTAGAGATCCCAGTGATTATTGCTAAGCTGTATGAATCTTAAGGATATGCTGCTTTGAATATGTAGTTTACCAACACCTTTAGACATTAATAACGAGAAATGCATATTCTGTTTTACTGAAATACCTTTAAGAGCTTTTGATTTAGTAAATAAGAGCTCTGGTATTGTTAACTCAAACAGGAGCACACAATTACACCAAAGCCTACAACTCTCATTTTAGAGCAACCACAACTTTCCCTAAAAGCACTTTGTAAAATTAAAAGTAATAAACCCAATGTAGAAACGGCCAGTGAAACTTTTCATTTCTACTTTCTGCAGGAAGAAGCTATAGTTCTTTTATCAAGATGAACTGTATCAGCTAGTAAATGAAGTAAAACAATTCAGAACAAAGCATGCATAGTACAAAAGAGACTCCTTTCAAAAGACAAGGTTTCTTTCTTAAGAGTCTGAAATGGCAGACGTATTTAGGCCACTTTTGAATTATGTTAGCAGAATTTTTAGGAAGAAAAGAGCAAAGAAATGAGAAGGACTTCCCAGCAATTTTTTTCACCACCCATGATTAGATCATGTAGAACATCAAAGAACTGAATGTAGAATATTGATGCACCAGCTTAGTATTTCATCAAACTTTGATTGAATTTACATGTACTGGCCACGTTAAACAAACACTTTTAATCTCCTTATAGGACCAAGAAGAACAAGGATGTCGAGAGCGTAAGTACAGCAAAACAGAGGAGCATCAGCAAAACACGCCCAGTGTTACGCATCAGACCATCACAGCCAGACTATTCACGTCTGAAAAGAAAACATGCTTTGACTGCCGTAATAATATATTTAATTTTACTTCCATCCCCTCTGTGCTGCTTGTCTACACTATTACTGCTACTAAAAGTTCTACTGATCTGATTCATTTGCAAAACTATAAGCAGCCATCCAACACACCGGTTCAACTTTGCTGCGAGAAACTGAGTTTCTCACCCATACTCTTTACTACACCTGTGCCTAAACCTAGGTATACAAACATTAAGCATAAAAGTTAATTAAAAATGTTACTTTGTTCCGAATGGTATAAACCATGTTCCTTGAATGAATTTTTGAGAAAAGGACTGACATGAATCAAAAATGGTTTCTCTTAGCATGTATCTTTAAAAGACTCTTGAAAGTCTTTAGAAAGACGTTTGGATTCTTCTCAGTCTTGTACCTCTGAACCCAGCTAAACTTTCTTTGCCATTAATTAATGTTATTTACATTTGTTTTAAAAATATAGTACATTATTTAAGTGGATTAAGATTGTTCCCAGTCCCAAAAGACACGCAGATAATTTTCTTAGGTATCTACCTTGTATTCAAGTATTAAAATCCAATCTTATTCTGAGGAACTGTACTTTTGAGAAGAAAAATTCTGTAGATGTGACCTTCTACTTGCGCGTTATCCTCCAGATTCTGGATGCCTACTTATATCTCTACCCTAAGGATATTTCAGAAACTTCAGTTATACAATTCCCTTCAGAAAGAAGGCTCTAAGTCAAAGACACTGTACTCCTGGGCTGCATTTTAAATTTTCCTTTCTTTGGAGAAGTTCAAAAGGTGGACTACTACAGAGACAGACTTTACACAACTATGAGATTAAAATTCTCTCTTCTAAATCTGTACTTAGTAACCTTAAAATGGACTTGGGTTTTCAGGTGAAAAATACCTAGTGGTTCCCATGTAAGTCAGTTAGAGTTTACCATGAGACTCTGTATCAATGCTGAGGATGATTTAGCATTATATATATATCTGTATGGCTCATGTTGGAAAACTGTTTGGAGAAACTTTGATTCTTTTCTTATTTGTTTAGCACCTCTTGACTCTAGCAGGTTTTGGATGAGAATGGTGTCAGCTTCCACACACCTCTTATTGACAATTTATAAGAATTACTGCTAAGTCTGGTTGTTGAATTACCACTTGCTACAATGCTGAATGTTAAAGGTAAGGACTATCATTCCTTTAAGGCCCTCATCAGAAAAACAACAGTCAAGCATAGTTGCAGATACTTTCTACGCTCATAGTTCAAACCATTAAGGTTTATTCCTTTACGAATTCCCAAGCTCTCTTTGTTCAGACATCATGCATAAAGGCAGCATCTTCTAGGTCCATGCTGTGTTATGAGTATGTTTTACATGCACACCCCCCATCTGTGTATACATACATGCACATATAGATATTTATCAGCAAAAATACAGACACGTTGTCACATAGACATACAAGTATTTGCAGAGAGAACTAAAAAACCCCATTAGTTTGACTTTAATTGTGCTTAGTTATCGTATCTGATTTTTTTTTAACCATTCAGTAAAAAAGCCCGCAGCAAAACAGCGTAAGGATGGGCAAAGTCTCCCATCACTTACACAGGACTGTTTACATGAAAATACTATCATCAGTACATTACTGCTAGTATTTTAAATACCATAGCGAACATGGAAAATGGTTTAGAAAGAAACATACAAATACTGAAATTACCGAAACACAACTAAAGGAATGGTAGGTGACACTGCACAGTAAATAAACCTGTTGAGAGTATCACAAAGAATTTAACTACGTAAAATGCAAAATGATGAAAATAAATGAAGTCTATTATACAGTAAATGATGGAATTCAGAAGCATAAAACATTTGAAAACATCTCCCTCTGAAACATTGATGCAGAAACACAGATTCTGATACTCCATCTTGTGTTGTCATTGTCATATAGGCAAGAACATTAATATTTTGGATTATAAAAGATTTCCTACCCTTTTTAGGCCATGTAAAATATTTTTAAAAATGTTATAACATAATGGCAATCCCTTCTCTTTCTAGCATTGTCTGATACTATTAATAAACTCAAAGGGGGTTAGAAGGAACTAAGATAAGTACTACTTGATGTGATGGATAAGCTAGGAAAATCAGAATGTGATCTACTTGACTGCACAAGTGAAATTATAATTATTTCCATTAAAATAAAATTGAAATAACATTCAGTTTGACTTAGCATTTTGTAATATTTTAGATATAAATTTTGTCTTTTTTTCTAAATTGTTCTTAAAATCTAGCCAAATGATCTAGAATGATAATACAGCTAGCTGAAGACACTTAATATATGTTATGCAGAATGCTGAGAATCTCTCCCGCTCTTTCTCTTTTTTTTTTTAAATCAAGCACAGTTTATACACCATTTTTTTCCATGTGTGAATACTTCTGGACACTTCTGCACATGCCAAAGTGTCTACCTGTATAGCTCAGCTCAATTTATTTGCACAATTTGCTCTTTAAGCTTCATGATTTTGCTCATTATATGTAAATTCCTATTGTACAAACAGGATATTATTTAAGCAGGCAACTGGCACTGAAAAAGCCACAAATGTTAAAATTTACTTGACAAAGTTTTGAATGGTTCTTAAAAAATCAATCCCTGGGAAGGCATATGCAGTCAAAAGAGGAGGTAAGTTAAATGATATGTTTATACTATACAGTGATGCTGCCCAGTGCTAATTATGTTGAAAAAAGTAACATCAAGGTAAAAAGAAAAACAAAATTCCAGACTAACGTATCATTCCTCACTGAAGAGGGTTTTTGTCTCTAAGAAAGAATGTGAGAAGATTAACAGATTATTCTTTGGTCTGCAGCTACTACCTGTTATTTCCTGCATAACAGAAAATACCCCTTTGTTTAATGAAGTAATACTTCATATTTGCATGTGCATTGGAGAAGGCAAGCCTATCTTACATGAACACTGGAAACTAATATACAGCATAAAATGTAGAATTAATAATAATTCAATACGCACCAGTACTGAAACCAATGACAATTTCATGATTAAGTATTTAACACGATTTTCATTTGATAAAAAGCCACATTTAAAATGCTCACTTAAATGCGAATAACATGTTTTTAGAAAGAAAGACTGAAACAGACAGAAAAAAAGAAATTATATATTTGAAGACCATATTTTTTTTTGCTATACTGGTTATAGAATCGCTACCGTCTAAAATTACTCAGATGATGCTTTAAAAAAGCTTGAATATGTTAATTCCACAGCAAATTTCCACATTTCCTTTATTTAAAATCAATTTAGGAATTTGCTTAATTCCTGATTAACAAAAGAAAGTAATGTCATATAACAGACTATGAAACGTGGGTCGTTTTAAAAATCATATTCCTCTTAGCTAAAGATTAAAAGGATTTACCCTAACATTGAAAGATATTTATGTCTAAAGTATTTAAATGAGATCTTCTCTGATGTTTTCTCTCTTCCAGGCAAACTTAGTAGGAAAAAAAAATATGCAAAGAAATAGTAAAACTACTATGTCCTGTGTGACCAGGAAAAACAGGTAAATTCCTATTTTCTCTAAATATTTTATCAGAAATAATACACACACACACACACATATATATAGGTTTCTCCATGGATTTACTTGTATATTGTGCATATGTAGGTTTTTCTTTTTTTTTTCAATTATGCCACAGAATCACATTTTATTACGAAAAAAAATCTTAGGAGGAAACCAAAAGACTACACTTGGTTAAAGAAATGGAATTTTAGTACCTAAAATTAAATAGTGCCTGTAATCAAAAAATGTCCAGTTGCACTTATTCGCATAAACTGTACTTATGTATGAAGGAAAACTTCATTGTTCTTATTAACTGTGATTTTGAAAATTAGCATTTTAAGAATTTAATTGACTCCTGGACACACTGATTTTTCTATAGATATCCTAGTTTACCTGGGATCCACTTACTGAAATATGCAGCTATTGCTTTATTGTTAGAGATGCCATTGGGCCAGAAAAGAAAGCTTGCTTGATAAATATAATCTGCTGTTGCAACATAGTGCTTATCAATAACTGCCTTTCTGTTTGAAAGGTTCAGACAATCAAAAAAGAGATTACAGAAATGCTAGAAAGCTTGTCAGGGAATTGAACATAATGCACTTGTCCCTCTCCCTGGTATATACTGTCCCCAGAGAGAGCAAAACTCTGCATGTCTTCCCCACATGGCTGAAATGAATGGGACTGCTCTCCTAAATGAAGAGAGATGCTTTCCATCCAGAACGTACAGGGTTGAGTAAATGAAATTGTATAATTAAAAAAAATATACTCCAATAAGGCTTTGTTACTTTTTATTCAAACGTCTCCTGTAGAACTCTTTTTGGGTACAAATCTCAGAATGCATGAAACAGAACAATTCAACACTGGTCAGCTGACAGCCAGAATACCTGGGTTGGGGAATAGATTCTGGTTTCTTGGCTCTGGGAGAGAGTATGCTGAGCGTGCCATGACCCAGAGTGGTGGGTTGGTGAAAATCCTCTGTCATCAGTCACACTGAAGCTTGGGGCCGCCCACTGCCATAAATCAATCAATCAGTCAATCATTTATTAATCAGGTACTTGCATTTTCATAGTTAATGTAAAAATGGGCTCCAGACAATGCCTTCTCTATAGAGATAATCTAGTTTTATATTACACTGGGGAGTTTACCTTAAATGTATCCATCCTTTTTCTAAAACTGTGATATATTAATCCAAACAAGGCCTTGCCAATTGTATAGGAACAAATTAAGCTGCACTGAAAGATCAGCACTGCAAAATACATATGCTCATGAACAACTGGAGCACATAAATAGTTCTTTCAAGTCAAGCCACTTCTTTGAGGATCTACTATGTTCTGGATTTGGAATTTAGATCCTTAATGTAGGGTTTAAGTTCTGCACAGACCTTTTCACTATGTAAATTTAACCAAAGACAGCATGTTTCTGGGGAATGTCTGACTGACGATAACCTTACCAGAAAAAAATCCAAATGATGTGTTCCAAGTCTACATGATAGCATGATGCAGTTAACATTTTTAAAGGGTGAGCAGGGTATTTTATTTAAGAAAGAACTTTAGATTCTAAAAGTCCTTGACTAGGTTAAGGGTTTTGAAGGTTATTGCTGGCAATTTTCATGGAGCATTTAGCAATAAAGGATCTTCTCGTTTTATTATTCTGAAAGTCACATGAAAAGAGTCCTATTCTAGATCCAGGCTGGCTTAACTGCTTACTTAACTTCTTCGGGTAATTCTAAATATCTTTTCCAGCCAATGACGGACAAGGCCATCTTCAGAGTGACTACTCTGACTTCATCAAATGCCTTCCACAATACTCTCCCTGTTGTAAATGGCACACTACACACTGAAGGATGACTGCCTTTAACAGCCTCCCTGGTTTAGAATAATTGGTTGTATTTTTATTCATATGGCAGGTGAATAGGACAAACATTTCTATTATTCCATGCAGAACAGAAATGTATGATAATAAATGGAAAAGAAAAATAATTTCTACAAATTCATTGTGATCTCTACTTATACACTGGAAGACAAAATAAGTGTAAACATAATGACAGAATGTAAACATATTTTGTTGGAGCCTAAGTGGTTAGGCAAAGCAAACCAATTAATAGAAAACATATTCTTCCTGACAGTTCCTCCAGCTCTTTAATATTACACACATTCAATGCTAATTGAAGCTTGGTTTTAGCTAATAAATTTTCTTTCATGTTAAGCTCATTTAGCACAACCCTTTTGCTCAAATTTCCTCATGTAATTTAACAAGCTATCTGTGTTTAAGAGTAGTTGGTTATTTTCTTGAATATTGAGATAGATAAGAGTTTACCAGCCAGTGGAAAAAGTTCTCTTACAGTCACACCTGTGTTTTCCAAGGTGTGCCCAAATCTTCAACCAGCTAACACCCTAGTGAGCAGTGTTCCTCACTTGATAACAGGTGTCTTTACAGAATCACCTTGGTAGTTCCCTTCACCTTGCTTAAGTGGATGAACATCAATGGGATAGGACTTCTCAATGGAGACTGTAAGCAGCACTTAATTCTCCTGCTGACTGTACAGGTTACCAAGATACTGAGAAGAAGAGTGTACCATGAGTCTGAAGCACAGGGACAAGTGGGGTAGCTCCTCTACCTGTTTTTTCATAAGTGCTGAGCTACTCACCCAGCCACGGGGCTATGCACCATGGGACCATGTCACTGTTAAGCACTATAGAAAAACAGATTTAAAATATTTCAGAATAGACTCGGGAAAACAGAGGCAGATAAATGATCATTTATGAAAATGCAAGTCTTATTTGTAGAGAACAAAGAAGTCTGAATGAAAAATTGTGGTGACCACCTCTTTTTTAGCAGTGTTTAGAAATTAATCACACTTAACAATCTAAACACTGTTTATATGGGACTGAAGCTGAACCTTGTTTTCCTCTTGGTGGGATTTTTTTCCAGATTAGATTTCTGTTTCAGCTATTGCTCAGCAAACCCATCAGTATTTCCTGTGAACTCTTCCATGATGAAGTAGCTGCAAATTAAACTTCTGGGATGGCTGGCAACTCCTTCACTTCCAGACTAAATTCATTGCTTCCTCTTGGTCTGTCAAGTTTTTTATTCTATAATTTTAGGACCAGAAACATTTATGCATTTTACAGCTCTTCCTTGTTGGACTGTGTTAGGATAGTGCCAAATCAACCATACCAGGGAGTTAAATTTTCTTTTTTATTCAAAGCACAAGCCTACAATGGATGGTAAACACTGTTGCCTCACTCACAGATCTGAATGCTTACGATTTACTTTCTGTGCCTTTCCCACGCTGGCCCAGCCTAAATAGTCTATGTGTACCACTATAGCCACAACACACCTATGAACTGGAAATCCTAGTACAATGGACTCCAGTGGAGTGCTGTACTCCTCAGTGGAGTGTACAGGGCATTACATAGCTCTGCAAACACAGAGCATAAGGTATTGCGGACTTCCGGAGCTTTCCAAGTGGAAACTGAGACAACAAAGCCAATTCCCGCTCCTTGAGTTTGCAGCTCAAGCTGTAGGAAGTTAGAAATCTATCTATCATTCTCCTGCGCCAGAAAAGCTAGTCTCCACCTAAGCATGCTCTCTAGAGAATAAAAAGCTATTTGAAAGGAGAGACCAACAATTCAGAGTGCAACTCCTGTTGTATTAGCTATTAATAAGCATAATGTTCCTGCTCCAGCAAACTGAATGAAAGCAACACACAAACCTTCAATCCTTACTCTTTATAGGATCTTGGGAATCCCATGACACATCAGATGTTGCAGACTACTTAGCCTGTCTCCCCAGTAAAGGTCAATTTGCTGCAAAAGTTCCAGCTCTTGCTTTTCACAGAATCATAGAATTGTCTAAGTTGGAAGGGACCTTGAAGATCATCAAGTCCAACCATCAACCTAACACTGCCAAAACTACCACTAAACCATGCCCCCAAGCACCACGTCTACCTGTCTTTTAAATATCTCCTTTTGAGGCCCTACAGAATGGACCTATGAAATCAATATGACCTTCTCATTGCTTTCATTGGATGCAGGACCAGCCCACTGCAGAGAAGTTCCTGGGTACCTGAACTCTGAGCTCTGGACTGTCAGAGCTACGTTGCTTGCAGGGTTGGTCCTGTCCATCTGCTCTGCCTTTCTTTTTAAACACAGCACATGGGCTAGCCTCAAACTCTTTCCCTAGAAACGCTTGTATCTCAAGCTTAACTCAGCTTCCCAGATTTAATTTTCTATGCTTTCTACCTCACTGACTTGTGGAATAATTTTGCATTTTTCAGGATAAAAAAGATAGACAGGACCTTAAATTTTTGTATTGTCAAAAGATACTCTTTGCATTCTTAGACAGATACACTATGACCTTGAGACAGGGTATATTGCTTGATTTGGGCAATGAAGTTAACTGAGTTGTTGCAGTTGCTGCTGCAGTTTTTGGCTTTGAACAGATCAGAGAAACAGGCAATATCTGTCAGACACTGAGCGGCACAATGAAATTTGTGCACACTACTATTCTTCTTAAGCAACATAATTGAAGCTGGGACCCGGAAAGCTGTTAAATTTGGGCTATTTTTTATACAACAGCTGCTTTTGACAGCGTCCTTAGAGGCTGCTTAGTTTAGGTTTCACTACATAGGCGTATTAAAGTTATAGCCTTGGTTAAAGCTGAAGAGCTTGCTCATCCACGGTGGGATGGAGCTCGCAGGAAGCATTGCATATACCCTGCTTAGGGCAGCCCTGCTACTGGCAGCAGGTAGGGGACTAATTTCTGACTCCTGCACATCTCGCCACTTCACAGCCAGGAGTTTATCAGGGAGTGCTGCAAGTCGGAAAGTGGTGCCTATGTGCTTCTTGGCTTTTGGTCCTTCACAGGTGTGGCAAGTCATGAGGTGACCTCACCAATGCCCCACTCTGGATGGACTTTCTGTCCGTGAGGTTTATATTCTGCCAGCTACGGGATGATTCCTGTACTGCTGAGCAAAATTAGAAAAGTGAATGGGGTTTTCATAGTTTTGCTGATACAGTCATATTCGGACTAAATATATTGACTACTACTGTATCAGCTCTAAACATATAATGCCTTCTTTCCCCGTTAATACAAAGGATAATCCTTCTATTTATTTTCCCTCTCCTTACTTACTCTACTGTAAACATGTAGCTCTAAAATACACCACAATTCAAACTCTCTGGTTACACTTTTTCTCAAACAGTAAGGTAAGTGCTGCTGCTTTTTCTTAAATGTGATGTGATGCTTGTAATTTCCTTGCATTACAATACAAAATTGTGCCTCTCTGTAGGCTACCAATTCTTTGAAAGCGATTGTATAGATACTTCAGTACACGGGAAGAATTTGCTGATGGTTAAGCAATGGAACTTCCCTGCACTTCATAAAAGTCTGTGCAAGTGCAAGGTACTGCAAAGTGCTGATCATATTATACTGTCAACTGTATGTTCACTCGTTTTTAGTAGCATATGTATTTTAATGGGACAAAATAAAGATTACATTGACTCAGTATCTTTATATTACATAACTAGCTGATTATTACTATAACACATACTTTTGTAATACTCCTATCATAAAAACATAAACACAAAAACCAGTGGTGAAACTCAGCCAGCCAGCATAACAGTCAGCCTACCATCGGCAAGTTCAATAAATATTATGGACTTTATAAAGATTACTGTATGTCTTTTAACAAACAGGAGTATCTTAAATTAACTATCTGAACATTTGGATTAAAAGAAAGCATATTTCTACAATGCTTAGCAGCATATGTAATGGCATATAATGAATACATAAATATGTAGTAGAGACTGACCTTCATTTTAAGATTCTGTGAAGACTGTAGGAATTAGCCAATATAGAGATTAATAAAATGCTTCCTGAGAATATAGCCAATCTGTCTGCTATGAGTTTCCTGGAAGCTACCTCAAAGGCTAACCTGCCCTATTTTCCATACCATAGGTATGTATTTGTGGCCACAGAAAATGTTCTTTTAAGCATGCAAGGTACTTAGTACCCAAGCATGCTTAGTATGTAGTAAGTACATTACCAGGCATTCACACTGGCAGCCAACAGAACGTCCTTTAGGCAGCAGTACACTCAGAAGCCATACAGCATATAGACTCCCTCAAGCACGGAGCAACCCCAGAAACTGCTTTTCCATCACAGTATATATATACAGACAGAAGGTTGAAAATGAGCCAGACGTTGTAAGAACCTCAGAGAGATTATGGTGCAATAAAGTTCAGCCTCTACAGTGCAGCCACCCACGTGCACAGAAGTCAGGCTATGCACACTTCCAGTGTGTTACTGCCTTGCGTCAAGAAAAGCCTACTCTAGCTCATGTTGTTCCCACCTCTTAATGGGACAGTTGAGTACCAGCTTGTTACTTGGAACGTCTTCACATATGGTATCCCTAGGGCTGCCAAGGATGGCTGAAAATACTGGAAGTGAACAACGGGAGAGACTCAGTAATCACCTTCCTTACTCCTCAGACTTGACACGAGCAGGGCTGAGGCATGCAAAAGAACAGCACTTCAAACAGAAGGTCAGCTTCTGCTAGTTTGAGATTTGGTGTATAACTAAGTTCTTTTCTTGAGCAAAATACATACACAGCACAGACTATGCTGCTGCGAACCTTCCCTACTTCACAGTTCTTATGCCATACCTTAACAAGGACCTGAACTTTTGTGCCATATGGAGCCTTAGCTCTCTTTGCTGAGATTACAAGTATGAATTAGATCAGCTGTGAAATTCCATGTAGCAAGAAGACCTTTGAGAACTAAACCTGCAGGCTGATACTCACATGAAGTATAATTCAGTTCAGAATTATTCAGCGAGAATTACTTTAAATGTTGTTTACTAAGTAGACACGTTTTAAAAGCTATATTAGATGTTGTTTCACAGGATTGTATTATCGTATTGTGATTCATTTTTAACATGTTAGCAGGCCTGTGGGAATGGTATAGTACTATAGACTCCATAAACTGACTGAAAACCAAGTATATGATCCTACTGTCTGCTGGCCGATTGGAAGTGAAGCCATCAAGTTTCAGCCCAGCTCCACATGTAACTGGTCCCTAAGCACCACTCCTTCAGATACTCTTGTTTACAAACTCATGAGGAAATTTGGGAGCTGAAGGGCTGGAAATCTGATAATCTCCTCAGGACAGGGTGGGGAGGTGTAAGAAGGTACGGTACATACAGTAGGAGAGCTTGCACAGTTTTGTTCTATGAACAGAGGACTTCACTCTCCAGGGCTGTCAGATCCAGCACTTTCTGTATGAATTCTTTTGAAAACCAAATTCACATCCCCTTTTCACCACCGCATGTATTTTCAAAAGGTATTTCTATGTTAAAAGTAGAAACAAGGGGAAAACCTGTAGCTCCAATTATCTGATATTTTAAATTATAGGTGAATTTCCAGTTCACATAAATGTTTTTGGTCTCTCAGCCCCCAAATTTGGGTAACCATATGAAAGATGACAAATCCAGAAAAAACCCAAGCCTTACCTTCTTGTAGAGACTTCTCAGGTCTCTGTACTGCCACATACTATTGAGGACCTGAGATGCTGCTTTCACCACTTTTGGCGAATGCCTGTTACACACATATATTAAAAAGGGAAAGAGAGAGAGAAAGAAAGAGTGAGAAAGAGACTGTTAATTACAAGACTCCATTCATCTCAATTTTCAAATGCATAGCTATGGATTTAAACCCACAATTAAAATTGTGTTTTAAATGTACCATAAGATCTTTGGTTAGCATCTTGGACACCAATGTGTTTTTAAACAAGGGCAATACATGTTATTTCTATAGTACTATTCAGTGAGGATCAAAATGTGTGTTCCTCAGCACACTGAGAACAAGGACTCATGCTGAAAGCATAAGAAAAGGAATGGGAGAGGCAGCAATTGGCAAAGCTGTTGAGGACCCAACTGGATTATGTACATCTAAGAAGATGTCCTGGCTACAACTTTTGGCATAAAGGACCAGAAGTTACAGCCAGAGTTTCTTCTTCTATAAGCTGCCAAACTTCAACTCATATGACTTGGAGTCATATATTCCTCTTGGGATAGGTAACTTTAAAAAAAATCTAAAAAAAAAAATAATATCAGAGAGTATTCAGCTCAGTGGAAAAGAAATAGAAAAGGACCGGGAAGGTAACCCAGCCCATTGAGGAAGCATACACTGTGCTGTACCAATAATACACATAAAGCAGCAGAGCACTAGAAAACCTTGCAAAGGCCAAAGTCTGGAGTGAGGACTGATGGAGTTTGGGGCAGTCATTGAGGTGATTCATGTTTTACTCAGAAAAGTCCCATGGATTGCAAAACCAAAGAGAAACCATAAAACCAGTAGAATATGTTACTGGTTTTGGCAGGAAGCCTTCTCAGGGGTCAGGGTCTGGTGCATCCTGAGACCTCTGGGAAGGACCACTGGTAGGCTGACACTCAAGCAGGTGAGGCAATGTTCNAGCAGTAGGTGAGTAACAGAAATTTGATAAACCCTTTCAAACATAATTGCTTTTATTATATTCCCAGCTGTACTGGCTAGTGGGGTGCTGGTAGCATGGAGTAACCAGGAAAATAACTGCACCAACTATACTGTGAGTACTGAGGAAAAATGGGAACTATGCAAAGCCCATATGGGCTTGGCCAATATGACATTGTGAACACCAGTTCTCTTGTGCCATCACAGAGGGAAAGTATTCAAGCCCTGGGCATGTTCCAAGGGCCAGCAGGCCCTGATATATAGCAGGATGCATGGCCAGGCTACTATCCTGCACTTGCAGAAGCAGACACTTCATACAGGACAAGATAAATTCATACTGAAGTGTTTTACTGTATTAAAGTGAGCATGTCAGAATTTTCCATCAATTCAACAACCAGCAATTCTGATTTTTAAACAATGGATTACCTATAAGAAACCAAACCAAAGCAATGGTGCACAATACTAACATTTCTGAAAGCTGAAAAATGGAACTTCCACTTTAGACGGGCATTTGTAGCAGTGTGAGTTGACATGTTCTCTTGTTCTAGAACTGTGCAACCTGTAACAGCAATGACACAGGACCGCAACTCAAAGTACTTGAGAGGAGGGATACGTATCATGATTTGGAAGGGCATTTTGGAATTACTCAGCACTACCTGGGCTACATAATTCCATGCAACATAGATATGTCTTTCACAGTTATGAGGCATACTTAGGGAATTATACCCTTGGATCCTCCTAAAACTGCCCATGACACTTGGAAAATTCCAGACTCAAAAGGTATTAATAATTTCTACCAGGTAATGAACAGGTAGACAAATGCATTATTCTGAGGAAAGACACATTCAGCTTAAGAGAAATGGATATGAACCTGCTTGCATTATCAGTACATTTGATCTAGATTTAATAATAATAAAAATGCAAATGTAAATAAATCGGCAGAGCACAACTGGAATCACATATGTTGTCACACTACTACTTTTTACCCCTTACAATTAGAATGTGAGAATGTTTCAATAATGAATTTAGTATGAAACGAAAATGGTGACAATAGAGGAAAAGAAACGTGATTAAATTACATTGGCAATGCTCCGATCACATAGGCGAGCATAAGTTCTCATATCAAATGTAAGGTGCATAAATCTTTCCTTCAGGTTGTGGCCTGGCTTTGTGAGGCTCTTTAGAGCTCTGATGCTGCAGTAGGCTGTGTGATGACAGCTTCGAGTAGGTGGACTGATGGGTTTTGTACACTACAGTGAAGGCTTTTTGATTTCAAAACATAGTCCCATTGCACTATACTTCTGCAGGTTGACAAATATGAGAACCAGGCTATCTGTTTTAGGCAAAAGAAGGATAAAAAGTGAACTCTCTGTGAAGAGTGCGTACATAGGAAAACAGACAAGATGAAACCATAGCTGGTCTGAACATGTCACAGTGGTGTGTAAGATTTTTGCATGTTTTGGTGCCTCACAAAGTAGCTTGCAAGTATCCTAGTGCTCTCTCAGAAGCATGGTGTTGGGAAAATCCATGGATCCATTTTTCTACTATGCCCCACCTTACCAGCAAGCTGGTGGCAAGGAAAAGGGTGCTGTGAAGAGAGACAGTGACTTTACATTCTTCACTCCCAGAACAAGACGAGCAGTAACAGAGCTACCATGAGGTCCTTCCTTTCACAGGATCCCTCCACCTGCTCGTCACCCCTTCTGCAGGCTGCAGTCCAACAGCTCTGGTCCCTAATGTTTATCAGGATCTTTTGGAAGTGCTTAAAGGTAGCGGTTACTGTAGATAATTACTCTTCCTTAAACACTCCATGCACTGCTCATGGTAGGTCAAAAATAAACCACAGCAGAGACTTTTGTTATTGGTATTCTCTGTTTCTTGTCACCTTTCACACTGGACATATGATTTCTGACGAAACTAAAGAATTCAACTCACGATTGCACAGAAGAGGCAAACACATTCAGGACTAGTAATAACTACGGGAGATGTTAAAAAAGGTGCAAGGTGATTTGCAAAACATACTTGTCTCCTTTACTCTTAGATATGCCAACCAGTTTCTCAATGCCGCCTGCGTCTCGTAAGGCCTTGGCATTCTCCATGTTTTTAGTGATGACTTCATGCAGAGTGCAGCAAATGGCAGTAACGGTGTCATCAGACATGGCCTTGCTCGCTGAGCTGTTGCTGTTGTTAGCGCCTGGCAGTCGGTGGACCAGATCCCTCATGGCATACTTGCCTTTGTTGAAAGAAAATGAAGGGAGAATTCAGAAGATATAGTAATAAAGGGTGATGGAGAAGAAGTACAGGGAAAACACGCAAGACTATTAGCACCATTTGTATCATTGCATGTGATCTAATGGGCTACCGATACTATTTTGGAGCAAGCCACATTTATCTGATTGCATGTTCAAGCATTTCACACATTAGGGACTTTTAATATTTCCATATTACACCAGTTGGAGACTTCAGATATGGGCTACATCATGCCCTTGTGAGAATGAAACGATGACAGCACAGGCCAAGTATATGTATAAAGATAACCTGAACACCACAACGTACAGAGCTTGGCAAGTCCCCATCTCCCATCACAAAACTCATAACTTAAGTTACTACAAATATAATGTGCATCAGTTGCTAAAAACACTACAGTGAATGCAAACCCAGTGACATTGTTATTATTTGTGAAAATGTCTCCTCTGAAGGACCAGTTTCATCGAACAAGGTGAATTCTATACTACATGCAGTAATTCAACTGGGTTTGTTAGTGTTTCTATGACTACTGCTTATTCAGCGCTCAGAGATGACATTGCACTCTTCCACACCCTTAGTTGTATGCATGGTACCGACAAGAAAGGAAGCCTTTCTGACATCTATTCCTATCTGATATTTAGAGATTATTTTATAGAACACTAACTTCCAGAACTTAAAATCTCCTTAAATGAAAGGTGCATCAAATTTTTAAAATGGCAACATTGAACTGAAGACATGAAAAAGGAATTCTGTTGATTGTAACTTTTTTCATGTTTAAATGAACAACAATTTTTTTTTTTTCAAAATTCCACCTGAAAGTCATGTAGTGCTTGTGAAAATAACACAAAAGCAGCTTCTGAGATTTTTTGTATATATACACACACTATAAATGTAAACATAAATAAATGTAGGGCAGGATTAGCACCAGCACAGACATATGAGAAGCCTCACACCAGTTCCAGAGGGTCACTATTATGGTAAAATGGCATCTCAGTCCTTCAACGTGATGAAGACAAGATCAGAGAGGGCAAAGGCCTGATGGAGTTGTTGCTGAGGTCAGTGAAACAACTCCGAATCACCTTCAGTGCAGCTGTGCTAGGAATTTGCATACAGCAATCACCGTGAGAGTGTATCATGCACGATGAAAAGGACAGGAAGATTGGGAAAGATAAATATAATTAGTAATCTAATCTGCATCACATTTTATGAATGAAATAATCAGGTATAATTATTGTATATAATATGATAATTTAATCAGTTTTTTTAAAAACTTAAAAAAGTTCTGATCAATTAGTACTTATAAGTACTTACTAAAAATCTTATTTCTGAATTCATAAATTCAGTTGTGTGTGTCCATATTTGAAAGCAGAGGTAAGAGGAAAATCACATCTTTTAACTATGAAATGTTAAACTATTTTTATTTCTCACAATTTTGCCTGCTGTGGTAGAAATACAGCCAGTCATTTGGAACAGAATATTCATAGTACAGATAACAACTAAAACTTCTGTACTGAAATTTTAAACTTAAAGGGTTATCAAATAGACTTCATGGTAATGTGAGATCTCAGAAACTACTCACTCTATATCACGTAAAGGCACTCCTGATTATAAAAAGCATAACATGACCAACAAAATGTGTGCCGTAGGATTTGAATTACACTGGTGTGCTGCAATGCAAATACAAATCTTGTCCTCAAACATTTACATTTCTTTGCATTTAATATTTAATCGGTCATTTGCATTTAATATTTAATTGGTCATTTGCATTATTAGCTTTTCACCAATATTATTAATATCAGATGCAGTACAGATGTAAACAATGTTTTCTCTTTCAGAAATGGTTTGTTTGAGCAAACTGAAAATCTTTTTTTCCCCTACACATATATGAAATACTGTTCAAGAACAGCCTGAAATTCTATTTTATATCTGCATGTGTTTGTTCTATGTAACTTTAACACATTAATAGTTGCTTATCACTTACAGTGATTACTTCAGTCTGTAGCATATAGTAAATTAAGCTTGTGTATCAAAAAAATAAACTAAACCATAATTTGCTGCAGCTTTTACTCTTCTAGTGCAGTGTCTGCCACGGGTCAGGAGTAAGTACAAGCAGACAAATTAGATCAGTGAGACTTTCTTCTGCTTTACCCTGTACACATATCCAGAACAGACCAACGTTCCTTTTTCTCTTCATACCTCACTTAAAGCGCAATGGAGCATGTCACCATCTCAGTCCTCTAGTGGAACCAGATGTCAGTGGTCATTCCATTAGCAGCCAAAGACTGTGTCCCTTAACACTGGGTATAAGGAAATCTGGATGACTGCCCCAAGCAGATTTCTTTCCACAAACTGGCCCAGTATTCCTGGCAATATTACTCATGCCAGTACACATGCCTAGACACACAAGATGCTTCTTATGATAAATTAAGGCTTTGGAGCTATCAGGAAAGGCTCAGTGGGAAAACTGAAATAAACACAATCAAACATGGTAGAAACATTCTGGACACGTTGATGCTCAACAGTTCTAATATTTCTGCTGTGCACACACCTAAGTTAGACATGAGAAGATCAAATCAGTATTAGATACTTCAAAACAGTAAACCAGGCTTTTTACAGATAATGTGTAACAGTGGGACAGTACAGTGTCCCTTATTCTGAGTGGCTATAGTAATTACAGCTCTATTCAACTCTTAATCAGTTTCATATTTAAAATATATTCTGAGAGGTTTTGGGGTTTTGTTCCTAAGAATTGCATCAGATTTAACCTTTGGCTAGAAAGTGCCAGAAGACTCACAGCGCACCTTTTGTTGACCTAAAATCTAGGCAGCTTATCGCAGCTGTGGCAGCTGTGCAAGCTGGTGTTCAGTTCGGAGACACCCCCAACTCAGCCTGTAATGATAATGACACTTCCCAAGTCCTGCCAGCAGCCACCTGTGGGGGAGACAGGCTTCCTCCTCCCTGCCCCGTCCCCAAGGTGCAGGGAAAGCCAGAACTGCCACCTCCAACAGAGCTGCTCACACACGCAGGTAAAGCAGCTGACCACAGAGACAGGCACCATCGCTCCAGCTGTCCTTCCAGAGGTTCAGCAGAAAAAGGTGGCACACTAGCTGGAAGACAAGGGGAGTGGCTGGGCTACAGGGTCCATCCTGTCACTGTTTACATGCTCTTAAAATCTAGTAACAAGTGTAACTGTTAATATATTTTCTGTGGTTTTAGCACTTCAAACACATTGTTAGCTATTTGGAAATGTGCTTGCGATGAGAAAAACACTCGCATTAGCCATAAAAAATGTATCATTAATTTAATTTAACTCAAAACATATGAACTTATATTGGAAAAGCAGTAAATTTGCTTTAATATAGAGTTAAATCATGAAAGTTAAAAAGTTAAGGGCTATTCTTTATACTGTGGAAAACATTCCACAGTAACTTGCTGGCATTCCAAATGCATTTTCTAAACCCATACATAATTAATAGATTACTGTGTTACAGTCACAGAAAAAAAAATCAGTTATCAGTTAACTTCTCCTGTCTCAGTTATGTTCCTGCTGCTTTACAATAGGCATGAAGGAGAGAAGAGTCATGCTTTTTAGCATTAACTATAGAAGAAATCCTGCTCTAGTTTAGAGTGGTGCAAACGTCAAGTAATGCCAATGAAGCACAGCTACTGCTACATCAGCCCAACACAGCTGACAACATACGTGATCCTTGACTTTTGCATTAGTGTACATTACAATCTGCAGAGCGTCTGCATTTGGAATTACTTTTGCAATGTTAAGAACCTCTTCTGAAAGCAGACTGAAACAGATAGATGGAAACTAGCTTTTTCCAGCACTACTAGTAGGAAGGCTGGGGGATTCAACTTGCAGCTCGAGAGGTCTCCCTGAGCTGAGGAAGTGAGAACCGATGAGGGTCCTGGGAAGAGAGGAGGATGTGTGTGAGAATGATATTAAAAATAAATAGCATTGTTACTTTTGTTAGGGTTCACACAGAACTGTTTTGTCTACAAGTAAACTGATTTTTTTCTTTCAGCAACATTACACATTGTAAGATCCCAAACTGATTTGATGCCTTTAAAGAGGATTTACATAATACGACTAAAGGTAACCACCAGCTTGACAAGGAAAAAAAAAAATATTTATTTGTTCCATTTCACTCATAAAGGAAGGAAGAAAGATGTTAAATGTCACAAGAAAAGGGTTGTCCTGTAGGTGTTTGGACAGCATTTTTTCTGAAACTATACATTTTGAAGTTATTTTTCTAAGATAAGACTTTTATCACTGTTTTGTATTAAGAGGGGGATTCGTCTATCCCAGTACACTATCTTTGTAAGATGATAAGATTTGCTTACCAAACATTTAAAAAATACAGACTTAATAGCTTTTCCTTTGCATGATAAAGTCTCATTAGCACCTTAGTACATGCCTCCGTTACTTTAATTCAGGAAACTTTTTCCGTCATAGGATCAAACTGATAGTTGTCCTAAGAAAGATTGTGCCTTCAGAGCAAAACCACAGAGCAAACTATTATTCTGGTAGATTTAACAGGAGTAAAATCATCACAGATAAGGTTCCACTTCCGGAAAGATTTCCCTGCTATTGCCTTGAGACAAATTCACTGCTGGTGTAACCCCATTGACTTCATTTCCATTTTCATTCATCTCTGAAAAATGACTTTGACACAATGGAATATTTATTAAATAGTTGTGGCATGGTTCCTAGTTTGAGAGAACAAGACTAGGAAAATTAACCTATTGAAAACACAAGAAACCTCAAACAGACAGTAATTCAAACTAAGAATCCTGTCCTCGAGGTAGAGATTGTTCTAATAAAAGTAATACATCACAATTTTTTCCCCTCAAAGACACCCATTAATTCCCACCTTGTGGCCAGATAATATAAAAATAGCAAAAAGCCACCTAATTTTGTTGTAATGCTACAGATACCCTATCCCAGAAGTATCAGTGTCTGTATGTCACAGTTTATGTGACCTTTGCTCTCTCAGTTCAAACATGTGTGCTCTACTTAAATTTCCAGACATATATAGTTTTGTGCATTTTCATCATCCTTTAGGACCGTTCAACTTCAGTATTTCACAGCCTTTTTGGGAAAGAATATTACTGGGAGAGCTTTTATTATTACTTTCAACCATTATTTAATAAATGTGCCAAAACTGTCTACTTAATTTGGGTGGAACAAATTTTGATCATGAGTCAGTGTATTCAACTGATAGTCTAATAAATTAGAGTGTATTCATCACATGATAGCAGTGGCAGAAATACCACTACTGTATTTGGTAGAGAGTTCATTTGTGCACCATATTTTCTCTTGCAGATACTGTTGTTTTAAGATGTAATTAATAATCACTACTGGCACCTGAAAGTGCCCCTCAGAGTGCAGGTGTCATTTTACCAGAGGAACCCTGTCCTTTCTTGAACACTGGAAATCTTCAGTACATACCGAAGCGCAAAAGCAAGGTGTTAAAAGCCCACAAAAAGAAATGCTTATGCTTAGTACAGTATGTAGCAAACTCTGGGCTCGGACTGCCTAGGCAGTAAAAGGTATTTTGTAGGCATCAGAGCAGCAGTGAATCCGATGTAATTTAAGAGGGTAAAGGTTCGTTAGTTTTCATAGGGAGATTCTCTTCTGCCACTGAAACACCGGAGGAGGAAAATCTATCCTGAATTTTAAAGGCAAAATAGGTTAAGAGGTAAGAAATGCTGTCAGCCTGGGTCTTAGAGCCAAACACATGTATTTTTTTTGTGGGACAGAGGAGAAAGCAAACCTAAGTAAGATGAATCAGAGTAATGCCAGAGCTGTTGGGCCAGCAGCAAAGGAAGCGGACAGAAGGAGACAAAGTTACATTTTTGAAAGCAAGAGAGGCTGCAGTACTGAGGCTGAGATATACTTGTCCATGTGAGTAGATGATTATTCCTCAGACTTTAGAAGGCACCAGGAAAGGTGTAGGTGACTCAAGAACAAGAAATAATCTACCTGACGTGGCAGGTTGGTTTGTAAATGAGGACCCCTATTTCAGAAGACAGAGCACTACAAACTGAAATAAGGGTGATTAGCCACCCCAAAGTTTAATGTCCTCTTGTTCAGCACTGCATCACATGACTACCTCCAGACAGGCTTTCCACCACAACCACTGAGCCAGTGGCTTTGCTATCCACCCCTCTCCATAATACACTCTCTAGCATTGGCAACTGCAGCATACGTTGTGTATGAAGAAACTACAGATCACAACAGCTTGTATACAGCAACTTTCTCTCTCTTCCCTTTGTCTGGTGCCAGATTCTGGTTTGACGTGACTTAAGCTGTTGACAGGGCAGATTTATGCAACTCAAATGCAGTGGCTATTGTCAAACCCACATGGCCTGACCAGTGCTAGCTAAGGGTCTGTGATGCTGCTCATCACAACAGATCAGTTTCAAGTTCCTAAGACCACTGTGCATGAAGGAGTATTGGCTGATGAAAGTGGAAAAAAGCCTGAGCAGTAGGATTGAAAAGCATGCACCCAAAGAGCATGGGCCCCACCACTTTGAGCAAGTGTCAGAGAACAGAGGATTTTGGATCAGTTTGAGATTTAGGTGTAAAAGGAAAGCTAAAACCATTTTTTAGGCATGTAGGGGGCAATTCATGTATCCAAAGATAGGGGGCTAATGCAGTTTCAAATGCCCTTAGATACCCGAGATGTCTTCACAGAGTCAGTTGACCTATAGAAGATACACAAATCCAAACATGGAAAAGCAGATGAAGACAAGGTAGGATGCCCTATGGTCTTTAATATTTAATGCTTATCTTTAAGCACCTGAATCTCACTCCCAATGTTTGGCCAAAAATGTTTTCTAGGTAGCCAAGTCCTTTTACTTCTTATGTTAGGGATGCGCAAAAACATTTGTAGTCTCAGACACTGCAGAGTAAATGCATATGAAGACATTTCACTACATAATGTCAATTCACAACAGTACTGTAATTATCTCTATCCCCAAAAATATCATCTCAGTTCAATCATTTGTAAGGGAATGAGTTAACTTAGACTGTTTTGAGCAAGCACCTCAAAACTCGTGGGCTGGAGCCACTGCTTTAGCTGCTTCACATTAAGCCTAGCCTGCCAATTAAGCTGGGATAATGAGTGCTTTGAGCTAGAGAACAATGCCAGATTTCACCTCCTTGCAGGTTTATTTGAACTTAAATTTTAAGACTCTGTGGAGATAAATTATTTTAGGAGAAGACAGAAAGAATAAAAAATGTTACACACACATGCCCTCCTGTGCCCCCAAGCACCCAGGTGAACTTTGCTGACGGCTGCTGAGACAGAACAAAAGATCAGGTGGAGGTCTCAGATTCCCTCTTCCCCTCAGAAACATGATACATACTTTTTACCTTTCCACCACCTCTGATGACAGGCAGCAAGATTTCAAGATATAAGATTGGTATTCAGTATGGACCATGACAAAGAGGAACAATATCTTCCCTGATGCATTGTATGTGACATGCCATTCATTGGTTTTCTTTTTTAAAAATCTTTTTTAGCAAGAATAAATTCAGCCATAGGTAGTACAGCATATAAAGCCCTACAGGGAGCAGGAATAGTCATCTTTTATAGTGTCAGGGAGGAAACCCTCAAACTTTCATAGAGCGATGAAAGTACATGAACCACCAATATCTGCATTGGCAATGTCATTGAGATTTGCTGTAAAAGGATCAAATACCTAAGAGAGTAACCAATATAGAAGCTTTTAACTTTTTAAAAAGATTAAAGATGCCAGTTTGATGATTCTGTATTTTGCACGAGAAAGGTATGGCATGAGGAGAACTAGGAATGACAAAGGGCATGGCCATAACAGGGGTGGAAGAGCAGGATGTATACAAGCCCATAGCATTGGATAAAAACGAAGAGAAGCATTTTGGTATTTTCACCTTGAACATGCCGTGGGAAATCACAACCGGGTGCAATGCAATCACTGCTTTTCAGAAAATTGCCTTCTCAGATCCACAATCCTTCATAGGTTTTCTTTCCTGTAGCAGCATTTTAACCCAGCCACCTTCCTCCTTCAGCTTCTCTGCTTCCAGAAATGTAACTTTTCGATTTTATGTATTTCCTGCCTCCCTCTGGCTGATCATTTTTCTTGCTTTCAACTCACCTTCTCAGGGCTGCCCCCTCTCCCCTCTATTACACAACTGATATTTTTTCTTCCTTGAGCTGTACCCCCTTGGCCCCCTGGGTCTTAACCACTAAGCTTTCATGTTCCTTTGCCTTCTCTTGCCTATCTGATATTTAAGCGTGTATCTCTGCATCTGTCTGCTCTGCCAAGCTTTTCCATTCTCTCCTCATATTGGTTTACACACCTTCAGTTTGACACTCAGTTTTTGTCACACTCCTGCACGCCCATGACCTCCCCCCGCCCCTGGCTCCTGCTGTTTAATGTTCTGAACTAAAGGAAATTTTAGCTAGCTCACAAGCACAGATAGCTCACAAGAGCTATTGCTCTTGTACTACTCTTCTTATCTTTTCTGTACATCTTAATTCCACAGACAGCTATCTGTTTAATGTACTGTTACTCCTAATACTGATTTTACTCCTCTCTCAATGGAATACCTTCATATTCTGCATTTCTCTCATACAGCACGACCACAGATATTCAGGCTTTATACTAGCAGTTGTCTTAAGACCTAGAGATTAAAGAACTTCCAGGGCTCTTTAGCTGGCCATAAACTGCTAATTCATACAGTGCATCTGTCCCAACATGTGCTTTAAAGGCTAGATCTATGTCTACACTTTGCATGCAGAAGCATTTCAGCTGGCTCCATCGGAGCTAATGCCAAAACTATAGGAGCGTATTGAGACCCTGCTGTACACCTCCGCCTCTTTCACCTGACTTAGTCACCAAAATTGCTGTCTTTTTGGCAACTGTCATGGAATGCGTGTTGCCACAGACAAGTGGATTTCTGAAGAAACCAGCTCTTCTTTGGGGGAGTAGATGTCTGCAGCAGAACGGCCAGACAATTAGTACAGAAATGGATTTACGGGTACCATGGCCAAATGGAGTTTCTATTTCTTAGCAGCACCTCTCACCCATCATAGCGGGTGGCTTCTATCCTGAACGTTATTCCGTACATCAGCTGAGCAGTCTCAATCCCCTCTCATGCTGGAGAGGCAAACCAACCATCACACACAGGCAGCCCAACTCAGGGTGCATGCTCTGACCTACGCTTCTTTGGGAAGAGGTGTATGCGTTAATTGGTTGACTGTCTCACCCACACTGGAACTATAAAAATGAGTCAGTTGAAGTCCACCTTGACCTGCCTATCTATAGATCTGATATGCCAAACAATTACTGGGTCCACAGAAGGGGAAAAATTTCCACCAATAAGCTTCTATTTGTCACCCTCAGCAGCAAAGGAAGCACCATTTTTTAAGGCAAACTGTCACAAACCCACAAATATTACTGCTCTTCCATTGTTCCCCCTCCCCTGGCCAGAAAAAAGGATTTGGGTGGTGGCTTTGGCTCCCTCCCTTGCACTCTTAGCTTTGGGAGGTTGGCTGGGAACAAAAACGACAGACCCAGGCTTTATTGTTCTTGGACCCATGGAATTTGATCTTGCATGCTTGGGTTTTATATCCAGAATGGATGGAGTCCATATGGGCAATCACTCAAATAATTTCCTTTTTAATTCATTTTGTTTACATTTCCTGCCAAGTATACAAACTGGAAAAGGCATGGAAAGGAGTTGTTAGCCTACCTATTGACCAGGTAGTACAAATATATCTAATTAATCAGCTCCTTTACACACCAACAGATCTATTTCTCATTTAGACTGCACTGTCATCTTTCCTTTCATCTTTCCACTAGCCCAAGGTAAAAAAGATTTTGCAAAGGGAAGTGATTCCTCAGTTTAATCGCTGCAGGCTAAGTATTCTGATTGCTGGAGCTGGTTTTAGTCCCTTGCTATCCTCTTCCCAGCTCCCTGCAGAGAACAGAGCTTTTGGAAGGCTGAATTTTAAAAAAATATAGTCGTTTAATTAATGTTATGATTAATCAGTGTTTCTAAAGTGCTTTGAAGAGGAAAAGTGCTATGTGAGTGTTGAGTGGAATTTTAGTTTTATCTGTATTATTTTCTGAGATAGGATAATATTTTGTTAATAGCCTGATTCAAGGGACTTTAAATTAGGCCATAATGAAGAAATAAGAATGTAATCTATTTTTTGAAAAATAAGTTTAGGCTTCAAGATCTATGGCCTGATCCAACACCCATTAAAATTAATGAGCCTGTCTACCAATGTCAGAAGGTATTAAATTGGATTCATAAAGAAGCAGCTTTTCTTTTCAACTTTCTTACTTTGTGTCCAAAACAGAACAAGGTTCTGACAGAAGACTGATGTAGCCAGAGTGAATTGCAACTAGACATTATCCTGCTTTAACTGCCCATGAAGCAATTGCTATTTATTTGCTACTCTCTTCATTCTTCTTCGCTTATACTATAATATTGCCTGAAACTCCTCATCAACAAATTTGTCCCCATTGTATGGTCTGAAAGACTGATTATTTTTGCATGCTCTTATACGCAGTTACAACTATATCATGGTGAAACATACAAAAATTGTTATGTTTAGAGATGTACATTAAAATATTAAGAGAAATAAAACCAAAATGGATCCTCATGATATATTCTGTTATTAATATTTAAATAAAATGCATAGACGTAAATGTGTTAGCTCAATAAATACAAATCTTGGTAAAGTAACGGTGTCTTTTGAAAACAACTCTTCCAACAAATACCAAAATCACTCCAGGTCATACTGCAATGTTCATATACTCCTTAATTACTGTAATGTTCAAACATTTCTTAAGTCATCACCATGAAAACTCTACATGGAACAGTTAAGATAATTAATCTGTGCATGATGGCAAAACAACAATACTGAGGATACGTATCAGTATTTCACATTGCTTTATTGTGCACCATACAATAAAATCATTTTTATTTAGTATCAAAATCCTGGTTAGTATCTAAGGCGCTGTGAAACCGTACAGTAACTTCACAAATGTCAATGTTTGGGAAAAGGACAGACGGGAAAAGAAAAGAACAAGTAAAAGAATAGCGACAGAAGAAGTGCTAACTGTCTAAAAAATACTGTTAACAACTTCAAAGACAATTAATCCATGAAAGGGTAAGAGTATAATACAGTATTTGCTTTTTTTTTCTGCAATTTGGAATTATTAGCAAAGACCTCATAAAGACACAGTGTCCATCTGTTGAACTGCTAATGCATCAGTGCAACCAAACCAGACCATACAAAGGTCTGGCTAGTAATAAAGTCATAGGTACATTTACTAGAAATGGGGTCTCTCAGACTGGTCATGCAGAAAGTGGACAGGTAGCCAGGTTTACTCTGTATCTTTTAGAGGTCAATTCATTTCGTAGGTAATACTAATGTTCTGACTCAGTTTAATGCCTGCTCTTGACAGAGTGCTTTGTGATCTTAGCAACACGGTCATTGGAAAAGAGCAAATTATATTGTAGTTTCATATTTTAATTCACCTGAAGCTACTATAATTTAAGGACTGAATACAGTAGGTATGTAAACAAGCATACGGTGCAAAGTTAAAATAAGCTTTGTGTTCTCATAGGAAGGGCAAAAACGCATCTGATAACCTTCCTTAATTACTGTAATTATAATTTTTTTTTGTTCCAACTATACCACAACTAGTTTTCACGTTTCTCATAAAAAACATCCTCAGCTTTTCTTAGTTGTACAGAAATTGTGACAAATGAATTCTAGTCCTGACTCCTCCATTGGTGTACAGATCTACTAGAGCACAGTTCTGCTTGTACTTCCTCAGGACGTGGGAGCCAAAGGCTTCACAATGGGACTTTGTTTTGGGTTGTGCTACTGCTGTTCCTTTCAACATAACAGCTCCAGGTGGCTAGTAGCTGATAAGGTCTTTACTCTAGTGGCCCCCAAAGAAACCTTGCCTCCAGACATCCATTTAAGCCTGCTCAGTGACGCTAAATTGTGGCTTTTTTAACCTGAGTCACAGCTGCTCGCCTACATCTGAGTAACACATGGAGGGAGCATTCTGAGGACCATGCACTCACTGAATTTCCTCCTCTTACCTCCATAGGGATTCAATTGCCCACATGACAAGAGTCCACAAGTCAGACTTGATCTTCTTGGAGATCAGGTTGGACAGAGGACATCTGTTTAAGGCAAAGCCCATAACCTCTTAGATCCTTCAAGTTAATCTCTCCAATCTCTGCAAAGTTGGCCGATCTCTGCTACTCCCAAAGAGGGGGAGAATTGGACAAGTCTTCCAAAAGTCTTCCCCTCTCTCCAGACTTGGGGAAAAGAAGAATCTGCTAGAGACCATCTGACTTCCTGGCTCCACACTCCTTACCCTAAACGATCGGAGTGCTCTAAAAGACTAGGGTGGAGTCAGACTGAAAATCTGACATGTACCTAGCAGCCTTGCTACTTCCTGCGACATGGCAGATTATAAACTATATGCTGCATTGCAGGTGAAGATCAGGTTTGAAGTGCTAGAAAAGACTTAACAACAACAACAACAACAAAAAAGGAAAGCAGAACAGGTGAGAGGTCAGGATACAATGCTGACTTCCTAACCACAGGAGATTCAGAGGACAATACTCCCAAAGGTAAACTATTTCTTGATAGACTGCTCCACTGCAAATGATAAATTAAATTTGCTGAATGTCATGTTCCCTTTGTGAGAGCAACTGTTGTTGTCGGTGTCACCTTGAAAAATTTTGCACACAAATATATGACTTTGTATATACTCATGCTAATAGTATGCATTTTCATCTACTTAAAATTAGCACTCTGATTATTTGCTAGGAAATCCTGAATTATGAAATCCAAATAATGTATAAAACATATCACTTTAAGAGCACCCTGAGTAGCACACAATCTGAGAGATCCTGTAACTTTTCTTCTGAGAGGAGTAAGTAATGAGGCAATTTATTTTCCTCATGTTGCACATTAGGTCTACCAAACAGCAGGTGAACTCTGAACACTACCACTGCACATTCTTTTGGTACACGGAGCTGAGTTACTGCCTTATGTTGCGAAATCTGTAAACTTGGACTAGGAGCTTTTTTCTTCTTCTCGGGATTTTGAAAAGAAAAGGAAACTGAAAGCCTGTATCTTGAATAAAATGCAAGGACAGCCATAACTAACAGGGTCATTCACTGATTAATTACAAGACTAAGTTCCCTATGTTAGAAAGACTAGCCCACCTCTGCTCCTGTTCCCTGAAGGGCTAAGTATATAAAACTGAGGTGCAATCATGCATGAATGAGGTGGACCTTGATACTTCTGGTAGCAAAAATGAAACAAAAATTGATGCAAATAATTTCCTTATAAATCACAGAACGCTTGAGGTTGTCAGGATCCTCTAGAGATCTAGTTAAACCCCTCTGCTCAAAGTAGGGCCAGCTTTGTGTTTTCTTATATTTGGATGGAATTTCCTGTATTTCAGTTTGTGCCCATGACCCTGTGCCCTATCACTGGGCATCACCAAGAAGCATCTGGCTCTGTCCTCTTTACTCCCCCCATCAAGCATTTGGACATATGTGTACGACCCCCCTGAGCCTCCTCTTCTCCAGGCTGAGCAGTCCCAGCTCTCTCAGCCTCTCCTCACAGGAGAGATGCTCCAGCCCCATAATAATCCTTGAGGCCCTTCACTGGACTCTCTCCAGTACGTCCATACCTCTTGTACTGGGGAGGCCAGAACTGGACCCAGCACTCCAGGTGTGGCCTCACCAACGCTCAGTAGAGGGGAAGGATCACCTCCCTCGACCTGCTGGTAACACTCCTCCTAACGCACCCCAGGAGGCTGTTGGCCTTTTTTGCTGCTAGGGCATACTGCTCACTCATGGGTTTTTTTAGATTTTTCTTGGAAATTACAGCGATGGCAGTGTAGTTGGTACAGGGACTGTGAGACCACATTTGTTAGGCCCTTACCCTAACTCTGGCCACTAACCCTAAGCCCTCATAAACCCGACTCCTAACCCTTACCCTACACTCTCCTCTAATCCCTATCAAAAAGCCAAAGACCAAAACCCTAACCCTTTATCTTATCCCCACCCAAAACACCTTGCCCTGGTCACTAGCCTTAAATTGCTGTCCCTAACCCTCACCCCAGCCCTCGCTGCTACTCCTGACTCAACCCCCCAGATGACACCCTGACCCCTTACCACAAGCCCTTGGCACAACCCCCAACCCTCACCTCCAAAGCCCTTTGCAAACCCCAAAGCCTAACCCCTCACCCCAGAGGGGGAGACCAACCCCCTCGCCCTAACTCTGCACAGGGGCCTGAAGCCTAAGACCAACACCTTCTTGGCTCTGCATGTTCACCACCTCTCCTGAGCCCAACTCTCAGGCGCCTGTGCCCGGGAGTTGGGCAGAGGCTGAGGAGGTGGTCTGGGCCACTGAGGCAGAGATGGGGGCGACACGCCAGAGCTGGGGTGTCAGCTGTGAGGGCAGCTGGGCTGGCAGCAGCTGTGGGCTGGCATTTGTGAGGAGCATTTGGGCCCCTCGCTACAGGAGGGACATTGAGGTGCTGGAGCGTGTCCAGAGAAGGACAACAAAGCTGGTGAGGGTTCTAGAGCACAAGTCTTACAAGGAGTGGCTGAGGGAACGGGGGTTGTTCAGCCTGGAGAAAAGGAGGCTGAGGGGAGACCTTATCGCTCCCTACAACTACCTGAAAGGTGGTTGTAGTGAGGTGGATGTTGGTCTCTTCTCCCAAATAACAGGTGATAGGATGAGAGGAAACGGCCTCAAGTTGCACCAGGGGAGGTTTAGTTTGGATATTAGGAAATATTTCTTCACTGAAAGGGTTGTCAAGCACTGGAACAGGCTGCCTGGGGAAGTGGTTGAGTCACCATCCCTGGAGGAATTTAAAAGACACGTAGATGCATTGCTGAGGGACATGGCTTAATAGTAATTTGGCAGTGTCAGGTTAATGGTTGGACTCAATGATCTTAAAGGTCTCTTCTCACCACAACAATCTGATGACTGTATGATTCGAGGTGGAAGCTGACCGGCCAGGGCAGCAGGCCAGCATTGTGAGGCGATGGAGCACCTCTGCAGGCAGCCAGAGGGAGGGCAGGGCAGGGCTGAGGGACATGGCAGAGGCTTGGGATCTGGGGGGTCCTCGTGCTTCAGCACTTGAGTCAGCAGGAGCTGGAGGCTGGCATGTGAGGACACGAAGGGTGTGAGAGAGCTGGGCCAGCAAGGAAGGGTGATTTTGTGGCTGTAAGGGGGATTCAGGTGATGTGACATCGAGTGTGAGACCACAGTTGTTAAGCCTTTACCCTAACTCTCACCACTAAACCTAAGCCTGACTCCTAACTCCTCCCTCTACCCCCGCCCCATACCCTAATCCCAGACTCTCACCCCTGAGCCCAGCATCACAAAGTCTGAGCCCGTAACAAAAATCTAATAAAGAATAATCTGGTAAAAGAAGAAAATCAATTGCCACAAGAAATATTTATAATTGTCAAAAAAGAAACCACAGGTTTTTGGCATGATCGTGCTCTCATAAAGCTGAGCAGGACCAGTGAGGTAAGGCTTCATTTATCACTGTCTCAAGCAAACATTAGTTTTCACTATGTGAGAAAATTAAAGATTTTTCTCCCGTTAGCCATGGTATTTCTGCAGCACAAGCTCGTTCCCAGCATATTTGACTTAGCAGAAACACCCAATTAAAATTCCTGCCTATGAATCAAATCCAGTGTAAAGCAGCTGGAGGATAGTGATGGATCTGATGCAATGCACTAGCAAATGGCACTGGTCTTCCCTTTGACAATTATGCTAAATACTCTTTTTAAATGGCATCACTAAACTCAATGGATCTTAAATATCATAGCCCTAACTCTTCAAAAAAATTCCACTCAGATAACTGAAAATTTTGCAAAAAAAATGAGGGAAGGAGAGATAATATTAGCATTGGCATATCAGCTTTTGAGTGAGATGCATTTAGCAATATCATGCAGCCACGCATCCCTTTAAACATGAGCTCCTTATCTAATATAATCAGCAATACAAAAATATTTGCAGTTATGTTGTATGAAATTTATAGCAGACAAACCATACTGAAAAGATTCTTTAAAAATCATTAATATAAAGCACACTCTTACCAATTATGTGATATTCTATTGGATATTTCTTAGCTTCCAGATTTATTTACATACATATTCTTATCTTTGAAAATGTCTGAAATATATCCTTGGTACATATTTATTTCAAATATTAAAAGTAAACATCCTGGAGAATATCTTGGAACCTGGCCCACTTCTGAGCTATGAAATCCTCTTCTGAAAACAAATTAAAGTAGATAAATCTGTCATTTATGTTCAAGTTCTTTTTGTCCTAGAATTATTTTTCCTTTCAGAGACTGAGTCAGATAATTCTCTCCTTATAATTCATAGAAGTATTTGGGTTCAGATACACATGAAAAAATGTTTATACTACTATCAAGTAAATTTCATAATTACATCTAGAATCGGAATAACTGAGGTTGGAAAGGACACCTGCAGTTTGTCTAGTCCAACCTCCCTGCCCAAAGCAAATGGGAAACCAATGCAATGCAAAAACATCACAACAGACAACTGCATACCGATAGGAAAAGACTGTTTAAAAAATACAGGTATTATATCTGATATAGTTGACATAACACACTGGATGGCACATATAGTTCCTTTGCTGCTCTCCTGCCAAAAAGGCTACTATTCACAATGAAATAATTAAATATGACGAATATGTCTCTTCATGTGTACACATGCATGTTTAGTCTCTTCTCCCAGTAAAACTTTTAAACAGATTTTTGCCTACCCAAAGACCACAATGAACGGCATTCCTTCTGATACGAATAGATTCTGGGAGATTAAGGCAGCAAGAATATGCAAGTGGAAAGATTAGCTAGTACAGAGAAGAAAGTATGTATTTATTGATATAACAGAAATGGAAATTTACATGGCTTCTATGTATTGGTACACGCACATACTACTATGCAGCCGCCTTTAAAATCCAAATCTTTCTTCAACAGAAACCACTAGTACATGAAGATTTTAAATTAATCCATGTTTTAGCTATCCCCCAAACCTATGCTTCTTTTCTTTTGCTGTGGTAGTTGAAACTTGATGCTACTTTTCAAACACTTTGTAATTTGGGAGAAAAGTGGGCATAAGAGCATTTCCCTGGAAGGAATGCACTGCTAGAGCAGCTGCAGTTTACTCTCACAATGTTAGTTTTTATCCTTGCAGACATGCAGGCTGCAGGAATGCAGAAAGAACGCAGAAATGAAAAGCAGACTGTTCAAAATCATGACAGCAGTAACATGGGGTCCCTTAAAAGGCTTAAAGAGGGCTTTTTTTTTGGTAGCCTATTGGTACTTTGCACCTGTTAAAATGCAAATGCAGCAGTGAAATATGGTATATTTCTGCATTTTGTGGTTAAAAGAAAATATCAGCAGAAGGTCTCATGCAGAAGGTCTCATGGAGGAAAGCCTGTGGATCTTAATTGTCTTGACATCAGTAAAGTCTAAACCAGCAGTCTCACATAACACACTCATGAGAAAGCTGACAGGTACTGCTGCAAACAGGATCAAAAATGTTTGGATGGTGCTACTCAGAACAGTTACCAATGGTTCATCACTGATATAGAAGCATATATCAAATGAATTCTGTAGAAAATGTAGGGACTAAGTTCTGTAGACAATCTTCTATCCTGGGTCTATATCCATCCAGCGTCAGTCAATGGTATGGATGGTGAAAGAGAGGAGGACAGGGGCTGAAAAATATTTGAAGACTGATTTAGAATTCAGTTATCTTGATCTAAGAAGACGGGATTCATTAAAGGCAAATGGATATTATTATACACAGGCAGGAGATGATTACCTGCAGAAACACATAATGAAGAACAACCTACTGAGCAATAATTCTGCAGAAAAGGATCAGGAAGCCCGAGAGGATCACAAGATAAGCATGTCTTACAAGATAGTTTGCTGTGAGCAAGACAGCTATACAGGAGTGTATTAAAAATTGTTCCTGGCAGAACATGTAGATAGCATGTTCCTCTGTGCAAAGCCTATGGAGGAATACCACAACTAGTGTGGATGCTGAACTTCAGGAAAGATATGGACCAACTAGAATGAGTCCAAATGAAAGTAACAAGAATAGCTGGGAAGACAGATCAAACTGACTGCTACCTCAGCTTCAATAATACATCCAACTACTCTAACTATACCTCTTCAATCTGCAAACAAGGTATAATGCTGTCTTCTTTGTGGTACTGTGGCATCATTGTTACTGACTGTTTTCATGAATGACTAGTATATGGCAGAAAAGGCTTCTATTGGAGGCTGCAGATCATCAAGACAGGACAGAAAAAGCAGGGTCCCTAAACACATGGCCCCGCTGCATGTCTTCATACAGCCTACTTAAAAGAAATGGAACAAAGAAAATGGCAAGTCAAGTGTCCAAAATCAGAAGATCTTAAAGAAATGGTTTATTTTTTTGGGTGGTTTCTGAATTTACACTTGCAAGCTTCTCTTTCTGGCCTTGAAATAGAGTGCTTTGATTTGTATGTAAGGTCCACACGAGTTTCACATTATTTATTCAGACAACTAACTTAATATTTATATGTGGTCAATCAGGACTGAGACACAGGTTGCTCCAACAAGGTAGCTTGGATCCCCAGGAAGAGACATGTTCTGACAGGTTTTGGGGTCACAATATGGCAGGTGCAGCTCCATTGGCTCCAGGAATTTTAGTGCCTGAGGCCCACACATTACCAAGGGGCTAAAAAGTGTTGCACCTTTCCCTTTGTCCAAAGGTGGAAGTATACTATTGTCTCTGCAGACTTTGCAATATACTTCTTGCTCTGTTCCCTCTGGAACGGCTCCTTGTGGTATAAAAATACAAACTTCAGTCTCCATGGAGCTCAACAGACTACTATTGCTGTTAAATACATCTCTTTCTGTGGCTGCAACTGTGTCCATCGTCTTACTTCTCATCCTCAAGTGCTGAAGGGCTTATAGGCTTTAGGCACTGTGTTAACATTATGTGGTTGATATTTAGGCTTCTCAGACCTGTACAGTGAAGGTATCAATCCCAATGTTGAACTCAGGAGGCTGCAATGAGCTGTGTGCTTTCAAAATTGATTGCAGAGAATTTGGCGATTTTGATGGCAACTCTGGTTTATGTTGATCTTCATTTGTCAAGAGATTATGGTTGAGTTTATGACTTTCAAACTTGTGCTCAAAGGGCCTTGCAGCATGAGTGTGAGGTTTCACTGTAAAGCAGTTGTAAGGAGGAGTGACTGTTTTCTGAATCTGTTCAGTTCCCTTAACGGGCCTTTGTCAGGGAAGCTTTTCTGAGGATAAAAAGTGGACTGCACAGTGTCCTTTCTCGAGCATTTGAAAATCGCTGGCTTATTCTGAGGTGGAGGAGGGTCAGACACAGAGTTAACTTCAGAAAGTACAGACTTGTGATGTGCTGGGAGAGACAGGACAGGACTATTAATTGACTGAGGTTGTGTATACTGCACTGAAGGAGCAGGAGGAGGAGTTGTTACTTGAGGGATTGGCTCATAGCACTTTTCACTGGCAGGCCTATCCATTGATTCAGCATCAGTTGGTTTCCCCTTAAAATAACTGGTGAAATTCAGCCAATTCTGCAAATGTATTGGTTGTATTGACTCAGAATGGTGGCTGGCAGGAACGTCTACAAATGGCTAATTTTCAAAACTCCTGCGATCAAACTATAAGAGCTGCTTTCAGTAATAGTCGTCATCTTCTTCAGGATCATAATGATTTGAGACCTTTATTTGAGGTCTCTGTGGTTACAGGGCCCTGTAAATATACTTCTTAGATGAAGTACCCTCTTAGCTTGTGAATGAGGGCGATACACTGGTTGGAATATAATGTAACATGATCTTGCAGAAGGAATGAACCGCTTAGTTTACTGGTATTTGGAAGAAAGGAAAAAAAAAAGAGGTCCAAGAGAAGCAAGTGAGATGAGAGAAATGGCAGATTCAGCAACCTCAGTCACCAGATCCAGGTCTCTGAATCTCTGCTTTCCTCACATTTTCAAACCACGTGATGCGCCAAGTTCATTTGATCACAATCCTTTTCTCACTCTCCCTGCTGTCTGCTCCCCTTTTTTCAGGATCAGGAGAAGCAAAAAACAGAGACATCTCCTTCAACTCCTCTTCATAATCCAGGGAATATTCTGTCTCTTTGTTCGCTGCCTTCAGGTGACTTTGCAATCAGGGCTTCCAGTTCAGCTGCTGTCATCGCCAGATGGAGTAAGTGCCTACTCTAACTCATCTATTCTGCAAGAGTTACACACGCACTGAAGGGCCAATACTCCAGAGCACTGCTCTTTGCAGCAAGATTAGTGTGTGAACAGCTCACCTTGGATGCTTTCTCCTGGGCTCCTGCTGCAATCTAATCTAGGCTGTGCCCCAGAACTGGTAATAAAGCAAGCTCAGATTAGATTAGCTTTCAGATTAGTACCACTGCTTCTGAAAGTACCTCCATCAATTTTGTAATAACAATTGGCTTCTTATAATGCCTTTTATAGTTGATGATCTCTAGGCATTCTCTGCACATTAATTGTCCCCGACAATGACAAAGACACATGTAATTACTCATTTGCAATTAAGGAAGCTGAGGCAAGACAGGCCAATGACCAACTCAAGCCCTCTAAGACTTAACAGTTTTCCCGATCAGGAATAACTGAACAAACCTAGAGAACAAATTAACTCTTCCAACTTCCAGATGTGATTCTGTTGTATTTGCCTTCTAAACCACTTAGTTCTCTTTGTTTACTTCAGTGGCAAGTCTACAACAAATCTCTAGCTGCAGGGCTCCTAACTGCAGTGGCTTATTACTACTGCCAGGCTAATAGTTACTGATCTCTTAAGTTTTAAGTACATTTTAGAATAAAAAGGGTAATGAAAGAGGCAACATTTGATTCCATAAGAATGTGGAAATGGTTACAACCAAGCTCGTCTCTGACTGTTAATCAATTTTTGTCTTGTTTGAAGCTTGAACTAAAGGTGCAGTTCTTTTTTCTTTCTCTTTTAATAATTTTGCCTCAGCTTTGAAGTTTCTGTAAGCTGAGGATAGCTTATCAGAAAAGACCTGGAGAATGAAAGATGCTTAAATAGGGCTACAAGTGAATGAGAGGAATTTCAGTCTCCCTAGGAAGAGGCTGAGCTCTTCAGTATAAGGCATATACGTATTCAATCCCAAGGCAAAAGAATGGATTTAGCTACAGTGGATAATGCATAAAAATCCACCTTCAGAACCCCTGTCTCAAAGGCTTTGCTTGTGACGTACTCGGTATCTCGGATTGCTAGTGGCTCACAAGACAGAAGGAGACATGCCCTTTTCCTTGGTGCTTGATTTAGACATTGCAGTACAGTATTGTACAACAGAGGATAACACCTTTAACTACTGAAGATTTAATACCTATGTAGAGAAATCATACATGCTGGCTTGCCAGCCTATCTGATATCACCATGTTCCAAAGGTGCCTGCTTTTGTCTGGCTGAGGAATGCAGCTTATCTGTTTTGTTATTCTAATTTTCTAGTAAAGTCATGAAGGAATTACCAAAACTGATTGTTTTGTTTTTTTTTTGGGGGGGGGGTGAGGGGGGGGAGGAGAAGGGAGGGACAGTTTGTAGTAACATAGCAGGTTACAATGGTGCAGTAATACTACGGTAGGACTCACGTTGGCTGGATTCTAACAAAATAAAACAACTTTCAGGATGTGGGCAGACATCCAGTACACAACTGTGGAAGTTTGTAAGCTAATGACCACATTTTGAGCCTCACAAGCACTGCTGGGCCAAGTCAGATTTTTCCACCTCATGTCAGCTGCTCTCATGACTTGTTTGAGTTCGTTCTGTTTGACAGAAGTTTGTCTGTAAAAGGAGAGTAATTTTTTGCTCACCCAGCTCATTTTGACTGGTAAGTCAGGCAGTGCTGACTCACACAGGTGGTTTGACTGTAGACGTGATGTGTTAATGAGAGGCTGCAGGGAGCCTAAGAGCAGGAATATCTTCTGCCACTGACTGCCTCGAGGTCAGTTACCATGTCTAAAGTGAGGGAACTGTCATTTCCTAAACATGCTAAATCAAACAATTGAGAACCCATAGGTTTAGAGTGAAAACAGAAATTCTACTATTAAAAAAAAGAACTGTTTTACCTAATATAATAGTTTAATATGGATTTATTTCTATGAAATACACTTAGTAGGGAAAGTGGAATATTTTCAAAGGACCAAAGTGACTAAACTGGCACCCAACTCCATTTTTCAAAATAGACTATTAGTCCCTTTAAAACAGTTGCTTAGAGCCTATGTTGTGACTGAAAATAGAAATTAAGTTCTTAACTCACCTTCAAGCATCTCCAAATTTTACCCAGATGTTATCAGCATGGTAAAAAACAGTTGCACTTTCACATTCCCTGCTCTCATACTTAACTTATTGGTTTAAAGTAGACCTCACCGCTGTTTGACATTGTTATCATGATTAGCACCTACCAGCTTACTCACTCTACCTTAACAATGCTGCTTTGTTACTCTGAGTTGAATCCTGCTTCTCAGGAATTTGATGGAAAAATTCCCTTTAGCTTCCATGAGAATAAGACTAAGCTGACAGCTACAAGATTTTATTCTGGTAGTTGCATGCCTCAATATGTGTTTTTTAAGTGAATGGAGTACTTTTCCATATGCATGTGTACTCCCCAACAAACTTCCCCTTCCTCTTTGGTGCAGGTAAAAGGTTGGATTAAAACCTACATACATACACACATACAAACACACACATACATATTTTGTGTCTATATATTCCTATATAAAGATGAGGTTAAAGACACTGTATGTCAATTTAATATGGGGAGAATTTTGCAGATGATATACAGAGGTAAAGTTGAAGAAAGTTACAATAAAGGAGCAAATAAAAATGCCTGTGGACATAAGAGTGTGATTACATTCCTTATAATGACCATTTTTTTCCATGTATCTGCAATAATTTAAAATTCATACTACTGCTATATAATTGAATTATAAATCAGATCAGAACCTATAAGTCTACATGTGATTACTAAGATTAGTTTAATAATAGGCATCACTACTGAACACGAGGGAAACTACATTTGTTTCTACTGATTTTAAAGTAACCAGTTCCAAAGACAAAGGTAAAGACATTCCACAATATTTCCCTTTTGAAATATGCAAGTACATTGCCTTACTAAAACCACAACATTTTGAGCTATTAGTATAATTCCCTCTCTGGTAAATAAAGCACATTCATCGGGGTTCATAAAGCACCACCAACAAGGTAGATTTTATTTCCATTTCTTTCTGTAGGGCAGGGTTCCACAACCTACTGAAAATTCTCAAAACGATCTCTTTGGAGGTGGTTCTTTGAAAAGTTTGCTCAAAATCTTCATTCTGGAGTATTCTGGGATCGTATGTAAAATACTAAATTATCTAGTTTCTTTTAAAAAAAATAAATGCCTTCAATTATAATTTTTAATAGTGCTGTGTTCTTTTGTCTTAACCTGATCTTTCAATTTGCACTACGCATACTACGTTTCTAGAGAAAAAGCATGAGTTTAAGCAGTAATGCAAATAAATGCTTTCTTAGATTGATTCTTGAAGTCTGATCTATCATTATAAAGTATTATACATTATACATATATAAAATTGCTAACTCTAGGGGGTAGTCATTGTATCCTTTTCATGTTTGCACTATCTCTTGCATAACACAGCCACAAGAGGAAGCAAAAGTAAAATGAAAAACATAATGATACTAAAGATTGTATCAGTAATACCAGATTTCAAATAATTTCATAGAGATGCTATGGAGAGATCAACAGGGCTTTGAAGCTGATTCTAAGGGGTCTCTAGGCTTTCCTTGGGAGCAAAACTAAATTTCTTTATTTTTGTTTAATTGAGCCCATCGAGATATTAAGTGCCAGAATCACAGTCTTACCTTATGGAATTATGATAATAAGGCCCCTCAGCAAATTGATTATTTCCTCACTTATCTCAGATGATGAGAATTAGTTACCCTTTTAATATTTTGTAACTGTATATTACAAAAGTGCTGCTATTCAGTCCCAGTGGTTATAAGCATGAAACAGCAGATTTGGATTTTTTAAAAAATTGCTTGTTAGGTAGAGGCGCAAGCTGATTTAGTCTGAATCCTATTCAACTAGTATCCAAACGAAGAACCCCAGAAATGAGCAGAAAGCTAACACATAGTGACAGTGCTTCCAGCCAGTCCTGGACAGTGCATTTTCAGGGATGCTACATGCACTGAAAAGTACAATACTCATGAGGAAATGCAAGAATTCATTTGTAAAGGCTGCAGCAAAAGACCATTATTCTGCTTTCTGTAATCAAAAGGATATTTGAAGTTTTAATAATGCTATCTGAAACAAGAGCCTTTAACACTAAAACGCATAATAAATGATGGAAACAACTAGTATATGACTTAGTTCTTACAAGCAAGCAAATCCTACATCAAAGTACTTCATGAAGAACAATTATTCTGTAAGAAAACAGCCGCATCTGAAGGTGCCGTGCAGAAATCAACAAGTATGAGACCGAGTTCCCTTTTTATAAATGTCAAAGATTAAATAACACTAGGATCACCCATATTCTGGCACAGAATACATATAACACAACAGAGAAATGCAATCACCTTCTGTGCATACTGGGGCAACTGCTAACAACCAGCTATGTTGTGTAATCACCCAACAGTCAGGAATGGAAAGAAAAACTAAATTCAATTTAACTGCACTGAGATTTAGTTAGAATGCCAGTTGTAAGAATCCAGACATCCATGCTGCCTCCTCATCTTGCATTCTTTGAACACCGACTCTCTGATATCTTTTACCTTTGTCATATTTTTATTGTGGCAAAATGAGACATCTTACGGTGCAAATATTTATCTAATGGATGATGACGAACATCTGTGTTGCATATCCACAGGTATTCTACTTCTGTGTTAGCCTACATCATGTCAGCATAGTCCTCCTGTGCAGGGGCAAAGAAATCTTTTAGGTCTCTGCAATCTGAGTTTTCTACCAGTGTCACCTTTGTGAAGGGTGTTTGGGTTTTGTCCTTAATATTCTTCCTTTCTAAGCAACCACCACTCTGAAACAAGCAGAAGACCAGTTTGGGGACACTGAAATAGAAGTCTGAGTATGTCTCAAAAGCCATACGTGGGGAAAGGGACATTGTGTAATGCCACTTCACCTGTCAACTTGGGAACTAGGATTGTATGAGATCTTGCAAGAACAACTGCACGAATTTAGAGTGTGCAAGGATGTAGATACACAGAGGAAATGACTATTAATGACCTTACCCTCTAGAGCCTCTCCATGGGAGAGGGCTCTAGAGGGTAAGGGGGCTCAAGAGA
>VZSZ01006752.1:142313-152371 GCA_013398815.1 Ibidorhyncha struthersii | reverse complement strand
TGGATGAGGAATTGTTTGGCTTTTTGCATCCAGAGGGTAGCGGTCAATAGCTCAATGTCCAGATGGAGACCAGTGAAAAGTGGTGTCCCTCAGGGGTCCATACAGGGACAAGTACTGTTTAATATCTTCATCAATGACGAGAGAGTGGGGTCCAGTGCACCCTCAGTAAGTTTGCGGACAACACCAAGCTGAGTGGTGCAGTTGATACACCCAAGGAACGGGATGCCACCCAGCGGGATCTGGAAAAGGTCGAGAAGTGGGCTTGTGTGAACCTTATGAGGTTCAACAAGGCCAAGTGCAGGGTCCCGCACCTGGGCCATGGCAACCCCTGGTATCAATACAAGCTGAGGGATGAAGGCATTGAGAGTAGCCCTGATAAGAAGGACTTGGGAGTACTGGCGGATGAAAAGCTGGGCATGAGCCGGCAATGTGCAATGGCAGCCCAGAAGGCCCACTGTATCCTGGGCTGCATCAAAAGAAGCATGGCCAGCAGGTCGAGGGAGGTGACTCTGCCCCTCTACTCTGCTCTGGTGAGATCCCACCTGGAATATTGCATCCAGTTCTGGAGTCCTCAGCACAGGAACAACATGGTCCTGTTGGAGCAGGTCCAGAGGAAGGCCTCTCCTATAAGGACAGGCTGAGACAGTTGGGGTTCAGCCTGGAGAAGAGCAGGCTCGGGGGAGACCTGATTGTGGCCTTCCAGTATTTAAAGGGAGCCTACAGAAAAGGTGGAGAGTGGTGCTTTATAGGACAAGGGCTAATGGCTTTAAAGAGCAGGTAGATTTAGACTATATTGAAGGAATAGTTTTTTTTTTTTATGATGAGAGTGGTGAAACACTGGAACATGTTGCCCAGAGTGGCGGTAGATGCTCCATCCTTCGAAGTGTTCAGGGTCAGGCNAGCAGGGCCTGTTGCAATAGGACAAGGGGTAATGGTTTTAACTTAAAAGAGGGTACATATAGACTAGATAGAAGGAAGAATATTTTTTGCAATGGTATNAACATGTTGCCCAGAGTGGCGGTAGATGCTCCATCCTTCGAAGTGTTCAGGGTCAGGCTGGATGAGGCTCTGAGCAACCTGATCTAGTTGAAGATGTCCCTACTCATTGCAAGGGGGTCAGACTTGATGACCTTTAAAGGTCCCTTGCAACCCAAACTATTCTTGATTCTATGATTCTAAGTGTTCCCTCAGAAATTCTACTTTATCAGTTCAAAATATGTTGGAAAGATGTAGAGTATGTTTTCGATATTGATTGGGGGAGAAGACAAAAAAAATATTTTTTGCTGAGATACAAATATCTTATGGCTCACTGAAGAGGCTTTTGACTTAATACTTTGAAAATGATAGATTGATTATAGAAAAAAAATACATTTCATGTAAAATAACCATTGCACTACTATTTATGAAACTTATACATGAATATACAAATCCATTAATGACAGACACAGAGTTGAAAAAAAAACCTGCTATTTGTCACTTGAGGGATTTTTGTTGACTATACCTAAAATAAAGTGGAGGAAAAAAGGACTCTGCACTGCCCGCTTTTTCTTATTTTAGCTATTTTACCTTCCAAATTCAGTATTATGGATATTTTGTATTATTTGTAAAAAATGTCAGTACTCATATATTTGATAGTACTTCATGAGAAAGACTTACGGAAAAAAAAATCTTTTAAATATCAGCATTAATGAGAAGTGAAAGTTTTATGTTAAATGTGGTATCACTCAAAAATTACGTGCCTCCTTGCCTGCTTTTCTTGTATCAGTATGTACGCGGTATATTTTTTCTTTCTCAATACATAAAATGTTTTGGTTAATTTTAAAAGAGTTCTCTAGCCGTGTTACCTCCTTTAAAGTAAAAATAAGTTTGATTTCTCAATTCCTTCAATATTTTTGGATGAAAAAGTATGAAACCCTTGGGGTTCTCTTCAACTGAATGTTGCATGGCTTCCTTGATCCTAGCTACACTGTAGCACAACAGATTCAGGGCTGGCACTGTGTAAGTGCAAAACCAAAGCAAAGCTCTGTTCTAGAAGTGGTATTATGATTTTTTTTTTTTTACTTTCAGCAAAATCCACTCTCTTCCTTTCTCACCTGAAAAAAAAGCACAGGTAGGAAATGTGAATGCATGAAGGCAATAAAACTGTTGTACTTTTCCACTGAGCAGCCTGTTTTTCTGAAGAAAAAAAAATATCCTGTTATGAGTGTCATCTATTGATTCCTTCTGAGGTAAAGCAGAAATTGCTGCTAATCTGAACCTAACTTGTTTACAGCTTCCATGACATGATGCATGTTTGTTTTTCTGTTGTCAGCTGCTTTAAGTTCTAGATATTTTTCATATGGGATCACGACAAAATGTTCATGAATTTACACATGATTATATATTCTTTATTTGAGGTGCACAAGAGGCACAAATTTTATAACTGTTGGCCAAAGTAATCTTCAAATGTATTGATTTTCCAGCTCAAGTTCTGGTCAGTGAAAGGTGACAAAGTAATCAGAAAATAAGACATAAAACAAAACAAAAAAAACCCAAAGCAAAACCAAAAAAATCTCTTCATTGGTACTGGGTACTTTTTTCATTGTCTATTCTCCTATTTTTCCCTGGGTGGTACCAGAATTAGAAGCCAGGTATTTCAGGGATCCTGATTCTTTACAGTCATGCAGGGTTATAGCAGCTGATTGACACCAAGGCTGTCTCTAATGTTACCTGTTCCCATGAGCAGAGTTACCCAGCTCTGTTCAGGCACACCTATTGGTTTAACAGCAATTTGGCACCCAGATTATTGTCTCCAGGGCAGCATGGCAGACACACTGGATAGTGGAGATCAGACAGCGCCTAGTTTGACTGGTTGCACAGAAAACTGGGTTCACAGAATCCAAAATATTCCTTTCTTTTTAAATTATATACATTATTTCATTAATTCTTCTACGGCACCTGACCTGCACCTTCTAACCAAGTATTGTGCGTTGACCTCAACCAGCAGCTAAGCCCCCATCCCACCACTTGTTCACTTCCCCGCAGCAGGATTGGAGAGAGAATTGGAAAGGAAAAACTGAGAAAAACTTGTGGGTTGAAATTGAGGCAGTTTAAGAAGGGAAGCAAACATGCATACACTAGCAAAGCAAAACAAAGAATTCATTTACTGCTTTCCATCAGCAAGAAAATGTCCAGATACTTCCCGGAAAGCCAGACCTGTGCAACGGTTACTTGGGAAAACCAATGCCATAACCGTGAATGTCCCACCTTACTCCTCCTTTTCCCGATGTTTTATTGCTGAGCATGATGTCATATGCTCCAGAATATCCTTTGGTTAGTTGGGGTCAGCTGTCACAGTTGTGTCCCCTCTCAACATCTTCTGCACCCCAGCCTACTCACGGGATAGTGGCAGAGTAAGAAGACCTGGAAACTGTGCCAACACTGTTCAGCAGTTCCTGAAACATTGGTGTGCTATCAACACTCTTTTAGTTGCAAATACAAAACCACAGCACCATACGGGCTGCTATGAAGAAAAATGACTCCATCCCAGCCAGACCCAGTAGACCAAGTATATAATCTAAACACTAAAAATGCAGTGCAACTTTAATCATAGGAACCATATGTTCGACACAGACTTTGTATCTCAAAATGCTGTATTTGGGAATTTAGCATTCTGCATATCATTTTCTGTATAGCATCCTCTATGTAGCTGTCCACAGTGTTTTGATGGACTCCAGACATCTCAGCCTAAATCTAATTCCTTATCAGTCATGGTCCCAAGCTCCACATTGTTGTAATCACACAGCTATAATTAGATGTTATCTTTTCCTAAGCTTTCAAATCACTGCATCAGCCTAAAATTGCTGTAGAAAATGTGCTTTTAAAGACATAAAACTTAAAACTATGACAGAACTATTTTAGTCAACTTAGCTGCCAAATTTTCATCTACATCTTTAGCATGTGATGAAGCAATCCGCTGAAGAAGGTGCATAAGTTCTGTAAGTAGTCAATGGGCAGCAGTGAGTGCACTTGAAGGTTCCCAGAAACTGAGCACAAAATTTAAACTGGCCTGATTTCTTCCTGGAGACTCTTGAATACATATAGTCATAAAATATAAGGTCAGCAGTTATACAGTTTAGCATATGGTACAAAGTTGAAGAATGTCTTGTAAGCCTGATTTTCTTTTTTCCTCCAAATACGAGAGTTGGCCTAATAAAAAATACTGACTCTCCATTTTACCTTACTCTGAGAATGCAAATGTGGTATTGTGATATTTTTTTCACTGAGAAAGGATTGACCCAGGCATAGTCTTATTCTTTTAACAATCCTCTTAATAACTTATGGTTCTCGAGATAAGGCAGTCAAGTCAGAACCTATTAATGTTTAAAATTTCTATTGAAAAAGTAAAAGATGACTTTTTTTAATAATCAACTTTGAAGAAATTAAGTTATCTTTGATAGAGAGAATGAATTTGCTTATACAGAAGTAATACTTTCAGTATATTAATGAACTAAGTGTTGTTCACAGGGTGCAAAATTAATAATTTTTTACTTTCCATTATGTGATTAATGTATAAATGCAGGTATGCACTAATCATTCAGATTGTATTTTGCATAACAGTTGGTAAAAATCTACTTAAAGTAATTTAAAATAAAAACAGATTACAGTCATATAATCTACAATTTAATTCTTTAATTTAAAGATGGTTTGTGAGAACGGGAATTCAATTGCCGATTGTTCTATTTATGTAATAATGTGAAAAATGTTAAAGATCTTTCTGTTTTTTTAGCAAAAATAACAATGCTTTTTAATTTTTTTTATGGGAGATGAATTTCTGGAAAACACTGTTTCTTTGATTGTAATCCTATAATTCTTCAGAAAAAAACCCACAATATTGACTCAATGACAGTAATGTGTCATATTTTTTGTTATTTTCAAAAAAGATTATGTTGGCTTTCTTTAATTCATTTGGTCACTCAGCATGGTCAAGTGCCTTACGATAAGAGAAAACATGGATAGAAGCAATAATTGACATGAATCAGCAGAGGAAAGAGAAACTTGCCAAGGCTGGACTTGCAGGACTGAGGTGAACATTGAAAATGCAGTGAACATGAGGGAGAAAAGCCTAAAATACTTCTGAATTTACCTAAAAAGAGCATGGGAAATTAAAAGAGCAGAAGGGCATTGAATGGAGTAGGAAATTGAAATGAAGAAGGGAATCACTGCAAAGTGTTGAATAGTAAAGCTGTAAAACTTCACTGGACAATAAAGGAAAACTACTTTTATGACAGCCTAGGACTTGTTATTCACTCAGATAAAACAGGAGTATGTATATGAGCCTTGTGGTCTGAGGATACAGTAATGAGCTCATACCATTTCCTATTGATGAGCAGACTAAAGAGTGGTTTGTTCTAATTTATTTGCTTAGATTTCCTTCCTAGAAATCCTCCAGATCACAATTCGGAAAACTGCTCAAAGTGGACAGGAACTCTGATTTGAGAAAACATAGGCAGAATTTAGAACCACAGTCAGGTGAAAAAATCTTTCATAGCATCATTCTAGTCGTAACTTTAAATTCTCTTGAATATCTCTCTACATAAATTTCAGAAGACATTTAGTGCGGTAGACTGTAGATATTCAGGACATGATAAACAGCATTTTCCTTAAGACCTAAAGAAAGATGAAGCAGGCAAGAAATTTGTATATTTTTGTTTACTTTATATTCTAAAATGTAGGAGGGGGTTGATAGTATGTTAGGCTTTATTAGACAGTTACACAGATCCAGGATAGGTTTTGAGAGCTCTAAAGTCCTGCAATGTTTATTGTATTTATTTATAATATACATTATGCAAGTTGAAGTTTGTGCTTTCTTGCTTCCTATCAATGACTTTTTGATCTACATATCTCAGAGTATTTTAAATGAGTTTAATTTAAATGACTTTCATTTAAATGACTTTCAAATGAGAAAGAAGTAATCTCTGATCTGAGATCTTTTTTTGGTCAATTATAAACAGTTTGGTTTTTGCTTATTTTTAAGTCAGTCTTTATACTTATTTATTTGTTTGTTTCTTTCTTTCTTTCTTTTCTGCACTGTTTATTTTTCCAATTCATTTAATCTCACTGATGACCTGAGAAATCCAGTATTTACCCAGCTCCAACAAAAAAAAGGAGCAGATGTATGAGAAAATAAGGCTAGTTCTTTCTATTCTATGCGTACTCTACTTGTACTGAATATTAAGAAGTTCCACTGGAGAAAAAAACAAAACAAAACAAAACAATAAAAAACCCCAATGAACTACTCTAAATAAGAATATTTTTAACCTATGAATTTACAAAAATATCAGGTAGGTATTTTGCCAATGCCAGTGAGTAAAGCCAAAGCAAATTAATCCTGATCTTTATTTGGATACATTTATATGTACCTTTGAGACATCTGTTTCTGTGATGATAACAAAAAAATGTTGCATAAAGTGTAAGGAAGCACTTCTACCTAAAACATCACACCATTTTCATGCATCAATTCCACTTACAATTATTTGTGTACAGGAAATTTCAGACTGATACCTAACATTTACCGGTTGTGCTTTATTACTATGTGTAGTAGAATATTCCCATTTGAAAGAGAATAATTTTTAAAATGTCTTTCAAGCAATATGCAGAGTTCTAGGATCTTTGATACACAAATTAGTGTCTTCAGAGCCAATGGCAATTCAAATAGGAATGTGATTGAAAAATGGCAGTCCAAAAGCTTGATCTTAAACAAGCCCTACAGACATTTCAATAACCACTACCAAAAGTGGAATCAGCTATAAGACCATGAAAGAGATCAGCCAGGAAATCATAAAGCCACACAACATTGATGGGAAATACATTCCAGATTTGGCATCTGGTTTCATTGTTGAAGGAGATAACGAATGATCCCTTTTCAGAAACAAAAAGCGTAAATCACTGCAGGGTTGAAGTCATAAAATAATGGTACACATTAGTTTATTTAACATGTCATTCATAAAATTAACTACCTTTAAACTTTATAAAGCCAGTTCGGCATTTTTAGGAAAGCTGCGGTCTTCATTTATTTAGAGCAGAATATGGACTGGCACCCAGCATAGTAGAAATATGTACAGCTTCTTTTTTATTGTTTGTTTTATTCACTAACAAAAAAGAAGGGTGGAAGGGAAGAGTTTCAGTGTCCTACCCTTCATTATTATTGCTAATATTATTGCTGTTATTCAAGTCTCTCATCAATCATGAACTGCAAAACCAAAATCCCTAAAATTTCCCCACCAAAAAAACCCACGTAATCTTATGTATATATAATATACATAATGCATACATTTTTGTAGTTCATATATGTATATGGTCTGTATATATGTTTCCCAGAAACATTGATTCACGTGTCTTAAAGAATGAAAAAGAAAAAAAAACCCTATTTTTAAAACCAAATTATATAAATTCTACATTAATTTCCAGAATGAGTTTTTCAAGTCAGACTTGGTAGAAGGAGTATTTTTTATTCTAGTGAAATGTTGATGTTAAATATTATTTTTATTTCTTCAGAAATCATCCAACTATCTATGTGACCTCAAACATAAAATGAGGAAACATTAAGGTAAGGAAACACAGATAATATAAATTGTTTGACACATTTTAAAATTCTTCTCCCGAAACAATTACTTTCATGCTTATAATATATGTGAAATATATGTGTTTCACTCAGAATTATTATGAAATTATGTATACACAGATACGTGTGTGTGAATATCTACTGGACAAAGACTTGAAATTCGCCTTCTGGGCTGCGATCACTCTTTGCTGGCTCGTGTTGTGCTTCTCATCCACCAACACCTCCAAGTCCTTCTCAGGGCTGCTCTCGATCCATTCTCCACCCAGCCTGTATTTGCGCTTGGGATTGCCCCAACCTAGATGTAGGACCTTGCACTTGGCCTTGTTGAACTTCATGAGGTTGGCATGGGCCCACCTCTCCAGCCTGTCCAGGTCCCTCTGGATGGCATCCCTTCCCGCCAGCATGTCTACCTCACCACACAGCTTGGTATCATTGGCTAACCTGTTGAGGGTGCACTTGATCCCACTGTCCATGTCATCAACAAAGATGCTGAAAAGCATGGGTCCCAGTACCACCCCCTGAGGAACACCACTCGTAAGTGGTCTCCACTTGGACATCAAGCCATTGACCACAGCTCTTTGCATGCGACTGTCCAACCAGGTCTTTATCCACTAAGTGGTCTATGTGTATAATCCATGTCTCTCCAATTTAGAGACCAGGATATCATGTGGGACAGTGTCAGATTCTTTGCACAAGTCCAAGTAGATGACATCAGTTGCTCTTCCCTTGTCCCCTAGCACTGTAACCACATTGTAGAAGGCCACCGAATTTGTCAGGTATGACTTGCCCTTGGTGAAGCCATGTTGGTTGTCACCAATCACCTCCTTATATTCCATGTGTCTTAGCAGAGTTTCCAGGAGGATCTGCTCAATGACCTAGCCTGGCACAGAGATGAAATTGACTGGCCTGTAGTTCCCTGGTTCTTCCTTTTTTCCATTTTTGAAAATAAGGGTTATTATTTCCTTTTCCAGTTGGCAGGAACCTCACCAGACTGCCACGACTTCTCAAATATGATGGATATTGGCTTAGCAACTTCGTCTGCCAGTTTCTTCAGGACCTGCTGATATATCTCATGAGGTCACATGGACTCGTGCACCTTCAGGTTCCTCAGGTGGTCTTGTACCTATTTCATTATTTTCTTATTAGTATTATTAAATTTTATTTTTATTATTTTATTAATGATATTTCATTAAGGTAGTATAGTTTCTTTTCAACTCATAAGTCTCTCTCCCTCTCATTTTCTCTCCTCTCTGAAGGGGAGAGAGATAAGCAAGCATCTGTCATTCATTTTAGTGGCCAGGCACACTAAACCATGGCACAATAATAATAATAACAGTGATAAGATTTTGATTGACATTTTATTATTCCCACCTTTTGTTATTATTTTATTATATTTTTGTTATGTTTTATTGTATTTTGTTATATTTAATTATTCCCACGTTTTGTTAATTCCAGGTGCTTGTTAATCCTTTATGTTACATATCTGTCTCGGTTTGAGGTAAAACAGGACCAGTTTTGCTCAGCAACTTTGCTTCTTAGCTGGGCCTCTTCCAGCTACTGAAATGAATAGCATATTGTGCAGACAATGTTCGCTCTCTCAGAGTGATAAGACCAATGTCTATAGTTAATGCCCAGGCATGGTGTGCGGAGAGGCTCTTGCTTACACTTATTGCTACAACAGCCAAGGTCAGCTAACTTTGTTACTTGCCCCATTGGAGGGTCAGAAGCGGAAAAGTGTAGAGGAGTTGCACCTGCGGGGAGGAGCGGATAGGACAGGTGACCCAAAACTGACCAATGGGGTATTCTGTCCCATCTGCACCATGCTCAGTATAAAGCTGAGGGATCAAAGGGTCAGCTCTCACTCTTTCTTCAGTGGGTGGCGTCTGAGGACTCTCTCTGTTTGTCTGCCTTTGATCCCGATTCTGGATTGAGATCTGGAATCCAGTTCCTGTCCATCACTGATTCTAGTCTGGGATTTCCCCAGTGCCAGCCAGTGATGCGATTGTCATCCTGGGAGCTTGATACGGTTTTGTATCTATTTCATTATTTTCTTTTATTTTATTATTAATATTTCATTACAGTAGTTTATTTCCTTCTTAACTCTTAAGGTTTTTTTCCCTCTTCTGCCTCTCTCTTTAAAGAGGGGTAGGGAGGAGCACCTGTCAGTCCCATCTGGGGTGCCCACATGCCCAGTAGCTGATTCAGCCTAAACCATGACAATATCTATCTTAGGATGTAACGAATTTCCTCTGGAAAGTTAAACAAAATTAATTATGTCCCAAGTATTTTAAGGTACATAAATATTGATGCAATATAATTTGGAATAAGAGCTGTTAAAGGAAAAACACATTGATTCTATATAGCTTGAATTCCACCTCTCTTCAGTCAGCTTGTCTAAATTTTGTTTAGACATGTTGTGTGGGATTCATCTGGCCATATGTAGACACCTACAATA
>VZSZ01006752.1:119682-140944 GCA_013398815.1 Ibidorhyncha struthersii | reverse complement strand
GAAATGAATAGCATATTGTGCAGACAATGTTCGCTCTCTCAGAGTGATAAGACCAATGTCTATAGTTAATGCCCAGGCATGGTGTGCGGAGAGGCTCTTGCTTACACTTATTGCTACAACAGCCAAGGTCAGCTAACTTTGTTACTTGCCCCATTGGAGGGTCAGAAGCGGAAAAGTGTAGAGGAGTTGCACCTGCGGGGAGGAGCGGATAGGACAGGTGACCCAAAACTGACCAATGGGGTATTCTGTCCCATCTGCACCATGCTCAGTATAAAGCTGAGGGATCAAAGGGTCAGCTCTCACTCTTTCTTCAGTGGGTGGCGTCTGAGGACTCTCTCTGTTTGTCTGCCTTTGATCCCGATTCTGGATTGAGATCTGGAATCCAGTTCCTGTCCATCACTGATTCTAGTCTGGGATTTCCCCAGTGCCAGCCAGTGATGCGATTGTCATCCTGGGAGCTTGATACGGTTTTGTATCTATTTCATTATTTTCTTTTATTTTATTATTAATATTTCATTACAGTAGTTTATTTCCTTCTTAACTCTTAAGGTTTTTTTCCCTCTTCTGCCTCTCTCTTTAAAGAGGGGTAGGGAGGAGCACCTGTCAGTCCCATCTGGGGTGCCCACATGCCCAGTAGCTGATTCAGCCTAAACCATGACAATATCTATCTTAGGATGTAACGAATTTCCTCTGGAAAGTTAAACAAAATTAATTATGTCCCAAGTATTTTAAGGTACATAAATATTGATGCAATATAATTTGGAATAAGAGCTGTTAAAGGAAAAACACATTGATTCTATATAGCTTGAATTCCACCTCTCTTCAGTCAGCTTGTCTAAATTTTGTTTAGACATGTTGTGTGGGATTCATCTGGCCATATGTAGACACCTACAATAACTGTCTAAGAAAGTTCAATCCAATTTCCCTTGAAGCATCTGCTACTTTCCATTCTACCATGGAAGCCTGGTTTAGATTCAGCTATCTAATTTTCAGACATGGAAACTTTCATGAAATAAAAGTTATCAAAGATGTTGCATAACATAATAAATATTTATTAAAAATATATTTGGAGGGAATTGTCCAGTACTTCCCTGATTTTTAACATAGTTAACATAGTTGTGACAGTAAAACACTCACGTCTCACACATCAACCGATTAACTTGATATTCCCTCTTGGTTGTCTTGAAATGGTTGTTCATGTCTGTACAATTAGCACATCAATAAAATTACCAGTCTGAAGCATACAAAACAGTTAATTGCATACGGGTATTCAGAAGAGAGAGGTTCAGGTACCAGAGATGTAAATCCTGAGATCACAGTTGATATGAAATCCTCTTTTATTCTTCTTGTGTATTTCTGTGGCATATTCTTCAGGTGAAGAACATTTCAGTTTGCCCTCACTGACATGTTTAAAGTCACTGAGATGCCCATCACTTCTCTGATGACAGAGGAAGGATGTAACTGAATCGTAGGACTTAGTCTTGACGTCAACTGTCAAGTGATCTCTAGAACTGTGAACAGAATAGCTAAAAGGAAAGCTTTAGCTTCAGCATATGAAATTTTATTCTCATTCTATATTCCAGTTTTTAATTTTATTATGGAGAGTAATGGAATAATAGCTTTGATCTAAAATAGAATGACTGATTTGTTTACTCTGTAATAAAAAAAGAGAAACTACTTATGATCCAGAATTTGTTTCAACAATTATTTAACTGCCTGCACCTAAAAAAAGAATGCTAAACCAAAATAAATGGAAATTCTTATTGTAAGTGTTTAAATACATCTATCTGTTAAGAAGATAGTCATGACTGAAATATTAAAATCAGGAATGTTATTCCTAGCATTTGCAGCTAAAACTGAATTGGGGCAAGGTGAGTAAGAGTGCGTTTTGTCAAGGAAGGCTTTACTGTTTGGAATCCATTGCCACTATATATGTCAGTAAGTCCCCCAAACACATTAGAGACCAGATTGATCAGTTCCTGAAACAGTACTTTATAGTATTTGAGCCAAATAAAACATGTAGTGCTTAAATCCGTGATGTGCTATGAGACTCAAATTGTAAATTCAAAACTTCTACACAATCTCTAAGTTGCAGAAAACATTTTCTTCCTCTGAAAGCTCTTTACCCAATATGGAGAGCACCGTGATAGATCTCACTTGACAGGTAAATTGTTTGGTAAAAGGAAAAGGCCAGCTATTACAAAAGTAAACATTATGAATTTAAAAACTATGAAATTTATTATTTGAGAGGAAAAAAGTATGAGCAGAAATGTATGAACAATAATTGGTAAATATTTAAGACATTTCCAAGCTAATCGATATCTAGAATTGTAAACTCTAGTGTAAAAATAAATAGTGAAAACATACAAGAAAAAAATCCATACTTTCCATGAAGTAAATGGATAGAAGTTATAAAATATAAACGACACCTCTTTCCCCAAATACAGAGCACTTCAGCATATACAGAGAGAAAAAAAGGAGGTTTTATAAATAAAAAATAACCCACAGGTTAGAAGAAGGTGCAGGTAGTGAAAGGAGTAAGAAAACACAATAAGAATATGCCAGAACAATGTTGCGTTACCAAAATTAATATATTGATAGAAGTATATATCTTACAATAATTACTATTACTATTTATTATTATTATTATTATTATTGTTAATGGTTTGCAGAAGTTAAAGTTTACATGTGCCTTACTCCTGTTCGGATGAGTATGTCTGATCAAGTGCTATTATAGCTTTGCGCAACCCTGTCTGGACAGACACCGAATCCCTAATTCCAATTAGGGACATCCCTAGCATTTCTAGGGACGTTGCTAACTTCTGCTTGTGGGACTGATTCAGTGTCTGAGAAACTCTGCCAGTGGAGAGGTCACCCCTCTGTGATGGGCCTGTATGGCCCTGTCCTGTTTGTATCTTCTCCTGCAACTCTACCCACTGTAAAATTGCTATGAAAAACCATCATAGATTTTCCAAGATCATGCAAGTGAACACAGTTTACAGGGAGTCATGTGAGAATACATAGATTCAGCAGGTGTATCGTTGTGGTGAGGACGGTAAATAGTGTGAATCCAGCTAAAATGCATATATTTGTAATCAGGTCATGTCTGAATTTTATCACCTGGTGAAAATACATCTTACACTATTAGCAAATATCATGCTAAAAAGAATCTATGATCATGTGACCTTCAGAGGTGTTTCTCCCCTTGTGGGATTTTTTTCACTAAATGTTTTTTGCCTTTGTGGTACAATGATACAAAGCTACCACTTTGTCCCCAGCCATTCATTCTTGACCTTATATGTGGGTCTTACAACTGAGGAAATTAGTGACCAGAGATCACTACTTATTCGTTAGTCACTAACCTGTCAGCTGGTGTGAATTTACATCTCACAAAATAGAAGGTAAACAGAATAGGTTTTAATTTGTAAGTAATTCATATATTCTGCTTTTTAGGTCGAAGTAAGTAANATTCTGTGATACTTGCCCCTGTATGGACCCCTGAGGGACACCACTTGTCACTGATCTCCATCTGGACATTGAGCTATTGACTGCTACCCTCTGGATGCAAAAAGCCAAACAATTCCTCATCCACTGAACAGTCCATCCAACAAATCCATACCTGTCCAACTTCGAGAGAAGGATGTTGTGGCGGACTGTGTCAAAGGCCTTACCAAAGTCTAGATGGACAACATCTGTAGCTCTTCCCTTGTCCACTGATGTAATCACTCGATCACAGAAAGCCACTAGGTTGGTCAGGCAGGACTTGCCCTTAGTGAAGCCATGCTGGCTGTCACAAATCACCTCCCTGTCCTCCATGTGCCTTAGCATAGCTTCTAGGAGGATCTGTTCCACGATCTTCCCAGGCACAGAGGTGAGGCCTACAGGTCAGTAGTTCCCAGGGTCCTCCTTTCTACCCTTTGTAAAAATGGGTGCACTGTTTCCCTTTTTCCAGTCACCAGGGACTTTACCTGACTGCTATGACTTTTCAAACATGATGGAGAGTGGCTTGGCAACTATCTGAGTCAATTCCCTCAGGACTCTGGGATGCATCTTGTCAGGTCCCACAGACTTCTGTATGTTCAGATTCCTCTCATGGTCACGAACCTGATCTTCTCTTACAATGGGAGGGACGTTGTTCCTCCAGTCCTCGTCTTGTGGTCCATCCACACTAGAGATGTGGGGAGAGAGGTTGCCAGTGAAGACTGAGGCAAAGATGTTGTTAAAATAATAAAGCTATTCCCGAAAAGCATAAAAAAATACTAAAATTTATTTTAATTTTCCTTTTTTCAGTGTTATGGGTTGTACTTGGCTGGCTGACAGACCCCAACCCAGCTGCTCTCTCACTACTCCTCCTCAAGAGAGGGATGAGGGGGAAATAAGATGAAACAGCTGGTAGATCAAAATAAAAGCAGGGTGATCACTTACCAATTACTATCACAGGCAGAAGAGGCTGAACTCGGGAAAACTATTTTAATTTATTGCCAGTTAAAAATAGAGTTAGATGGTAGGAAAGAAAGCCAAAAATAAAAACACTCTCTTTTTTTCCCAGACTCAACTTCATTCCTTTCTTCCTGACTCCTCTGCCTCCCCACCTCTACCCCTAGCAGCACAAGGGAGGATGGAGAATGGGTGGTTGTGGTCAGTCCATAAGAGCACCTTTCTGCCTATCCGTCCTCCTCACACTTGTTGCTCCATTGCAAAGCTGGCTGGAATCAACTGTAGCTCTTCTGGCAGCCCCTGCCACCTTCTCACAGAGGCCACCCCTGCAGCCCCCCAACATCCAGTACCTTGCCACATAAACCAAATAGGTCAAAGGTGGCAGTATCATAACAGGAACAAACAGTTGTGAAAAAGTAGAGGACAGCCTCAACATTACAGTCTGAAACCTGAACACACAGGACTGTCAAGTAACAGCAATTTAGCATGTGTTAAAAATTTAAAAAAAAAATAAAATGTTAAATACCAGCATATTTAACTATACAGTTGGCTGTTTGGACACGTGTATGATGAGCGTACCATGCAATTTACCACATTTTTCTGTGAGTGAACAAACTTATTGCTACTCTTGCATTACTATTACAGTTGCTATTACTATTGCATATATCTTGAGTGTTAACAGGAAACGGTAGATGGGAGATTAAATAATGACTTAACTTGACAGAAAAGGAAGCAAAGGGTGCTAATTGCCTCTCACCACTCCATTTCCAACACTCATGGTGTCTCCTTCACTTGAAAATAGGACAGTCTTTAAGTTGCACAGAAAAACATAAACTGAATATATCACTCCACTTACATATCTTTCAGCATACAGCGAAAAAACAAAGTTTTATATCCATTTTCTGGTTTACCTTAGACATGTTCCTACTTGTAGATACTTATCATAATGATTTTAAGACTTATAAAATAATTCATGCTAAAACAGAGCTGCAGAATAAAGTTTACATCTTCATATTCTCTATGAAATACATATATATACAATTAAATTAAATTTGACAAAACTGTCTTAAAAATAAATTTAAAGAACATTTTAACTTTGTAATTTCATTTACCTCAGCATGGGATGGATCAGAGGAATAAAAATGCTGCTGTTTGTAAAGATTCAAACATAATGCATTGATCCTTGTCACCTTCCCTACTGCTGAATATTACCTTACTCACATAAGATTTTCATAGGAATCGATGCAATCATGTTCAGCTAAGTATAGGCTATGTTAAGCCATGAAAAACAAGGTCTACTGCTCCAGGACTAACATTACACTTCCTGTCACACAAATATGAGCCAGCTCCTTGACTTCTGCAGTACTGTGTACTGTCAAGCGATGTGTAGATTTTGTTTGAAGTGCAGCATTTATAAGCCAAAATAAACTGTAAAGAAGCAATTAAAAGCTCTGGCAGACTGAATATTGGACTGCTAAGCACCAATCTTAACTTCTCTCCTCTTTATTTATTCACTTAGTTTGTGATTTACTTATGGCTGTAAAGATTGACAGCAGCAGGAACAACTGAAGTTAAAGTGGCATGTAAAGAAGGAAATGAGTAATTAGAGGAAAAAAGGAGGTCATAGAATATTCTGGCATTTCCAGAACCTGGTATGTTGATGAACTGGAAAGGAATATTATTTCTTTTGGTGAGTATGATATAATAGCATAATAAAACAATATGAAGACATATTGAAGCATTTTATCTGCTTATTCTGCAAAGGAGAAGATTTATGATAATAATCTTCAAATAGATGTAAGGTTGTTGTGAAGGTGAAGGGGATAATTTTTTTCCTAAATCTCTTGTATATAACCTGTAGAATTAATGGACTTAAGCTACAGTAAGGGAGATTCAGAAAAGAAAAAAAAAAACACCAACAAACCCAAACCAGGAAAAAAAACTAACAAACTTCCTAAATCTAGCTGATAGTTACTTCCTAACTGATACTTAATATGGAAATAATCTGTCTACAAATTCTGTAGAATAAAACCTACTAGAAAGATAAGTAAAATAAAACTTAAATATTATTCTTTTTTCAACAAAACTTTGAAAGCCTTTTGGCAGATGAGTGTTCTGCACTAGATAAACACCTACAGGGCACCTAAAGTTCCCAAGAAGAACGCTTTTTGACAAACATCAAACACACTGACTAAAAAGACTTCAGACCAGAGTACCAACTGTAAGTTAGCTTGATGATTCCATGGCTATGGCAGCCTTGCAGTAGCACCTCTGCTCTCTGCCAAGATATATTAACCTGGGTAACCAGATAATGGCAGGACATGGGTGTGAAAAAAGCCTTCTCCAGGTTTGCTGAAATGTCTATGTGTGTGTATATGCATTTACATATCTATTGCAGCATGACACAATAGCTGGACTGAAAAGAGAAGACATCCTGGAACGTTATGAATAAGTTGTTTTATATAAAGCAGGTGCAGTTTCATAAGCTGTAATACCCTTTTCTGCCTTCATCTCTGCTTTACAGCTAAAGATTGTCAGTGTCATGCTATTGAAATAACTGACATTTACATACAGGTAAAAAACATATTTTGAATCATGGAATGGCTAATATAGACTGACTGTTGCCAATGTCAGGCATTCCACAGTGCTTTTTCTATTTCAGCACAGGATTAAATGCAGAATTTCCAAACATTTTATGCATTTAATGGCACATTTTCCACTGTGGATTCATACACTCTCCAAGTCCTTGATAAGATAGCTAAAATTGTAGTCTTACTGTATAGTCAGTAAGACCAATAGATGCAACCAAAGGTACAACAAAACACTGTTCTGTTTTTTTCAGTCTTCATTGTGAGCTGCACAAGACAATTTTAAGCATTAAGATATGAAAATGTGGTCTGAGTCTTACCGGTTAGTAGGGGTTAACTGAGATGGGCGATGAAACTTAGGGAAAGACCTCTCATTTGTGGTAAAAGTAGCAAAGATTTCTTTCATTCTACCATGTTCTCAAAGAAGGTATATTACACCTCACATTTCAGAACAGAGGATAAAAGCTGATTCAGTGGGGCCACACATTTTGGGGCTCTGAGTAACCTGATCTAGTTGAAGATATCCATGCTCATTGTAGGGGAGTTGGACTAGATGAGCTTTAACAGCACCTTCCAACCCGATATAGTCTATGATTCTATGATTTAGTTTAGCATTACATGAGTGTCTACTGTTGCTGTAGCAGGTAACTGCTCCCATAAAAGTTTGGTATTATCACTATTAATTTACCAATAAGGTTACGTTCAATTGCTGTTGAATTTCAATGTTCACAATCATTACCTTCCTAGAAATGCTGATCCAATTTCTTTACTCATGAATGAGATATTAAGGCTTTTATAACAGAAAATTATTATACAATAACAAATTTTCAGGTTTTCCAGTAAACGAGGACTAATTTTGACATACTCTATTGAAATTAAATCCTGAGACTGTTTCAGCTTCACTAACTACATAAGTCTTTTGTTTGTTTTTTCTTCATTTTCTTGTTGTCATGACCACCTGAAGTTCTCATGTGGGGAAAAAAACAAGTTTTCTTTCCTATATTTTACATCGTTACATGCCATTAAAATTGGCTTTATCCCTTGTTTTTTTGTTCTCTGGTATTTTAGGTATAAATTCCAAGTCATTAATTTTTTTAAATTAATTATTCTGCCAAGTTAAGCATGGGTAAACCTGAACTTCAGCTTCCACTATATTTTTTTTTTGTTTTTGAAAACTGATTTTGAATAATCAGCGTGTAAGTGTTGGTATTTAATTAAACACTAAGAAAAAGCTATTGTTTAAAAGGTACAGCCTGTCACTTTTTTTGGGTAAAATATGAAATCCTTAACAATAACCCCCAGGAAATCAACAGAGTGAAAAATATAAAAACCAACAAGCAGAAAAATAAAGATAAAATTCTATAGTTTTATCCATGTGTTTCTTCATGGACTGCTTCCTGTGAGCTGATGTAATATTCACTAAATATCACCTTATTTTCTAACAGCATCAAGACCTTCTCTAATATTCTCTAATAGCATCAAGGCATTCTACTTGACTTTTAACAATCTCCAAGGACACAGATTCCACGCCTTCTCTGGCAATTTGTTCCAATGCTTGATCACCCTCATAGTGAAAAAAAGTTTTCTGTACAGTGAGTCAGAATTTCCCAGAAATTTTCAATTTGTGTCCATTGCCTCTCAACCTTCTACTGTCCAACTTGGAGAAAAGTCTGGCTCTGTCATTGCTGTACTCTTCCATTAGTTAGCTGCAGAAAGAAAAAAAAATCTCCCTTGGTCTTAAGGTAGAAAAAACCCAGTTCTTTCAGCTTCTCCTTCTAGCTCTCTACCAACCTTGGTGTCCCTCTGCAGGATCCCAGTATGTCAGTATCTTTTCTGTACTGGGGAGTGCAAAATTGTACACAGTACTCCAGATGTAGTGTCACAAGTGCCAAACAGAGTCGAATAATCACCTCCCTCTACCTGCTATCTGCATACTTGCCAAGATAACTCTTGGTGTGATACATAACAATACAATATACTGTGGCCAGATATAAAAATATGTCTGGTCAGAAACGAAGATACAACTCAGGCAATAAAACTTGCTTTAAAAACACTAATTTCTCTCCATTTAGAAAGCTATTAAATTAGATTAGACAGGAATGGTCTGACAGAAAGTTGTAGGTTAAACCACCACACTGGATAGAAGATACAGACTAAACTAAGAGCAGGTTGGATGATAGACAGGGAGAATCTTGGACTAAAAAATGAGACATAGGGAATAACATGGAGTAGTAAATTTGAATTGATGGAAGCTGGGAACTGGAGGTCCCTCTCCTCCTAAATTGTTGCAGAATATTTTTTCTTGAATCTTAAACAGTTATGAACTTCTTTGGGAACTCAAAGAGAAAGCCCTAATATATTTCTAGCAGTTTGTTTTGCTAAGATGTTATGCAACATTCTAAATGAGATGTCGTTTCATAGTCTCAGAGATTTATGTTTAGGTAAATTGATTTGTGAGAGATAGTGTAGGTGTGAATAGCAATTATCATCTGCCAAAATGAAACACAGTTGTCTCTCAACAGCTTGCAAAGACATCACTCAGCAGCACAGCTATGTAAGGTCCTCGACCTGAATTCATCCCTCTCAAATTTTAGATATATAATCACTGCAGAACAGAAAATGCAAGGAAGTAAGAACGGTGGGTCTACTCTGCAAGTGAAGACAATCCAGGAGCCAAAGGTGACAACAATACAAGCAGGGATCTTCAACTCAACAAGAAGGAAACTGTCCCATAGTATCCAAACAAGGCAAGCAGAGCAGATCTTGTGGCAGTAGCAGGTTCAGTCACCAGCCTGGTGATCTTCACACAAGTCCCAGGTGACGAGGCAAGTCCAAGGTCAGTCCACAAGCTTGGTTAGCAATGAATGCTTGTCAAGGAATAGGGCTGGACACATGCTTGTCTGCATGTTTCAGGCAAGGACCAGGATCCTGGGCCTGAGCACAAATCATGCTCCTGGATCAAAGATGGTTAGGGGTCTGGAACATCTTTCTTATGAAGAAAGGTTGAGGGACTTGAGTCTTTTTAGTCTAGAGAAAAGAAGACTGAGGGGGGATCTTATCAATGCTTATAAATACTTAAAGGGAGGGTGCCAGGTAGATGGGAACAGTCTTTTTTCAATGGTCCCCAGGGACAGAACAAGAGGTAACAGACATAAACTCAAACATAGGAAGTTCCATCTAAACATGAGGAGGAACTTCTTTACTTTGAGGGTGGGAGAGGCTGCCCAGAGAGCTTGTGGAGTCTCCCACTCTGGAGACATTCAAAACCTGCCTGGATGCCATCCTATATAACCTGCTGTAGGTGACCCTACTCTGTCAGGGGGTTGGACTAGATGATCTCCAGAAGTCCCTTCCAACCCTGACCATTCTGCGATTCTGTGAATGCCAGAGGGAGCGTGGTGGTGGAGGTCCCAGGTGAGGCTAGCATGGACAGTTCAGGCTTATTGTTGCACTGAGGGCCCCAACAGTAAATACCTCCAGAAGATGATTCCGTTCATTTAAGGTCTAAATCCATACCTGCAAGTGTGTAATTCTTTTCACTGAATGTGGAGCAGGTGAAGATTGAGTTGGTTCCTTACTTAGGAATCTTACCTTAGTTCATGAGGTAAACCTGAACATATGAATATGCCTGCCATTATATAAAAAAGTTCAAGAAATAAAGTGAAGGAAGAACATGGGCCTGAAGAAATCCAGTTAAATGACAAAAACAGGTGTTGCAATGACTCTGCAAAATGTAAAATTGCCACCAAGACAATGATGGACTGTGGCGACATTCTGTTCACAAAGGTGCTTCCTTCTTAAGATGAATTTAAAGATTTTGATGTTTGGAATTCTAGCTTTGGGATAATGTTTAGGGCCTCTGGTAATGGATGCTTATCAAATGAGAAATCATCTGCAAAGCAGAAAACAATTACTATCACTGCTGCTGTTAGCTACATTAATTTTCTTCCTGTTTATACAGTTATCTTAGTTCATGGGTTATTCGCAATAATAATATTAATGATAATAGTCTGAAAATAGTCTGAAATCAAGCAAATAATAACCTGCAAACCAAATTTCTGAGCTCTCAAACATATAAATTATATGGGACAAAATTGAGATGACTTGGGTAGCTAGTTATTGTCAGGGCAGGCTCAAAATGAAAGACAAAGACGTAGGATATATATGTTTGGTAACCAACTAAAATTCAACGAAAAGAAAAAGAAGCTCTCTCTAATTAAAGGCCATTTTGCAGTATATCTCATCTGCATTTGGCATATGTTTTGGAAATCTCAGATTTACCTGGAAAATTGTCAACATAAGACCTAGATTTGGCCAAAATTTTTTTAAAAGAAAGTGCCTTCATAAATGAGCCTTTAGGACAGTATATTTATTTTAAGTTCTGGAAATATTAGTGATTTAAATCAGAATAGTTAAGCTAATGTAATATTCCATTTCATATAATATTATGGAACACTTGAACAATGAAAATAACTGAAAAGAGATAACTGTATTCTGATAACAGGTATGTTTTTGCATTATGTAAAATTGCAAGCATAAACTCTAACAATTATGCTTAGGATTATCTGAATCATTATCTCTTCTCTGTGCCTCCTTATTTCCTGAAAATGCTTAACTATTATTTTGCTGTCTTTGCTAAGTCACTTTAAACAGATAGCCATGGATCCCTTTAATCCTTTTGATCTGGGAAGACAATAAACACATGAACAAGCCTTCTTATTACAGGGACCCATGAATTCATGCATGTGATATATGGGAAGCATGGAGGTAAAAGCAAAGTACTTTTGGGTAGGTCTTATATCGTAATATAAAGGGAGTCATAACTGGCTCAAAATGGTTGTTTTTCATTATGCAATGATATATTAATACATGAATACAATAAATATATATAAGGAATTCAGAACTGATTTTAAACCAAAAATCCTTATTTGTATTATCAAATAATACTGTCTTTGATTTTTATAGTTAATTTTTTCTTATTGCTTTGACAGTAGTCATAAGCTCACAAGAGTTAAATGAGTGTTCTTTTTTATGTCAGAAACAGTCACACTAAGGCAAGAACCTGATTGCTTTGTTCTGTAGTTTTGCTAGAAGTTTTAAAAGGGCCAGGTTCTCCCTCTGGGTATGTGTCTGTTATAAGAGCTCAGCATAAATGTTCNTTTTTTTTTTTTTTTTTTTTTTATAAACAGTGCTATTGAATATATGGCACTATTTCTGCCATCATGTAACACATATCACAAATAACTATGAGAGCTGTACAGTATGTGCCCAGTTATGCCACAATAGAATGCTATAATCCATTTTCAGACTCCTAGTTATGGCAAAGGAATATAAAATTAATCCTTTGATCAGAGAAGTGTTTTTTTCAGTTTCTGCTAACACATTAATTCCATGGATGCTGCTTCAGTCCATGAAGTCTGAAATGATGTTTTTCAGTCCTAGTTTGAATTAGTATATTAGTAGGAGTAATACTGTAGTCTCAAGACTGATGATGCAGTAATTTTCCAGCCTAATTATACTGAACTTCAAACATATTTGTAGAAATTCTATTGAAGTTACTGCCTCAGAAGTATTTTTGTGATGTGTGTGAATTACATACGATGACACATCTGTTAGACGAGTGTTTGTACAGCTCATTTGAAGTGAAATAGAGGAAGATACTTCCCTAAGGTAAAAGCTCATGTGAACCTTGTCCCTGTCTTTGATCTTATTTAGACCTCGCATGAATATAAACTGAAAAAAAAATGGAAAATCTAAACAAAACATAACTCTTTTCCAGTCATCGTTGACGGCTCATGCCAACTATTTAAACTGCAAAACAATAAATTGTTAAAATAACTCTCTCCACATACATACGACCCCCACACATTCACGGACAACTGACACCGTGGTGAAGGCTGAGCTGGCAGTGAAACTTCTGCATGTCACTCAGTATTTGGACACCTCGACCAGCTGGAGTGAGTGTCCTGATTTTCCAAGACACTGGTGCCAGTAACAGCTGGGCCAGACACTGTTGCGTGTGTGTCATCTATAGACCATGTGTATGTGCACAAGACACAGAACAGAAATCGTTAATGCCCTGCTGTACATATCTCACCCAGACCTTAGATTTTATGTCACAGAGTGGCCTAGTTCCGTTCTTGAGATTACCTCACCCTAAATTTTCCTTTGTCAACAGAAAACACCATCATACGTTAATGGTGGTTTGGTCATTGTGAATGACAGAATTTCTGAGGTCAGAGGGGTCCTCTGAAGATCATCTGGTCCAATCTGGCTGACCAAAGCAGGTTTTCAGTCCCACTCACTGTCCACTTACCAAATCTGTATTGCGTCAGATGGTCTAATAGGATGTTATGACAAGTCTTAATAAAATAAAGATAAATAACATTCCCCGCTCTCCCCTCATGCACAGAGCCAATCAGCTCATCATAGAAGGCTACCTCATTGGTTAAGCCTGATTTCAAATTTGTAAATTCACGCTGATAACTCACAGTCATCTTCTTGATCTTCATACCCTTGAAAATTATTACCAGGATGATTCGCTCCATCATATTCTCAGGAATCGAGGTGAGAGTGAGCAGACTGAAGTTGTCTGGATCTTTCTTCTCTCCCCTCTTGGAGTTAATAATCACACTTGCCTTCTTCAAGTCCTCATGAACTTTTTCTAGTCACCATGACTCTTCAAAGATGATCAAGAGTCAAGGATGAGCAGGGACCTTCTTCTAGAACTTAGGTGGAAAAAGAAAGCGTACGGTCATTGGAAGCAAGGACAGGTGACATGGGAGGACTACAGATATGTTGTTCACCACTGTAGGGAGAAAACTGATGTGGCCAAAACTCAATTAGAGTTCAAGCTGGCCAATACTGTGAAGGACAACATAAAGGGCTTTTTTAAATATGTTAACAACAAAAGTACAATCAGAAATAACATTGATCTGTTGCTTGACAAGGTCGGTCACCTCACAAATAGGGACTTAGACAACGCAGAGGTGTGTAATGCCTTTTGCCGGGTAAAATTGTGGAGATTTATTGAAAAGCACTTGAGAGAAAATGCAGTCATTGGTCATAGCCAGCATGAGTTCACAAGGGGAAAATCCTGCTTAAGCAACTTAGTTTCTTTTTATGGTCTGTCTCTGTCTCTACAGGCCAAGACAAAGTGAGGCCTGGTATTGATGATTATTTATACCTCAGGTTCAGACATACTTAAAAGTGCAGAGAAGAGTGCAGGGAGAAGTGAATTTTATACTCTAAGAGATTCCCACTCCCAATGCAAACTAACTGTTTACTACACTCTCTTATGGTTGCTCAGCAGATGACTTTTTATCCTCCCAGGGCAAAGGAAACTCTGCTTTATCGTTGGGATAACCTTAACAAGCCAATCCTTTTCACATCCAGAAGCAACCACTTCGCTGGTCTTGCCTGACTCAAACATTGACCCAAAAAGCAACACCACAACCAAAATAACATCAATTGACTGTCCAAACTTGAAACTGACCAAGCTTACTTGCTTCTAGGAGTCACCCTCACATTTTCTTTCTCTAGCTCTTCCCATGCAAAATTACCATGAAAACTTTTCAGTGTCTTGTTTGTTATTCACTACTTCCTTTAAAGTGCAGAGGAAAAATGTAAAGAAATGGAGCAGCTATGAATTTAAAAGGTGTTAAGGTGCAACCAAGATTTTTAGCCTTTTGCTCCCATTGCCGAGACAGTAAAATCTACTTAAGTCCTATTTTTTACTGTTATCAGCTTTGATCTAAATGATATGTGGAGAAGAAATTAATGAGAACTGACATGAATAAGTTAGATTTTTAAGCACAGAACAGGACTGCAGTTGGATGGTAGCTGTAAAGGGTTTTAAGCAAGTGTGGGAGTAATGCCAATTTTTGTAGTAAGAACTCTGGATTCAGGCTATTGCTTTGTTTCCTCTTTTTCACAGTTTAGCCAGTTTCACTCTTGATTAGACATCTTGTCTACAGCTCATCTCAGACACAATACTCACAATATTTCTACTTACATCTTCCCACTCAAGACCTTCTGTTATTGAATTTGTAGGCCATGCTATCTATTAGTGTCTGCTCAATAGTGTTAAACATAGCGTTACGCTATCAAAAGTTCAAGCCATCAGCTATGCAGAGGAGAATAGGAGTGTATAAATCCTGATGATTTTATTAGAAAAAACTTAAGAAACACAGAGACATTAAACTGGAGACATTAAATTCTCAGTTAACTCTTAAATAATAATAACAACAAAAAATCTGAAAACAGCAAATTGAATGCTAGAACAGATAAAGCTGTGAGAAGGGAAAGGAAGAAATTTGTTCATGGAGAAGTGGGGAGATAGCCAGAAGTCTGAAACATAGCAGCAGAACTTATTTCAACAGAATTAGAATGCTGAAGGAAATCAGTTTCTGATCTGTATAACTATGTTGTCCATGAATGCTAACATAAAATAAAAAAAAAAAAGAAAGTAAACTACTGTAAGTAGATTTACATTTAATATGCATGTTCACTGAAAAGTTTTGGTAGGGTCACAAATAAAAAATATCTGAAAACCATAAAGTTGATCAGCCTCTGCTCTGGAATCCAAATGTCAAATCTTAAAGTTCTATGTCAGACATATTTTTGTCATAAAATCATTAATATAAAGCTATCTGAATATAAATATTTCAGGAAAGTGGACTTCATTCTGATAGTCTGAAGTCAAAATACTGCTAACTAGTCCAATTTTATTATTCTGTGATTAAATACATCTAAATGTTAGCTGTGGGATATTCAGCACCTCTTAAGTGTGCTCATCTATGATTATGTCCTTTTTCATGAATTTCCTTATAGCGTTACTTCTTATTTTAACTTATGTTCTTATGCTAATTTATGCTAATGGATGCTAAATAATACAGTTTAAGAGTTATGTAAAAGTCTAAATATTTAAGAATAAGATTATCAAACACATACCAGGACCTCAGCTAAAACAAAGGATTTCAGCATTCTGTTGATCTGCATCAAGATACTCTGTATCTGATTTGTTATTGCAGTATTTCTATGAAAATTAATCTGAAATGTAATGCAAACCCAAACAACATGGCTAAAACATCATAGTATATTTAAACCTGTGTGTTATTTTGAAACTTTTCCTAAAAGAAAAGTAAGCTGGTGTAGCTGTGAGTGACCAGGTTAGTGTAAATATATGTCTGAAAGTGTATGCTGACTCAGAATCCGTATCTGTAGCATCTGTAGGATCATGACTGCATGACTCATGTATATAGACAACTCCTACATCAAAATTTATTTTTGGTTAAAGGCTTTTTTTTTCATTTTGAAGTTATTTTTTTTGCGTTTCTACTCAGTGCAGTTCACTATCATCTGTCGCCTAGTAAAATGATAGATGTCTTCAACTTAGTCCTCAAAGGACTTTTGTTAAGACTGCAGTGCAAACATCAGTTGACATTTTTAAGGTCATGACCAATACCACTTAAAAATAAGATTAAATAAAAGTTCAGTTGGTAACCCAAACAAAACAAAAGTGCAGAGTTCCCCAAAGGTTATTAACAGCTATATTGTGGACACCGTAAGTTCTGGTGTTTGAATGTGAGGACGAAGCCCATCTTGAAAGATCTTATCAGCATTTACGAATCAAGAACACAAGTTCATGAAGGTAACTTAAGGCAAAATAGTGTTGCTTTCGGTAGGGTTTTTTTTTTAGTTATTTTCTATCAGAAAATATGCAACATCTACTTACTAATTTTTAAAATCTCTTCATCGTGGATTCTGTATGAGAAGTGTGTGCCCTCATATACTGTTCATTCTTGTAAACCCTCTGTAATTTCCAACTATAATTGACAACAATGATGCCTATGAAGTAGTAATAGTAGCTAAAAAAAAATTAATAAGCATGGACATGTAAATGCACTCTTAAATCATGTATTTAGTATGTACATATCTACCTATTGGGTGCCGCAACTTATCAAGTGAGATCGAAATCTCTGTTGTGGATTCTTTTAAAAATAGTAGTGTGTGATCTTGAACAGAAAGGACTTAAAACAAATTTGGTCTGGTGGTGCTCAAAACATCAGTATTACTGCACAAATTGGAAAAAAAAAAATATAACAGACATTTGTATTATTCACACAATGAGATGGAAGAAAAGCTATTCTATGTGTTTACAGATTCTTAAAAACAGTCTTTTTTCCCCGCCATTCCTCATTATGGATTACATTCACTGTTCACCAGAACAAGAGACAGAAGAACGTAATATTGATGGAAATATCAGAAAGAAGCTTGCAGGCATATACTGTATTTTGGAGGGTTCTTCATTTTTCCTTTAAAATAACTTATATTCTCATCCAGGAGATGCTGAGAAGTGAACAGTTCTGTAATTCTAAATTCTATGTGCCCATCTCATCGGTACCGAACAGTAGTTACATAGCAGAAGGGCTTTTATTATCTCTCCCACTAACTAGTCTAATTGTCTTTGTAGGTATTGTTCCAGGCCAGTTCTGTCACAAAGTAATGGAAGAACAGTACAACTTATGTTTGCTGTTATTCTGCCATTTTTCCATCTTTACCTTTCCTTAAATTGTTGTCTTAACTGTGATCTTGAGCAGGTTACAGATTTGAGAAATGTTCCAGTTCTCATTTTCTGCTCATCTACAAGATATCTCTGTCTTGTTAACTTTGGTGTCTTCTGCTCATGAGATTTCAACATTGTTCAGTCATTTCTGATTGCCTGATTCTACTTGTACTGTCACTAGTCTCTTTCTGAAAATATTACTCATCTTCCTGGCCATGTTAGATGACGTGACTGGTCCAGTTCTGAAGTTTTATCTAGTATGAAATCCTGCTCCAAATATTTAGAAGTTGCACACCTTTTTACAGTGCTTTATAACTATGTTACATCAATTTATAAGTTACATAGAAATATAGAAACCTATTGCAAGAAATTCAGGAGGAGATGTATCTATTGTGTTTCAATTATTAATAAAATTTATTTTGGAGGATAAAATATAAATAAATAAATAAATAAGTATTGAATTAAAATAAGCATTTAAGACTAGAAGATATAGTTGCAGATTTCATTTTCAGAAAACTAGGCTCCAATTTTGGGTAATATTTGTGATGAAGTATGAAGCATTGCAGTATCATCTTCAAATGAAAATAGTGCAGGAGAGAGAAATGTCCTATTCTAAATAACAGACGCAGAGAGAGAATGATGTATGGAGTCTAACTTACAGCCAGATCAAAAAAAAAAAACCAAACCAAAAAAACAACAAACAGCTGGCTTCCTACAACATAGAATGGAATTTTAAATTTGGAGCTAAGCATTGCACTTTACTGGGCAGTACAGAGGCTGTTATACAAAAAGTAGAATTAGCTCCAAAATGGAGGCATTCCTCTGCTAAAAGCAAGCAGGTAAGAACGGACCTAATACTTCTTGTATAGTTTATGTTTGCACAAAGTCTATTTGCTAGACTGGCTGTTCAATGACTTTTTCATCACACTTTGAATTTTAGTAGATTTTTGAAAACAAGAAGACACCACAAAGAGACTGCTTGGGTTAGGGAAGCTCTAAGAATGAAAAAAAAAAACAAACACAGAACTTAACATTAGTAGATGATTTGTAAAGGAAATGGAAATATGTATCCTGAATTTTATTTTTTTTTAAATATGAAATTATGATTGTGTGAAGTTTTTTAAATTCTGATCTGGATTCAGGCTGAATGCCCACATATATTCTTTCTTTAGTTCCCCCCAATTCATTTTTGGATCTGATTCCTTAGTATCTAGGGCATTGATTGTAAAAGAAGATTCCCAGAAATGTTTGCAACACATGATAAATTACAAATGCTTTACAGAATCAGTGGGAGGTATTGTCACTCAAGTGGTATTGAGGGCCTTGTAAAGCCATCTGGCCAGATAAAATTACAAGGGAGGAAGTGATGAATAGCTGACCCTTTAACTGAAATGTGCTATTTATCTCTAACCCAGTTTAGCAATAACTTAAACTAGATTTAGGAAGTTATGAAAATTATCACAAGTGAAAAGGAATGTGAAGTGAAAGCTGACTCAGATCTGTAATGGACAAAATGACATCTGTGATTAAAAAGAAGTAACCAGTTTTGCACAGCTCCTAGCAAGTTACACAGAGAGTGACTGCTGTGGTAGGAGAGTGCAAAGAAGAAATTAACAAGTTAGGCAGTCCTGGCCTGATATCATTCAAGAACGCTACCAGGACCCAGGAAGAAGCATTGGACCCTAGCCTTTCCTGTGGGCATGTGGAAGATGAGATCAAGTCTCTGAGCCGTAACATAACATATTTCTAATAGACTTGGAGTTAAATTGGCATACCCTGTAGTTGTTTATAAAGTCACCCTACAGGTGACAGGTTGTACTGCTATGTCTGTGATTTGTATGTCTGTTATGGTAAGTCAGAATACCTATTCTTTGTTATTGTAGGATTCCTTTGCCCAATTTCTGAAGGAACTAATTAGTAAGTGCACCTAAAATATTTCCTCAGCCTACTGACTCTGTAAGTGACAGCAGTCCTCATGTAGTATGAGCAGGAGAGCAATTCAGATCATGTATGTTCTAGTAGAAGTGATAAAAACAAGGTGTTTAGAGAGACTGAGGAATGGGAGGCCTTCCTACCTTTTCCAGAGAGTGTTGACCCCTGTGTAGGTAGCATACTTAAAGAATGATTAGAATATATTGTACACAATTTGTGACAAAATGCAGAAAATAGTCCTATTTTGATCCTCTTCATTTTCAAGGTTAGTATTGACCAGAGAATAAATAGGCATGATTAGAGGCAAACAAGGTAAAAACTCAAAACTTCAAAGGTTAAATCTCTGCAGTCTTCCAAAGCGGTTTATAATATGAAGAAAAAAAAAAAAAAGAAACAAACCTGTACAATCAAGATGACGAAAGAATTTTAACTGTGAGATATAGTTACATTAGCTCAAGAAACTCAATTTCATGCCATATAGGCTGTTAAGAAACAATTCCAGTGCATGACTCACACAGAAGCTATTGGCATGTTGACCCAAACTGGATGCCACCTCACAGAGTGATTGTGGAATTTAATTTCTGTGGAATCTCTATTCTTGGGCATACTCAAAACATGGCTGGACAAGACCTAGAGCATGAAGTTAGCCATGGTTTAAACATGAAGTTAGGCTGAAAGAACTCCAGAGGTTTCTTGCAATCAATTCTTTTCTGTGTTTCTACATGTCTTCAGAGCACACCCTCTCCAAAAGTGTGGATTAGGGATCTACATATATGAAAGTAATCAGTAAGATCAAAGGAGTTGCCTCATTTTTTTGTTTTCTTTGCAAATGCGTTTATTGTATGGGATGGGGACTATGGTTTTGTCAGAAATGGACAAAGATGATGAGGTATCATGCATATGTAATTTGTGATACCAAGAGCTACCCGAGGAGAACAAGTTTTTTAAAAAAAGAATGGAACAAAATAAGAAGCATGAAAATAGAAGACAAAGCTCTAACAATCAGTGGGCATGTGAATTCTTTTGTAGTTTTGTTTCAGGGGTAGATATATGCACTGGGAACAAGCTGTTAGTATCCATCTTGTACAAACATCTTGACTTCTTATTGCTGTTGTGTAGTATGTCAAGATTTACATTGTGAAGTATTCATTCACAATCCTTTCTACACACACCAAGTACCTTAAAAATCATGGAATCATGGAATCACAGAATTTTCAAAGTTGGAAGGGACCTCTAGAGATCATCTAGTCCAGCTCCCCTGCTAAAGCAGGATTGCCTAGAGCACATTACTCAGGACTGCATCCAGGCGGGTCTTGAAAATCTCCGGAGAAGGGGACTCCACAACCTCCCTGGGCAGCCTGTTCCAGTGCTCTGTCACCCTAACCATAAAGAAGTTTTTTCTTGTGTTTGAATGGAACTTCCTATGTTCCAGCTTGTGCCTGTTGCCCCTCATCCTGTCACTGGGAACCACTGAAAAAAGTCTGACTCTATCCTCCTTCAAGCCACCCTTTAGATACTTATAAGCGATAATAAGGTCTCCCCTCAGCCTTCTCTTCTCCAGGCTAAAGAGTCCCAGCTCTCTCAGTCTTTCCTCATAAGGGAAATGCTCCAATCCCTCAATCATCTTTGTTTCCCTATGCTGGACTCTTTCCAGTAGTTCCCTGTCTCTCTTGAACTGGGGAGCCCAGAACTGGACACAGTATTCCAGTTGTGGCCTCACCAGTGCAGAGTAGAGGGG
>VZSZ01006752.1:82750-118429 GCA_013398815.1 Ibidorhyncha struthersii | reverse complement strand
TTTGCTACAAGGTAGATTACTGGTAAGGACGATCTTCTGAGCATCTCTGTGGCTACAGTTTTCCAGAAGCTGCTTAATGAACTTTGCAGAGTCAGAAAACTATGACTTTGCATTCTGTACAGTCTTGGACCAGAACTTTTATAGTGACTCATGCAGCTTTCTGGATTTTACTTGTTACATAAGGTCTCTTTGTATATCAGTGGCAATATGTAGAAGCTGCCTGTTTCACCTTACCAGTATACATCTCATTACTATTCATGCTGGGCCAGCCTGAATAACTCTCTTTCAACATTATCCATAACACAAAGTCTGTCTTCAGAAGACATTGTCTAAACTTTGTTTTTTTCCCAGTTTCTTTCCAGTTCAAAATCCAGCCTTATCCACTTCCCAGCTCCACAGCATGGTTAGAACTGAGTGCAAACTTTTTTCATGAAAAGGAAAACTCAGGCTGCAGACCAAATGCCGTGGCAGGCTCCAGCACACATCTAATCTAGTCAGTTATTGGTCAAGATACCTGAGTTGTTTTGCAGCATGTCTGCAGATGAGTCTAAGTGCATCAGAAAACCATAAATAAAGAACTTGAAGGAATTAGTTCTGACTTTTTCAGGAGTTATTTCATATATTAATAAAAGACTATGGCTATACCTGTGTCAGTTCAAGACCTCATCAAAAGAACAAAGGCTGTGGTAGTGTTAATGAAAGAACATGTAAAGTAGATTGGAGACTTGCAGTGCTAAGTCCATTCTCCTTAATAGCTGCACTTTTCTAAAATAGAAGGTGAATTTTTGGAATATCAAGACAAAAATTGTGACAGGCATTTGAGAGTATGAACATATTCTTGTCTCTAATTAAAACCACAGAGATGTACACTCATGGACTAGTCACAGTAATTCATGTTTTGTCCTGATCACACATTATAAATTCACCATATGGGCTGTTCTGTAAAAAGCTTTTATTTCCATACCCTCCAACTCTCAGAGCTAAGAAAATAACACATAACATTGAACAAGACTCCAACAGTGCGCTTATATTGGTTCTCTGCTTGGCTTTGCTTCCTGTGGCATTATCATCAAAAAGGATGGAGGACGGTCCCTGCTTTTTCTGTCATGAGCTAAACCTGGAGCTTTAGATGTTTAGAAAACTTTTTCAGACACCAAATGTATAAATTCACATTTATTTTATTTCCATGTTCAACCTGGATTTTTTAAAATGGAAATATATGTGGTGATAGAATTTACATACGCTTTAGCCATAAGGTACTTGTGTTCACTGAGATGTTGCTGCTTTTTTCTTTCCTTCGGGCTCTCTGAAGGAGCTCTTGACTCCATGCAGCTGGCTTTCTAAAGAGCTGAATAAACCCACACTGCAGAGTATAGAATCATGTCAATAGTTTTTATTCAAACAAAAGAATCTTTATAGTGTCCTTACACTAATAGTTATTCCCTGAGGATGTTTCCATGTGTGTGTTTTGTTATTGTTTACTACGTATGCGTAGATTGAGTTCAGCTACATAAGGACAGATGTAATTTACATTATTCTAGTTGTAGATCAATAGCAGTAAAATCAGAACCCCTTATTTTATCTTTAGAGAAGCCTATTTTTTTAAAATAAAAATGACTATTAGACGTCGAATTGCAAATGTGAAACCTGAGCCTCAGTTACCATAAATCAGCACAACTCCATAGAATTAAATTGAGTTATACAAATTAACCCCACCTGAGGGTTGTCCAATCTTCTGTTAAAATTAAGATTGTAATCTTCAAACCACTAGTAAGATATTGTTCAAACAATGGGGAGCAGTAAGGAATAAGTGGTGTATTTACTTATTTTAGGAAACTATATGCAGGCTTCCAAACAGAGATATTTACATGTCTTTGAACAAAGTATAAAACTGTATTTATAGCAGAATTTAAAATAAATGTGAAAATAATTATTTAATTACCTACACATTCAATTATATTTAAGAGACTAACCATATAGATGACACAACAAAGTTATCCTTTTTTTCCTCGTTAATGGAATATTCTACTGTACAGGCATTGACAGGAAAACTGTCTTTTAAAGAGGCAGAATCACACTAGGATACATACTGAACACAATGAAAGTAAGAAATATGCTTTTTTTACATGAAGATATATGAATAACATTTGATGAAAATGTTGACAGGAACAATAATTTTAGATGCTGGAGAGAAATGTGGTTTTCCTGGTTTTAGTTATAGAAATATACTGTGGTTCTTATTTACTTTCCAAGTTACAATAAAAATAAACTTCCTAAGACAATTGCAATTTACCTGTGAATATTTTCCATAATCTTTTACTGATGGATCATGATGATAAAAAAGAGGAAGAAGAGAAATTTCAGGGCAATGGAAGAATCTAATTTAAACCTAGGAAAGGTTGCATGGTCTAACAAAATAAAAAAAAAATAATTAAAAATCTCTGTGTCTATTTTTGAATAAATGTGCAGTCCATTGCCCTAGTATGATAAACTAAAAGTGTAAAGGTGAAAGAAAGTATAAATCAATGCTACTTTAGAACTTTCCCCTAAAGATAAGAAGTTATTGCCTGCTTTTTCATAGTAAACCTGGGCTTGACTATGAGACCAAGTAAAAAGGAGGCACAACCATTAGAACACTGATGAGCAATATGGAGGGAGGTGATAGGTGTGAGTCCCTTGGCATATAACTAATGGCAGTAAGATCACTGGAAACCATTTCTCTCAGTAGTAGACTTACATGGAAACTTTCTTCAGTCAGTTGCCTATAACTAAACAGAGCACGTGACCACTGATCTTTAACATGGGCCAAAATCAAATCTGATTTCACTGAAAGTTATCTTTCCTGTTTCTGCCTTTAGTTAACAGTGAGGCTTAAATGCAGTCCTTCATTAACTATTCCTTTGCATTTTCCTCCAGTCTGTAATTTACGCACTTTCTATTACAGAAGCTAATTAATAACCATGGGTATCATTAATTTGTCTGACATCTCTTAAAACCTATCATATTCTTTACCTTCCCAACATCCTTTTGCACAAAAAATTCCACAATTTAATTATGTTGTTCATAAGTCTGTATAAGGCAAGTATCTCTCAAAAGAGGCAAGCACTATGCAGATAATAGATTTCTCATTTAAAACATTATTCCTTTCAATAAGTTCTCACAATTCTTGCAATTATTATTCCCTTTTCTATCAATGACAACTTCCTCATAGCAGGAACCTGACTGAAAAAAAGATATCATCTATTCTTCTTTTGCTGTTGTCTGTTCTGCATCTGCAGAAGACTCATAAAAGCAAGGAGACAAAATACTCACCAAGAACTGCTAATAAATGCTATTTCAGTGGTTTACTATAGATTTGACATACATTTTTGAAAACCTGAAAAGAATAAGACAAGAACAAAGAAAATACAGTCTTGGCACGCAGTCTGCAAACACCTGTACAGATGCAGAAATTCCTGCTCAGAAGTGACCATGCCGTGTAGCAAGACCTGAAGTTCATGTCATCCTCCAAGTCTCCAGATTAGCTTCAAGGATTGTTTTTAGCCATATACCAGCAACTTTTTAGGGCTTACAGTATGCATATGCACACATATGTGACAGTTGTATACAGGGCTCACAGTAGCTTCATGTGAGGGACAATTGAAAATTATATTTAATCCCACATATGCAAACACATTTCTCTGAGGTACACCTTACATGCAACCCGAGAAAGACACCATTACTCTCTGTGAAACTCAGTATGTTATGAACACTTTTGAGTGAGTAACATCCTACTATATCTGAGCATCCTACATCCCAAAACAATGACTAATACAGGAAGTTGAATTTCAATGCCCCTTCAGGAGAAAAAAAAAAAAAAAAGTAGAATAACTCCCTTAAAAGTTTCAGTATTTTCAAGAGGTTTTCCTTATTTCTAATCATTTCACCGAATTATTTAAACCTTTCCAAAACACATATACTATGTATACTGACCCATTCTGTGTCTTCCTAGCCAGAAAAATACAAGACCTAGTAGGACCCCGATCATATTACTCTTTGGATACAGAGTTACATTCAGAAATCCTCAGTTAAATTAAATTAAGGCTGTTTTATACCATTGCCATTTTACTTCTAGTAATAAGGTTTAATCAAAACCTTAATCCAGCAATTTACTTATTTACTAGAGGTGGTAACAGAATGAGACAGATTATTACCTCTTTTCCTGCTTTTCAAGATGAAACTTAGATTTTATTTTCTGTATCAATAGACTTTTACACTTTTATTTTTTGAAATTAAATTTTTATAACTTTTAATGTTATAATTTTAAATATATTATAGTTTTTGAAAACATTAAATGTCATTTATGTTTACTTTAAAATACCCAACCCATTACATCTGTTGCTTGAGGATATAATTGTACAAAAGCTGAGGCAGATCCTTAAGTCATCTTCTTTATGAACTTATTTTCAGACAGCCATTGCAATGCTTGGCTCTTGTAGGGGATTTTATTACTTCTTTCAAAAGCATATGGTTCAGTTAATATGTATGAGTTCAAAAGAATAATAAAGACAAATCATCTGAGAAATTAAAGCACTGCACTCCACTTGCAGATCATTTAAATGCAAGCATGTAACTTCACTCCTGTCATGGCTTCGGCTAGGATCGTGTTGACTTTCTGGCTAGCAGCTGGTGTAGTGCCATGTTTTGGATTTGGGATGAAAACAGTGCTCGTAGTGCACTAATGGTTTTGTTTGCTGCTAAGCAGTCAAGGCTTTTTTCTGTTCTTCACAGCGCCCCGCCAGCAAGTTGGCTGGGAGTGCACAAAAAGTTGGGAGGACACACAGCTGGGACAGCTGACCCCAACTGACCAAAGGGATATTCCATACTATATGACATCATCCTCAGCATATAAAGCTGGGGGAAGAAGGATGGGGGGAACTTTCGGAGTTACGGTGTTTGTCTTCCCAAGTAACTATCATGCGTGATGTAGCCCTGCTTTCCTGGAGATGGCTGAACACCTGCCTGTTGATGGGAAGCAGTGAATGAATTCCTTGGTTTGCTTTGCTTGGGTGCACAGCTTTTGCACCCATTTAGTCTCTGCACTGTCACTTTGGTATTAAACCACAAAAATGAATGTTGATGACAGAAGTGGGATACCATTAGACTAATCAGATCTGGTTTTTATTTTTTTTTAATACTCTATGGTATATAGCATGCATTTAATTTCAAGAGGATATAATGGTAGAATTTTATTTAGACAAGAACAATTTGCCTTATGTGAAAGGAGGTGTCATGGTTTGGGCCGAACTGGCCACTGGGCAGAAGGACAGATGCTCTCTCCTGCCTCTCTTCAAATTGAGGCAGGAGAGAGAAACTTATGAGTTTAGAAGGAATTAAACTACTTATTGAAATATTAATAGTAAAATAAAATTAAATATATGAAAAATATACAAAACCATATCAAGCTCCCAGAATGACAATTGCATCACCAGCTGGCACTGGGGAAGTCCCAGACTGGACTCAGCGATGGACAGGAACTGGATTCCCAATCTGGATTCATAACTGGAATCAAAGACAGATGAACAGACAGAGTCCTCCTTGGATGCCACTCACCGAAGAAAGAAAGTTGACCCTTTGATTCCTCAGCTTTTATACTGAGCGTGAGGCAGATGGGATGGAATACCCTGTTGGTCAGGTTTGGGTCCCCTGTCCTATCCGCTCTTCCCTGCAGGTGCAACCCCTCTACGCTTTTCTGCTTCCGACCCCCCAATGGGGCAAATAACAAAGTTAGCTGACCTTGGTTGTTATAGCAATAAGTGCAAGCAAGAGCCTCTCTGCATACCATTTCTTGGCATCAGCCATAAACATAGGTCTTATCACTCTGAGAGTGAGCAGTTTCTGCCCAATATGCTGTTAATTTCAGTAGCTAGAAGAGGCTTAGCTAAAAAATGGAGTTACTGAACAGAAAATTGGTTCTGTTTTACCTCAAACCAGAACAGGTTCTCTTACTTAAGACAAAACGTTCTTGTATCCATTACGACACTTATGATGTGTGTGGAAAATAGCAGACACCTCTTTTTTTTGGCTGTGTAAACAGAATATTCAGGTATTCAAATCAAGATTTCTTTATAGACTTAAGTTTACTGTAAAATTGTGAGACAGGATGAAAAAATTACTTTACACATCAATTCTAGCCCTGTTTCCTCTTGAGATCCACCCTATTCTAGGCACAGACACCCCCCCAAATAAAGACCCAATCTCCCCAAAAGACCCAAAAGCCACCAACAAACACTTTCCCTATGATATCCTCGGTTCTTCCTCACCATGAAAAAAAAAACACAAAACATATTGCAACTCTTTTCACCTTCAAAATTCCCGAGGTTACCTTTGAACTAATCCAACCATCTTGCTAGGATTTGCAGGAAGTAGTTGCTTCCCGTCATTCCTAGAAGTCTCTCTGAGAAAAAAGAACTGTTATTCATTTCTGTGTTGTAAGCTGTCAGGCCTGTTTCGCGTTGTTCTAATGCTGAACCAGAGGTATAAAATATTGAATTGATAGACACGGTTACCAGTGACAAAACACAGAATGACCTGTCTTTCCAGATTTGTTACTAAAGGGCAAAAGTGGAAGTCAGAACATATTCTAATGCAAAAATTACAGTCTCTTAATTGGATTCAAGTCATTTTCCAAAAGAATTACAGAAAAATTAAAAATGAATAGGACAGGGAGTCTATATTTCCTGTACACTTCGTTGAAGATATAGGTGTTGCTTTGGCTGTTTATTTCTTGTAGAACTGCTGGGTTGTATGAGGAAAAAACAGGCTGTGCATTTCTTCTGTATCGCTTATGCACTTGAACATATCCTTCTAGCAGAATTATTCATAATTCTCAAAAACATTAAAAAAAATTTGTAATTTACCATACATGATAAACTGCACATGGCTTTCTTATCTCTTTCTTATATGGACTTTGGTTTTAATACCACATATGTATTTGTTAAAAACAACATACTCAATTTTACCTGAAAGTAGATTTTCACTCCTCTCCAATAGATTGACATTTTGTTGAGGATAAGATAATGTTTTACCTAAGCTGACAAATGCTTGATTTGGTTTCTGTTTTCTTATGAAAAATAAAGATATAAAGACTTTAAATTAGATCAAAGAACTTTCTCATCTTCACTACTCACTGTAGTACTTAATAATCCCAAATACTTTGACAGTTTTTATACACAGATAGTGGTTTAGTATTCTAAAAATCCTACATATTTTAATAATATTAAAATATTATTAATTTCTATCTTCTTAGAAAAACCATACCCCAGAGAACAATTTCGACAAACATATTCTCAGTTGCAAAGATTTTCTCAAATTCTGGTTTAATTAAAGCATCAAATAGCATCATATGTATTAAAAAAATACTATTAAAAAATTTTCTACAACTCTTTTTAATAAAAACATCTAGTTTTGATACCTCTATTTTATATTCATTTGAGAACAATAAACTTTAGTCTTTTTTGACTACTTATGCAAAATTAAATGTTTGCATAGCAGACTAATGTTATTTGTATTACTGGGTGCAGAAATCCTAATACAGGTTTGTGGCATGAGTTGATATTGACTGCATGCTAGAGAAGAGACCAAGATATACGTCACCTCTTTTTCCCTTCCAGAGGCAAGAAACCTGGATTCTGAGGCTAGTTAAGAAATCTGATATAGGCCAAGTTTGCTAACACATTTTGGGGGACAGGTTGCTAGGACATGCATAGGGTTTCATTCTCAGAGGTTAATGCGAACATACCCTGAAGAAGAATGTGTGGGCCTCTAAGGAAAATTTAGGTCATGTCTTCATTTAAGATCACAAGATCTGCCGTGTAACAATTAGATAACATGTCAAGGTGTATTGAAGAGCAGAAATAATAGCTACTTTGTTATTGGGTTTGGAAAAAAAGTCATAGAAAATGGTATTTGGGATACCTGAGCATGCTACCTTATCTTCTGCTGCCATACCAGAAAGGCAGAGATGTAAAAAAGTCCTGTGCTACCTGCCAGCCACATGTGGATACCCTGGGACATCTCAAATAACCCTAGACACCTATATTTAAGCAATTAAATTTGGTCCCAGGGGTTTTGACATCATAGCTGTTTTTTTTAGGTGCAGGTTAGCAAGTTAAGAAAACTGCATTCCTTCCCTGAGGTCAAAAGGATAGGCTGGCATTAACCCTGAGAAGATGTATGGATATAAAATCTGGTGCTTTGAGCATTCACCTGTGATATAAGGACATTGCCTTCCAGTGCTGAACTAGTGTGTGCATTTTAGGTAACATTAAAGAAGAAGAGCAATGGAAAGAATGCTTTTAACATAGTGTTAAGAAAGAGCCTGATTTTAATTAAACATATTCCAGATGAATATAAAAGACTTAAATGACTGTCTGCCAGCTATAAAAGCAGAAAGGTAGAGGAGCTGGAAAAGAAAGCAGGTTGGAAGAGGAAAGAGAGGGAGGATGGAAGATAAAAAAATGATGGGCTGCTCATGCACCCTTTTAACTCCAGCCTCTGGGATTTTACTTAAAAGAATTTATGAAACTGTCATTATTAAAAGCTTATCAGCTGTCACAATGGCTGGGTCAGACTAAAGATCCACCTGTACTTGTTCTCCATTTCCCGATAGCCACAACTAGATACTTAAAAAGCACTCTAGAAGATTAAAAAAAGTTTCCAATACTCTTCTCCTAACTTACTTTTCCACTGTCTAATCATCAGGGATTGAATGAATTGAATGCTATAGCAATTACATATTTATGTATTATTATAGAAATATCTATGTCCTGGTTTCATTTTCTTTCTAGTAGCTACTGTGTTTTGGATTTAGTATAAGGATAATGTTGATAACACATATTGTTTTAGTCATTGCTAAGTGACGTTTACAATAGTCAAGGACTTTTTCAGCTTTCCATAGAAGATGAGAGGGAGCATAGACAGGGCAACCTGGCCAAAGGAATATTCCATACCATAGACATCATGATCAGTATATAAATGGGGGTTGGCTGCGGAGCAGGAATCTGTGATCGCTGCTTGGAACAAGCTGGGCAAACGATCAGTGGGTGGTGAGTGTGACTTGTGTTGTATCGCTTTTTTTTGTATTATTATTATTATTACTACTGTTATTGTTATCCTTTTCTGTTACTGTTTTATTACATGGGTTTTAGCTCAATCCACAAGGTTCTCGTGGGGTTTTTTTTTCCTCTCCTTTTCCCTCTCTTCTCCCTACCTGTCCGGGGGATTGGAGTGTGTGGTCCTTTTTGCTGGCGTTAAACCGCAACAATACTTAACTACATGTTTTAATTACATCAATTGGAAAAAATAGTTTCCAATATGAACATTCTAGGTTCTGATGATTTTTATTATTCTCTAAATATAATATATAGAATGTTATTCTATACATATATAATGTATATTATTCTGTATATAATATATAGAATCTATGTAATAAAAATATAGTGATATTCTGCATCAGAAGATGTGTGGCCAGAGGTCAAGGGAGATGATTCTGACCCTCTACTCCACTCTCTTGAGACCCCACCTGGAGTACTGCATCCAGCTCTGGAGCCCCTAACATAAGAAGGACATGGACCTGTTGGAGCGGGTCCAGAGGAGGGCTACAAAGATGATCCAAGGGCTGGAGCACCTCTCCTATGAGGACAGGCTGAGACAGTTGCGATTGTTCAGCCTGGAGAAGAGAAGGCTCCGGGGAGATGTTTTAGCGGCCTTCCAGTACCTAAAGGGGGCCTGCAGGAGAAGGGCGTGTAGTGATAGGATGAGGGGGAATGGCTACAATCTGGAAGAGGGTAGGTTTAGATTAAACATTAGGAAGAAATTTTTCACTGTTAGGGTGGTAAGGCACTGGAACAGGTTGCCCAGAGAAGTTGTTGAGGCCCCATCCCTGGAGGTGTTTAAGGCCAGGCTGGATGGTGCCTTGGGCAACCTGGTCTAGTGGTAGGTGTCCCTGCCTGTGGCAGGGGGGTTGGAACTCGATGATCTTCCAGGTCCCTTCCAACCTAAACCATTCTATGATCCTATGATAATAATAACAATAGTAAATAACAATAACATCAGATGCTCTCGCTACCCGGTGAACTGGCGCCACCCCAAGCAGTGATCAGGATTTCCACTCTCAGCCTAACATTCATTTATATACTGAGCATGATTTCTATGGTATGGAATATTTCATTGGCCATTCCATCGTTCTGTCTATTCTTCTATGGGAAGCAGAAAAGAAAGTTCTTGAATAATGTAAACATCACTTAACAATAACTAAAACCACAGGTATTATTGACATTCCTTTCACAGCAATCACTAGAAAAAGTTTACTCTTTCCCAGCTGAAGCCAGGACAGAAGGCATTCAGTGCTATGGCATTTGCCTTCCCAAGCCACCATGTGATGGAGTGAGGCTTTCCTGGAGATGACTGAACACCTGCCTGCTGAAGGGAAGTAGTGAATGAATTCCTTATTTTGCTGTGCTTGAAAGCACAGCTTTTGCTTTACCTGTTAAACTGTCTATATCTCAAGTCATGAGATTTCTCACTTTTACTCTTCCGATGTTCTCATTGCGCTGGGGGGCAGTGAGTGAGTAGCTGCATGGGGCTTAACTGCCTGAAGGAGTTAAACCACGACAGTCTATTTTAAGATGGTTTTAAGTACTTTTTGTGCACTAGTTTTGTGAGTGCATTGTTTTAAATAATTAATAAAATATTTACTATTTCTTCTTTAACTATTTACATTGTATATTTAAATACTTATTAAGGAATTCCTTCTCAGAACATTGGTGGACCGATAAACTGAAAGTGTGAGGTTTGAGCACATTTCCTAAGAAAAGATTCATACCTTTATTTTAGCATTGATCCAATCCCATTTTAGTAATATGTGAATTGTTATTTTGAAGTTCTTAAATTTCTTTTGTTTCTGGTAGCAAAGTGTCCATGCTGCAGGCTCGAAGAACCGTTGTCTCTGTAGAGAGTTAAAGAATGGCTTGCATCCCTTTAAGATTATAAGCCTTTTTATTTTCATAAGTGGAGAAAGCCCTGAAAGATCTACTATATTTGCACAGTCGAGAAATGAGTCCCTATACAGGTTTGCAGATTTCAGTTTCCACAAGAACCCCTCCAAACCACCTGTGGAAGTAAAGTTTGTGTTAGGTAAAATGTTGGTGTCAGTCAATAAATGTGTTGAAGTATGGGGTAATTCAGTTACAATTCAGTTTCTGCTTTAATATTTTTATGACCTTCTCCAAGGCTCATAACTCCACATTCTAAGATTAAATTGGTACATTTGTTCTGGACAGTATATTTATAGTCAGATTTCATGAACATAAACCCTAATGATTCCTCATCTTCATAATTCAACAACAGCTAAACCTACACATGTTTTAGATGTACATAAATGAAATGTCAGTGCATTTTATAAAAGACTTTTATTTCTACTAATGGCATCCGTGCTTTTGATCCCCTTCTGCCATTTTATCTGATATTGAAAGAGTCATCTGAGGGTACTTGTTCTATGAGAATGTGTTTTCAAATATTTGTTCTTTTAAAATACAGTGTATTCATCAAGTAGCTGATTATACATGTGAAATTATACTAATTATATATTAATTGATGACTTTTCAATTATTTTGCCTCTTTGTTGTCATGTATTTCAAAGATCTTCATCTGAAAAATAACATAAACATTATTTCTAAAGAATAGACTAAGTTAAAAAAAAGAAAACAAATTATTTCTTATTTTAGACCTAAAACAGAATCACTGTTTCAGTTGTACTTGATCAAAAATGGGTTTATAATATTCGATGTATTAAAGATACTCATAAAATATATATGACAAATGTTGTTTATTTCATTAATAACTGTGAAAACTGTGGAAATTACAACACAAGCTTTTCTGAATTTCTGTTTAATTCATCAGTAGACAGGTTTTACTAGGACAAATTTAACATTTTTCTAACGTTGTTATGGAGATGCTTTTTTTTTTTTTCAATACTGACATGACACACCTGCTAAGCATGCAAAATATTTTTTCAAGCATAGTAATGCCTGAAATGCCCATTAAAGCCTGATATGTTGTTAAGACTCTGACCAGTGATAAAGAACAGCACAAAATCATACCATGAAACCACACAGTCTTCCAGCTTCTAGAAATCATGGATCAGAAACTTCCTAAATAAGAAGATAATACTTTATGGTTTTGAGACTGAGTTTTTCTTGGATTACTTCCTTTACTCTCTCTGGTACACATGTTCTCCCAAAAGTTATTGCTATTTTGGTTCAGTAACACAAAAATCAGTAATATAAACAAATTGTATAGACAATGAAAAACTGTGAGTTAAAATAAATCTGATTAAAACAAGAATCCTTCCCTCTTTTATGTTTATAAATGCATAAATGCAAATCAGATTTATGTTAAGAGTTCTTCCACAAAACTCTGCTAACAGTGTAGTAGCGTCTCCAAATTACTATTTGCCCTGGCCCTCAGATAATATTTTTCTATAATTTCTTCAGGGTCAAAATGCAATCAGTCATTTCAGCCTCAGGGAACAGAACTCAGCAGATACCTTAATGATAAGATTTGGTGGGGAAATAGCAATGGATCTTGTTAAAAGCTATCCTAAACCAGCTAAGTAACAACACTGATTTTCTATAACTGTTAAGTTCTAGGTCGAAAACAACACAGAGAAAGGGGTTTTCTTGCCTAAATATAAGCTTACTCTGTCATTTCAGGTATTTTAAAGTATCTGAGAAATCTGCAAGGAACCAGCTTTCTTTTTTATGGAGATCAGAGAATTGGAAGGGATATCTTAGGCATCCAGGTTGCATCCTAACATGAATTCAGGACTATCAGAGGGAAAAGAACACTCCCTTCACATAGTTTAAGCCAAAATCGGAATCGATACAGTTTATTAATTCATTAACAACACATAATTAGTCAGAAATCAGTGATAACTCAGGATCAATATCAATAAGAGATAAAGCATGACACTAGGCACTTACAAAATGTTCATCAACACCTAAAAAAATCCTATATGACCTTATCTAACTAATTCTACCCCCTTACCTGAATATGTAGTTACATGCATACTCCCTTCCACAGCAAGTGTGGATTATAAGTGCAGATCCCCTCTTCTGGGAGCAGGTTCTCTTACTTGCGTACCTCTCCTATAGAAGACTTGGGTATTCGAGCTTCATATGCACTTGCCACTCCCTACAGCTTTCTGATCCACCTACAGGTGAAAAAAAGGTCCCACAAGGTCCCACATGCACACTCCAGTGGGGGTCCCTAGTTGTTGCATCACATAATGACAACTCACCAGCTTTGTGCAGGTTGTTCCTGATGTCCTATAAGGAGACCTCTGTATTATGGGTGCAAGTTAAGCCAGGTGAGGTTTTGGTTGGATAGCAGGAAAATTTTTTTCACATTTGAATAGGCTGCCCAGGGAGGGCATCCTCCCTGGACATCCATGGATTCGCCATCCATGGAGGTGTTTAAAAAAAGGGTAGACGAGGTACTTGGGGACATGGTTTAGAAGTGGTTTTTATTAGGTTAGGATAATGGTTGGACTTGATGATCTTAATGGTCCCTTCCAACCTCAACAATTCTATGATTTTATGATTCTAAGGTCTAGGCTGAGGTTGTGATGTTGGTGGCATAACTTCTGGCAATGTCAGACCAGGTTTTGACTGCTATTCTTTCCTATTCAAGGTCTCTCCCAGCCTGTTACATATTTTAATGTTTCTTCTATACTTTTTTTCAGGCTGACTCATCCCTTATTTCAGAAAACTCCTTGCAATAGCCTGGGTTTTGTTTAATTCAGCTGAAGTACGTCTTCCTCTTTAAACACAAGAAAAAACAAACACTAAATGTAACTGTTCTAACAGACTTTTTCCTCAGCCTGCATGAAATTTTGTATCCCATTCCTAGATACCAAACTTTTCCCAAGCCCTGTACAGGGAGGGTAAGTAGACATGTGGCATAGTTTGTTGTCTCAATGGCTGAGAAACCCATCTCTCTCACCTTATTAAATCTAGCCTGGAGAAATCACCGTATTACTGAACTCAGGTATAAGGCTCATTTTCTCTGGTATTCTCACTTTGGTGGAATAGACCCAGCTGTTTTATGGTGAAAGAAGATGACAGAATACTCTAGGTATTGATATAGGAGGAAGTCTAAAATATACAAGTTTAACTCAGACCCCTAAAAATTACAGGATTTTAAGGCCTGAGAGTAATGTTTCTGCCTTAGACTATTTTCTAGCTAATTACAATAAAACAACTCTAGCACTAATATTTTTTTTATAAAATTTAAAGTTTCACCTTTTGAGACTTTTGTGGGAAATCATTCCAAAATTAACTCTTCAGTACTAATTTTTAAGAATCTTTAGTTTTAGTAATGTTCCCATGTTTATAAGTTAGCAAATAAGTAGTTCATGATCTATTTTCTCTGAATCATTCATTAATTTGTAGGCTTGTCATATCTTCTCTGGTTTTGGTTTGTTTGGGTTTTTTTGGTAACATAAACACTGAGAGCTTCTTCAGTTTTTCTTAATATGGGAATTTCTCTATGCCTGTGATTGTTCCCATTACTCATACAGAAGCCTCCCCAACTTCTGCAGTATTCTTTTTGAGATGGGTGACTGGTAATACTCAGCTGATCCTTCATTATTATTATGTGTCTACATAATAAATAGTATTAAATTATATAGATATTTATATTTATAAATATACGTAGTCTAAGTAATATCTATTGTGGATATTGTATACCTGGATTTCTCCAAGGCTTTCGACATGGTTCCTCACAGACTCCTCCTAGAGAAACTGATGCGTTACAGTCTAGACAAGTGGTCTGCATGGTGGGTGGGGAACTGGCTGACAGGCTGCACCCACAGGGTGATTGTAAACAGGTCCTTTTCAAACTGGCAACCTGTCACAGGGGTCCCCCAGGGATCAACATTGGGCCCAACGCTGTTTAGTGTCTTCATAAGTGATCTGGATGATGGGATCAAGTATAACCTGAAGAAGTTTGCTGATGATACCAAATTGAGTGGGGAAGTGGACACTTTGGAAGGGAGAGCCAACCTGCAGGAAGACCTGGATAGGCTGGAAGAGTGGGCTAACAAGAACCTTATGAAGTTCAGAAAGGACAAGTGTAAAGTCTTGCACCTGGGAAAACATAATCCAGGAGTGCAGCACAGATTGGGATCTACCCGTCTGGGGAACAGCTTTGTGGAAAGGGACCTGGGGGTCCTGATGAATAACAATCTCAATATGAGTGAACAGTGTGCTGCTGTGGCAGAGAGACAACAGTATGCTGGGTTACATCAAACAAGGGCATCACCAGCAGATAAAGATGTCATTATCCCACTGTACTTAGCTCTTGTCAGGCCACACATGGAATGCAGTGTTTCAGATGTGGACAGGCTAGAGAGGGTCCAGAGGAGGGCCACAAAGATGATCAAAAGACTGGGAAGCCTGACGTATGAGGAAAGGCTGAGAAAACTGGTTTTGTTCAGCCTTGAGAAAAGAAAGCTTAGGGGAGACCCTGAGACCATGTTCCAGTATTTGAAAGGTGACTACAAAGAAGATGGAGACTCCTTTTTTACAAGGAGTCACATGGAAAAGACAAGGGGTAGTGGGTCAAAGTTACTCCAGGGGAGATTCCAATTAGACACAATTGAAAAAAAAATTCCCAATGAGAACAATCAGCCATTGGAATAATCTCCCCAGGGAAGTGGTGGATCCCTCAACACTGGACAATTCTAAGATTCATCTGGACAGGGTGCTGGGTCATCTTGTCTAGACCGTGCATTTGCCAAGAAAGGTTGGATCAAACGATCCCTGAGGTCCCTGCCAACCTGATATTCTATGATTCTGTGATTCTATGATGATTCTATTTATGAAACAGTATCATACACAGAATAAATGTGCATTAGATATAATTTAAGACAAATAATTGCAGTAAGTGCAATGCACAGTACAAAATAATATTGTGTGCATTTTTTAACATATCTTTTCCACGATAACATCTAACTCAGTTTAGCAGGTGATAGGTTTTCCTTTATATTTGGTTTTCTTTTTCTGTTTCTGTTTTTGTTTGTTTGAGGTTTTGCATTTGCAGTAACATCTTGATGCATATTTGGAAGAAACAGAAAAGGATGAAGGAAAAGGATAAGAATAAGGAACATATGGAGGACTTTCGGACTGGAGGATAGACTGAGTAAACAGTAAAAAACTAGATGATTTAACGACATTGTATAAAATTGGCACTGCCACAGCTAGGAGACTGAGACAAGAAGCTAGTACTGTGTAAAGAACTGAGTAATCCCTAGGGACTGAAAGAGTTGAAGTAAAAGCAGGGGATAACAAGAATTAAATGAACAGTATCTAGCTCCTTCGTGACAGGTGCAAAAATTTCCTGGTTTTCAGATGCTGGAGTAGAATCTAAGACAATGATGTCTCATCATTTTTACATAGTCAGTGAATATATGTAAAGCTATCAAGAAAATGAATCCAATTGTGCATAATTTTTAGCTACAGGTACAATATAACGAACTTTCAGGTGTATCAAATGTTGTGTCTGATAACAGTTTAAAAAGCTTCAAAGATGGGAAAAGTTAATGGAAGACAACAGCTCCATGGACTATGAGATATGCAGATAGCACTGTGGCTCTGCACAGGAAATTTTTGTAAGTATGACAGCCTACTGGGGGAAGTATTGACATGTTTGTGCTGTGTCTTCGCTCTTCTTAGACATCTGCAGCAAGCAACTATCAGAGAGAGTGTATGAACTCCAAAGGTCTTTGATTTGATTTCACAGAATCACAGAATAGTCAGGGTTGGAAGGGACCTCTGGAGATCATCTAGTCCAACCCCCCCGCCAGAGCAGGGTCACCTACAACAGGTTGCACAGGACAGCGTCCAGGCCGGTTTTGAATGTCTCCAGAGTGGGAGACTCCACAACCTCTCTGGGCAGCCTGTTCCAGTGCTCCCCACCCTCAAAGTAAAGAAGTTCCACCTCATGTTAAGATGGAACTTCCTATGTTCAAGTTTGTGCCCATTACCCCTCGTCCTATCAATGGGCACCACTGAAAAAAGACGATCATTCTTATATTCTTATATTTATCTTCTCTGCTATCTGAAGAAAAGTCTGCGCTGTGAACCTAAAATTTCTAGTCCTCTGTACTGTGTCTCCTAGGATGGAGTTAATTTTCTTAATGCTTGTATGGTGCTGTGTTTTGGATTTGAGATTAAACCAGTGTTGACAACACACCAATGTTTTATCTATTGCTGAACAATGCTTTTCCTGTTTTTCACTGCCCCTGACAGTGAGTAGACAATGTATGGGCAAGAGGCCCGGAGGATACAAAGCAGGGTCAGCTGTCCGAAACTGACCAAGGACATATTTCATGACACATAACATCACGCTCCGCAGTTGAAACTGGAGGTTTGGTCTATCCAAGGTGGTCGTTGCTTGGATACTGGCTGGGCATCAGTCTGCTTGTGGGAGGTGGTGAATGATTGCATTTTCATCACTTTTTTTTTCCCCTCTCCTTCCTTCACTTATTAAACTGTCTTTATCTTGACCCATAAGATAAAGAATGCTTTTATTCTTCTCATTCTCTCCCCTGTCCTTCTGGGGGAAGGGAAGAAAGGGAGGAGGTAAGCAACTGGGTGGGTGCTTAGTTGCTGGCCAGGGTCAACCCACCACATCCTCCTCATCATTTGTTGCTGATGCCATTATGACATCATACCATAGATTTTTTTCTTGAAAAGTAAAAATAATTAAAAAAATCCATTAATTCTTTCAAAATAATTGCATTGTGGTTGAAAATTCAACCTTCCAAAAGGGAGAATAATGAAATTAAGGTTCAATTAAATATTGTCATAACTCACAGAGAACCATAAGGAAGAAACAGGTGGAATTTAGATTCTAAAACCTAAGAAGGATCATTTTAGATGTGAATAGTAGTATGTGTCAGTTCCAGTTTCCAGGAACGTGTACTCACAACTGTAAAAGTCATGCAGAGAAAGGAATTACCCTACCTGCTTTATAAACGCTTAAAGGGCAAAGTTATGAGACAAATGTCAATGTGTTTAATTCACTCTAAGGATGTCTCCTGCACTGCAATAGTCACTAAATTGCTTGCTTATTGAGATCAGCATGGAAACTTCTAGCAGTATAAGGATAACTGTATTCCCTCAGATAAGCAAAGAAAGATTCTAGAAATCCTTCTTCATGTATAGATTCCCAGGGTGTGCTATTCTTGCATTTTGAGTGGTTTACAGTGGTGCATCAAGTAACAACATAATATCTACTTTGCATCTGTTCTTCCTGTCTCCCAATAACACATATTGTGGGAAACAACTCAGCAGAAGCAGAAAGTGCTTGAAAAGATATCAAAGGTATAGGACATAAGATAAATCTGTAAATAATTATGCTTACTTCTTCTGAAGGTTACTTTCATGACTTCAGCATCATAATGTTGAATGTAATTGCTTAATAATGTATTAAAAAAGTAATATTTCACTTTTGTTACAAATATGGCCATTTCAGCTATTTCATACACCAGATTTTTTTTAGAATAGAATTGAATATACTTGTTTACAGTTTGTTTATTGCAAATAAATAAAAAAATGCTATTTCATCATTTGTTCATTCAAACATGCCTAATCAGTTTTGCTGCTATGGTTACTGTCAAATATAGTTTTTCACAGGCTGGAACAGAGCATATGTGAAACAGGTATCAAATCTGTTTTATCTGTCTATCCTTCAACTATTACATGCAAAAGATGCTAGGGCAGTATTTCTAAACTGGCAGTTGCTGAATCCCTGTGTAATCTTTTACTTAACTATACACTAGACGCAGGTGGGATATTTCATCGTCCCAAGAATTGCCACTAATCTCCCTCGCAGACAGAGCATGATCACTCACATTCCCATTATCTGATTTGCAACGTAAAAGTTAATGATGATGAAATTATTCCACTGGTTGGAAATAAACATACAAGTTGAAATAAACATAGATATTGCCAAGACTGTACTAACAGGCCCTGACAGTCTTGACCACCTTCACCTGGGGCCTTCACCCACACCATGGGCCCAGGAGCTCTGTTTAAACTCAACCCAAGGGCTTCACTTCCTATCTGAGCTATACTGAAGAAGTATTACTTTCTAGCTGTAATTACAGCCACAGAGTCCACTGATCTGGACTTCCACCTGCAGACTGACTTGGACCTGACAGCATGTATCAGTTTTTTTCAACCAATAGAATCATTTATGTTGACAGAGTTTGAACTTAGTCCTGCCTCATTACTATGGACTAGCCCAGTGATCACTGGACCTGAGCCTAACTGTGATCTACAGATAGACTTTCCAGCTTCAACTTGAATTTGCCTCATCATCTTGATCATCTTGAAGTATAAAGCAGAGCAAACAATGCAAAGCTTCGGGTGCATTGAAGGAAAAAATAATGCTGCAGCTGAGCTCTTCTAAAAATGGCACCAAGTAAGAAATTACAGATCTCCAGTTTACTGCAGTTTAGGACTTTTTTATAATGATATGCCCTCTCCACTCCACAAGTGTGGTTCATAGAATCTTTAATTACAGTAAGCTCCTTCCTGTAAGAAAAGGAGTTTCAAAAATAGGAGGTCTGGGAATAGACAAATAGTGGAGTAGCAAGAGAAAAGTACTGAAATAGTTACTTCTAAGCTGTTTATGCTACAGACCTATGAATTTTACTAAATGTCAAAGGGTGGTCCAAGACACAGGTCTTTAAGATACTTGTCAGTAGGACAATCTCAGGTAAGAGATGATTACAACCTTAAACAACAAAAGCCTAGCACAGCCAGAAGCCAACTGATTCAAGGGTATATTATGAATAAGCTTATGCAACTTTTCAAATTCTCCTCATTTTTAAACAACTTTAAGGTAAAAATATTTTTTCCAGGCTTGGCTCATATTCTTTTTTTTATATATTTTTATTTATTTATTTCTCACATAGACTGAAATTACAGCACACCTTAGAGAGCACTTTATATACTTAAACCTACTGGAATTATAAACTTGAGGGTACCAAGTTCACTCTGCAATGTCAGTGTCAAGCACAATAATCATCCATTTACATCCCAGAATGCTCAGATGGATATACCTTTTAACAGATCTAAAATAATGACAAAAGCTTTGCACCTATGTTAACCAGCAAGAAATGTGGAGGAGGGCAGTAGAAAATCATCTAATTGGGCTGCAGGGAAATTATTTATTTCCACTTGTGATGTGCTCTAAACCCTATCCTATAACCAGGGACACTGGGAGACCCTGTCTGGTCAGATATACTTGATGAAGCACACAGCATTTGTTACTTGTTCATTAAATCTTTTCACAATAAAGTTAATGGTCAAAAAGATCAGTGATAAATGCTGTCTTACTGTTTATTTTCTTATTACAGTGTTGGAATTATTGGACCATTAGCAGAAGCAGCAAGGAACACAGTTTTAATAACTTGATATTTTTTATTTATTTCAGTTATAAGCTATTAGTGTTAGAGGAAGAATAATCCCAACTCTGTATCAGAACGATTTAACATTCCTTCTAATTTGGACTGTTGCCTCTTTGTAAATATACTAGATGCTCAAGTGTGGTTGATTTATTGCACTCTGTATTAAGGTTATTGGAAGGGTCACTACTGTTGCGGATAAATTGTGGCTATCTTTTCATGGACCTGAATCCAGACTCCATTGCATGTCTGTAATGGCACTTATTGCAATAGTATCACTCTTCTTCAAACAATTTAAGAAAGGTCAGAACTGGGGTTTTTATTTTTCTGTGCTCTTTTTGATGACGGTCAATTTTTTGCAAATTATCTAAAATATGACCATGACTTCCAAAACCAGTCTGTAGTGTTAGGATCCTTAGTGAAAAATTGGACTGTCAAAATTGCCGATATCATCTCTGGACCAGACTGGATTTCTTTGAAACACTTGGCAAACACGTTTTCTCAAAGGACCTTTACTTGCGTAGAATACCCCTATTCTCCAGTGACTTTCACCAGCTGGGGAGCACATAAGAAATTCAAGTTTCTTCAATGTCAGAATGAAGGAGACTACATGTCATTGGTGTACATCACTTAAAAAAATGAGAGGTAAGTAGTGTGTTGTGGTTAGTGGACTAACTGAGTAACTTCTGCTACAGGCCATGGCTGTCTTTGTTCATTCCCTGTTTCCAAGCCTACAAGCATGTTCACAAATGCATTTTTATTAGAACTACACCGACAGATACTAGGTGCTATAGAATTTTATCAGAAAGATTATACAGCCTTTCTTATTATGTGCCTAATCACAGCAGCCTTTTGGGTGAGGAGGTTATGGAATGATGCTGTTGACCTTGCCTTACTACATCAAAGTCAAAACCAAGTTTCATTTTATATCAGCAGCAATTTTATAGTAAGAGAAATAATATGCATTAATGGCTGATCTTGCTGTAAATACAGATTTTGTTTGGGCAGTGAAATTATCTAGGCTAAGTCACTTACAATATCACCTTGCTTTTGTTCGTGGAGAAACAGTCATTTATTTAATAAAGACCAATTTCAACCCTAATAGCTAATATAACAGTATAAACAAAATGAGATTTCAATATATTTTCAGCAATAACCTGTCCTAAAAGACAGGTTGATGAGAAACAAACTCACATCAGCTTAAGCAGTTCTGTGAGCAGTTCAGTGTCAAAGGTTTTATTATATAACTCTCCAGTTCATTTGGAGAGATCCCTGTTTAAATACAGAAGTACCTCAGAGGCTAATCTCTAATGAATGTCATTGTGATCATGTGTCACTGCACAGATCATAATTTTTATTTTGTACCTTTGCAAGATGTCATAACCTTTTAAGATTGTCTGAAAATTCAGTAAATATAAGCAACTGTAAAATTGTTTGTTCATGATTTCCCTGCTCTTGTCTCACTGGAAAAAGAAGAAAAAGGTTATATTTAGAGTGGGAAGTATAATCCAGTTCAAATCTTTGAATACACATTATTTCCCTCTCTAACTATTCACATAAATTATTACTCAGTTATTAGTCTCATTGGGAAAACAGTTACTAGATTATCCAAATGTTTCAAAAGCTGTTTTACCTAATTTGCATTATATCTGTTAAGTATCCAGAGCCAGAATTTTCTGAGTGGTGCCCAGTGAAAAGACAAGGGACAAGGGGCACAAACTGAAATTCAGGAAACCATATTTAAACATTAGAAAACATTTTTACTGTGATGGTGATCAAACACTGCCACAGGTTGCCCAGAGAGGCTGTAGATTCTCCATCCTTGGAGGTATTCAAAACCTGATTGGAGAAGATACTGATCAGCCTACTGGAGTTGGACCCTATGTTGCTCAGGGGAGTTTGAAAAGGTGATCTCCAGGGGTATCTTCTGATCTCAACTGTTCTGTGATTCTGTGAAATCCTATATTAATTAGACTACATAAAAAGAGATAGCAAACCACTAGCAATCAGGAGGCATATGATGGATACAAGATGACACAGGCATGTGTTGTGAAATCCCCATTTCCTACTGCCTGTGTGCTTTTGCAAACTGTACACATATGAACACTTCGTATATGAGGAATAACTGATTAGATTCTTCTAATAATCTGTTCAGTCTCCCTGCTTATGTATCTTGAATTCCTTTTCTCCCCAGGTACAGATATTAGAAACAAAAATGTAACAAGGTAACCCTTGCTGATGATTCCCTGGATTCAGGGAAAAAGCATAATTTATTTCTCCCCAAATGAGAGCAGCAGGAGGACTGAGTAATGTGGTCTGCAGCACTGACCGTAAGCAAAGGGAAGAATTCCAGACAAAGATAAATGGGAAACGCTGTGCTTAAAGAGAATTTTCCGTAGCAGTTTCAAAGGCCCACAAAAGTACATTCATCACACCAGAAACTCCAGGAGAATGGGCACTGTATTTTGTGAAGTGTTCAGAATAATTGAGTGTAACATTCAAGCTGAGCTAGTTTTGTATGTATCAGGTAGTGAGAAAATTAAGCTAAATTAACCACATGTGAAAATGATCAATAACAAAGCCACAGGAAATTTTTATCTTTTGGTAGGCGGTACTACATATAGGTATGTGGGATAATGTCTGCACAACTTATGTGACAATTTGTCAGTACTATTTGAACTCTTGAATCCAGTCTAGGTTTTTCTCTCACAGTAGCTTTTATGAAATTGAAGACGTTATCTTGGGGATGATCTGTCACAAAACATCTGTGGTAGACATCATGAGGTCTGTGATTAGAAAGCCATCATTAGTTCTGCACAGTCCCTAGCAAATTACAAAAAGCTTGCAAAGGGTGACTGCTGTGGTAGAAGAGTGCAGATGAGAAAACAACAGGCTAGGTTGTCCTGGCCTAACTGCATCCAGGAACAGTACCAGAACCCAAGAAGAAACGTTAGCTCTCAGATGTCCTGTGGGGACATGGACGATGTGATCAACAGTTTCTTAGGCATAACATGAATTATTTGTAAGACATATAGTTAAACTGAGGTGACAGGATGTGTCCCTCTGTGCAGCCTGCTGAATCAGTGCTTTAAATGTGCAGCATGGTAAGTTAGAAAAGCTGTATCCTTACTGCAGTGATTCCCTTGCCAACCTCCCAAAGGAACCAATGGTGAGTGAACTGAGAGCATTCTCTCGGTCTGGTGGTGCAGTTGATGTGTGGCAGAAATCCTCAGATGGTATGTAACAGCTATGATTCAAGTGCAAAGACAAGTTGCATAATTTTATAGTTAGTCATATCATTTAACACGGCACAGTGGGAAAGAAGAAAATGTCCCCTGAGCTCTCCTGCTAATCTGTCCCTGATGTAGTCCAGCATGAAACATGTTGTTCTTTTCTGGTTAATGGAATTGAAAAAAAAAAAAAAAATATTGCTATTAAATGAGAAGGTCAAGGCAGTGAATAAATTAAATGCAAATATATAGGAGCTACTTCTACAAAGACAAATAGGAATGAAGGGAAAAGTATTTAAAAATTGTTTCTATTCACTCTGTGAGAAGGAGGTGCATTTAGTGGGATTAAAAATCTGAACAGCACAAAAAGAAACAGTTCATATACTCAAACTCTTGTTACTGGCAAAATGGATGCACTATATATATGGAGATAAGACTTCATATTAATATAGTCCAATATTAATGAGTCCAATGAATGTGCTACCAGCCCAAACTATCTAATAAATACAGAAAAGATTTTGTAGTAGTACAGACAAAACTTATACAGCCTCCCCCATGCACATTTCTGAGTACCTACCACTTTGTTCTCGTGCTGAAATTACCCTTCTGCTTTCACTCTGGATATGAAGGTCAACAGCGTCAGTCACCCTCAGGGTTGCTGGTTTTAGGGTGTGATCACACCTTACCAGTACCCTGAACCCTATGCTGGGAAGAGTAGCGTGCCTGTGTTATGTGCAGCCCCTTTGGCATGTCCTCTCTCTCTTGGGGTGTATTAGGGCAGCATTTCTCCACCCTATGAGTTGCCAGTCAGTGTTGTTGGGGAGTACATGTAGACTTCCAAGTATTTAACAAAGATTATGGTAATTATTGTTTTGCTTTAAATATGCCCATGATATAAATCCATTTAATGGAGTTAGAAGACATTTTTCCTGCTGCAAATTAATATAAAAATTCATATTGCAGCTATTACTACTAAAGTCAGCGACCGGATACTAGACTAGATGGATCACTTTCTCAATTCAGTATGACAGTTTTTATATTCTAGAAGTTTTACTTCAGGGATAAACTGACAATTCACACTTTAATTTTGGTGTTTGGGGTAGTTTTTATTTTAAATGTACTTCCTATATATCTATTCAGGTACCCAGTATATTTAAAAGGAGAAAGATTTAAAAATAAAGTGAAAGTGGTATTCATGTTACGGACACAAGAAATAAAACAGTGCCTGTATATGAAAACAAGTTTTGCCGCAATAGCATGAATAAGTTCTTATCACATATGAATCAATAAATTTTCTTTACATGCTGACATTTCAGTGAGCTCTGTAAACCTGTATAGCTATTTTATAATTTTAGCAAGCAAGATTAGAGAGGTAACTGTAACCAAACACTTTGGTGCTTAAGTTGAACATCTTTTCTCTAATATCAATATTGACTTCAGTCAGTACATGGAGTTCAGATTAATTTTTTCCCTTGACATGCTCTGTTTTTTCTTGGCTGTTTTGTCCTGTCCCAAAATGCATTAATTATGATTCTCTTAGCAGAAAAAAAAAAATCCCACAAAACAGTTATTTGCCCCTTAATTTGTATGCATATAAACAGCGAGAGCTGCAAAAACTACATACTCTAAAAACACAACATAGAAGTGTATTGGTCAGGACTGAACCAGTTCACAAGCAAACCTTAAAAACTGATCTATAGAAACTGAGCAACACTTTTTCCCACCATCATGAAAGACTGGTAAAGCTTAGAAATTGGTTGGCAACAGACTAATTACTATGGGAAACAATTATTATTTCTTCACTTACCTGCCAGGTATACTCAAATACAGTCAGCAGTCTGATGACATGTTGACGGGCTTACAATTATCCAGATAAGGCAGTTTAAAGTCACTTATGAGCTATTTGGGGTGAGTACAGCCTTTTCATTCTGTGTAAGCCAGGTTATAGAAGTGGGGACATGTAAGCCCTCCAACATGACATTGGACTGCTGAGTGTAAAGGAACAATATAGGGAATGGACTTTCAAATGCTAATTTTTCACAACGTGCAGTAGAGATAAGTGGGGGAATTGCTGCAGCTGTGGTTTGAGCTTCATCTATCCAAGTGCAGGGTCCTGCAAATGGGTCAGGGCAACCCCTGGTATCAATACAAGCTGAGGGATGAAGGGATTAAGAACTGCCCTGTCAAGACGGACCTGGGGGTACTGGTGGATGAAAAGCTAGACATGAGTCAGCAATGTGTGCTTGCAGCCCAGAAGGCCAACTGTATCCTGGGCTGCATCACAGCAGAGTTGATTCTGCCCTTCTACTCTGCTCTCATGAGACACCACCTGGAGTACTGCATCCAGCTCTGGAGTCCTCAGCACAGGAAACACACAGACCTGTTGAAGCAGGTCCGGAAGAGTGCCACAAAAATGATCAGGGAGATGGAACACCTCTCCTCTCTAAAAGGTTGAGAGAGTTGGGGTTACTCAGCCTGGAGAAGAGAAGGCTCTGGGGAGACCTTGCGATCTTTCAGTAGTTAAAGGATGCTCATTAGAAAGATAGGGACAGAATTTTTGCAGGGCCTGTTGCAATAGGACAAGGGGTAATGGCTTTAAACTAAAAGAGGGTAGACTTAGACGAGATAGAAGGAAGAAAAAATTTACAGTGAGGGTGGTGAAACACTGGAACAGGTTTCCCAGAGAGGTCGTAGATGCCCCACACCTGGTAACACTCAAGGTCAGGTTGGACAGGGTTCTGAGCAACCTGATCTAGTTGAACATGTCCCTGCTCATTGCAGAGGGGAGTTGACTAGATGACCTCTAAAGATCCCCTCCAACCCAAACTATTCTATGATTCTATCCCAACTAATTTCAGTTATGCCTCTGGAACAATGTAACAACTTTCTATTACCAACTTTGGACATAAAACATGTTACTGTTGCCACTCACTTAGTCGCATAGAGTGAGAGTAATTCACTGACTTAATTTCCCTTTCTTTTTCATGATGTATGTAATTTTAAACTATAAATAAACCCGTTGCTCAAAAGGCACCATCAGTACTTATCAAGAAAAGTACCAATCAACAAGAGTAAGAGAGCAAGAACTGGAGCATTAATTTAAGCACAAATTACTGAACTGCAGCTAATGTCAAACCAACTGCTGGCCTTCCTTAACAGAGGCATTAATTAGATGAACAAAGGGAGCAAACAAAGTGCATGGTTTGACATTCCATATGAGATGCAGTACAGTACAGTGGTCTTGCAAGAAAAATCAAAAAATTAATCAGAATGCTAAACTAAGGGAATTTTCCTTGAAGATGAGAATTGGTGCGGTAAAAATTCATCAGAGGAAAGGAGATAGGCTGAACTTTCCTAGAGGCAGTTACTGTACATATTTAAATCTGTACCAAATATAAGGGAAACAAAGGAAAAACAAGGGTTGAGTTAAAGTTAATTGTATTTGTGTATATATATAAAAATGACAAAGTATTTAATTGCATGACCTCATACTAGAAACAGTTCCATCTTCCTCCTTCAACCTTGTTCTACATGTGATCCCCAGGGTTTTTTATATATAAAAAATGATTTAATAAATATGTATTAAAGGGAGAGTTCAAGTTGCTTGTAAGCTTTTCTGTGGCATTTCTCATCATAGATAAGTCCTTCATAAATATCAAGGAGTTTGTCTTTACAATATATGTACTAGACAGAAATACTCCTATATTATTGTACTGGGACTATGTGGTAAAGTTTTGGTAGCTCAGGGTCTGCAGGGGTGACTTCTGTAAGAAGGTAGCAGAAGCTTCCCTCATGTCCAACAGAACCAGTTCCAGTTGTCTCAAGATGGACCCACTGCTGGCCAAAGCTGAGACAATCAATGATGCTGGTAGCACCTCTGTGATAAGATATGTAAGAAAGGAAGAAAACTGCTGCACAACAGCAGTTGGGAGAGAGGAGTGAGAATATGTGAGAGAAACAACCTTGCAGACACCAAGGTCCATGAAGAAGGAGGGAGAGGAAGTGTTCCAGGCACCGGAGCAGAGATTCCCTTGCACCCCACGGTGAAGACCATGGTGAAGCAGGTTATCCCCCTGCAGCCCATGGAGGCCTATGGTGGAGCAGATATCCACCCTGCAGCCCATGGAGGACCCCACACCGGAGCAGGTGGATGTGCCCTGAAGAGAGCTGTGACCCCATGGGGATCCTGTGCTGAAGCCGGTTCATGGCAGGAACTGTGGTCTGTGGAGAGGAGCTGACACTGGAGCAGGTTTTCTGATAGGACCTGTGGGCCTACGGGGGACCCATGCTGGAGCAGTCTGTTCATGGACAGGAAAGGACCCATGCTGGATCGGTTTGTGAAGAACTATAGCTCATGGGAAGGACCTATGTTGGAGAAGTTTGTGAAGGACTGTCTCCCATGGGTGGTACCCCATCCTGGAGCAAGGGAAGAGCATGAGGAGGAAGTAACAGCAGAGAAAGTGTGCGATGAACTCACTGCAACGCCCATTCTCCATGCCCCTGCAATGCTCAGGGGGAGGAGGTAGAGAGTTCGGGAGTGAAGTTGAGTCCAGGAAGAAGAGAGGGGTGGGGGAAAGGTGTTTTTTAGATTTGGTCTTATTTCTCATTATCCTACTCTAATTTTATTGGTAATAAATTAAATTAATCTCCACAAGTCAAGCCTGCTTTGCCCATGAGAGTAACTGGTAAATGATACGTCTGTCCTTATCTCAACACTTCATCATATCCTTTAGTCATATTTTCTTCCCCCTATCCAATTGAGGAAGAGAATTGGCAGAGCGGCTTGGTGGGCACCTGGTGGCTAACCAAAGTAAACCCCCCACAATTATCCATGGAGAAAGCTAACGATCTTCATGTTAAAGAGAAAATGTTGAAGTAGAGTGAAAACAAAATCCTAGGGTTTCAATATATGATCGTTTAGCCCTTGATTTAGTGTGGAGTTTTTTGGGGTTTTTTTGTTTGTTTTTTTCTTGGGGGGGTGGGGTTGTTTGTTTGTTTGTTTCTGAGCACCAGCATTCTAATACTATGTAATATTTTCCAATCATACTTCTCATTCAAAGTTGCAAATGCTTAGTGGTTTTGCTGGTGGGAACCCTGCCTTTCAGTATGAACACCAGGGAATAAGAAATGCACAGTTAATGATCACCTGTGAACAGTTCTATTGAAGTAATTTGTTCAGCATCACATTAAAAATCTATAGAGGAATCAAGGAAATAATTCAACATTCAGTGCTGACATCCAGATGCTTCAGCTGTTTCTTTCTTAATTGTTGTGTTCATTCACTATGTACTTTCCAATTTCAACAAGAAAGGAGGCTGGGGACTGATAGCACTTATAGCTATGCTCCTTCGACGGTCCAAAACGGATTTTCACTTGTGTTGCCACAGTTTCTAATATTTCCTTGGCAAGATTAACAACATAACTTCCCCCCCCCCTCCCCCGAGGTTTTAAAAATATGCCTACCAAAGATTAAAAATACTGTTATTTGAAATTGCTTAGGTTTTCTACACTGGTTACTTGCAGTATTGAAACTTCAAAATTACTACAGACACCACCTGCACTAAGTAAGGTAATTGGAAGCAGCAAGACTGTAACTGAAGAGTGATCAAACACTTTGTTAGTAGGGTGACAAAATGGGAGAGGGAGGGAATCTGTTCTACCTGACGCAGTATTTTTGGTTTGGTTTGGTTTTACAGATACCAACTTAATCACTCCAATTTGATACATTAAGAAATAAAGGTGATATAATACTTGGTCCTGTGATAGAATCACAGAATCTGAGTGAGTCCTCTAGTTAAACCTGTACTCAAAGGACAGCCAACATTAGTCTCATACCATTTTGATCAGGAATTTGTCCAGAAATTATCAAAAGACTAACTCTCCATCACCTTTCTTGGTAACCTGCTCCAATGCTTGTTTATTGTGACAAGGAATCTTTTTTCTTTACTTACAGTCAGAACTTCCCTTTTTGATATATGACCATTGTGTCTCATTCTCCTATTGTACACCTCCATAAAGAGGTTGGTTTCATGTTCTCTGTAACCTCCTCTTATGTACTGGAAGGCAACTATTTCTCCCACACGCACCTTCTCAAATATAAGGAAGTCCGCTTCACTCAGCCTCTCTTTGTCAAAGGTTCCAGCCTCTGACCATCTTCTGGTCCTCTACTAAACTTGCTGTGTTTATCAACAGCTTTCTTTCACTGGGGGTTTCAAACTGAACATTGTATTCCAGATGTTGTCTAACAAGGACAGGATAAAGAGAAACAATCACTTCCCTTTATTTACTGGCTATGCTTTTGTTGATACAGTAAAGTATCCTGAGGACCTTCAGCTTGGTGAGAGCATGCTGCTGATTCAGATTTTGCCAGCTGTTCCTCAGGACTCCCAGGTCCTTTCGACAGAACTACTACCCAGACAGTTAGTCCCCAGCATGTACTACTGAAAGGATTTGTTTGTCCCAAATGCAGGACTTTACACATGCCCTTGCTGAATTTCATAAGGTTCCTGTCAGTCTGTCGTCTAGTCTGTCCAAGTTGCTCTGAATGGTAGCCTCACCTTCAAATGGATTGACAACACCCTTCAATCTGGTGTCATCCACAAACTTGCTGAAGGTGGTCTCCTCCTCTTGATTCACAGATCTAGTCATTTTGTCATGTGAGGCAATAAGGTTGGTTAAGCATAGATTTACCAAGAGCAAATATCTCTTCCCAAACACCTTCTTTTGGTATCAGGAATGGTTTCCAAGAAGGCTTAGTAATTTTCTCAGGGACTGAAGTGATGCTGACCATTCTCTAGTACCCTCAATAATCTTTGCTCTTCTGATGCATGTCACACTTGCTTTCCTCCACTCTTTGTGGAGCTCTACTGAGCTCCATAACCTTTAAAAAATGACAGTGGCCTAGAAATGATGTTAATACTTTTCTCATGACCTTCAGATGCATCCCATCTGATACCATGGACTTGTATGGGTAGAGATTTCTGAAGAGATCCCTGGCTTTCTTGCAGCTGGTTGTTCCTCTCCTCCTTGAATACTGCCTCTAGGCACAACGTCCTAGAACACCTCTGGCAAAGAATGTGTTGAATACTGCAACTTTATTTGTATTTACTGTCACTAAATTACTTGTCCCATTCAGCAGATGACCCACATTTTCTTTGCATATTTTTCTACTCTTCATGTAGTAGTAGACGCTCTTCTTGTTGTCCTTTAAATCACTTGCCAGTTTAAATTCCTGGTAAATTTTGGCCAACAACATCCTGCATAACCAGGCAGAGTTTTTAAATTTCTCCTTTGTAGCCTGTCCTTGCCTCCACCACCTGGATATTTTTTTTTTTATTTTATTTTGTGCTGTAGCTCTTACAGGAGTTCCCTTTTTAGCCAAGTCAATCTCCTCATACATCCGCTTGTTATCCTGCATATCAGTTCTTCTGCCTGGGGGAGATTGTTCTTAAAGACCTTCTAGCTTTTCCAAGCTCCTTTGCCATTTCAGAGCTGCCTTCCACAGGATCCCATGTATCACTTCCCTTACAAAGCCAAAGCCTACTTTCCACATCGATAAAGCCCAGCATCTGAACCCTGTTACTTTCTTTCTTCTTTCCCTTCAGGGTTTGGGTCTCCATTACTTCATGGACATTACAGTCAAGGCTGCCATTGGTTATTGCATCTCTTACCAGTTCTTCCATGCTCATGTTAGCAAATTTAGGAAAGCAGAATACCTGGCTATCTTACCTATCTCTGTTAAGCTTTTTTTCTGACACCCTCCATAGCCCTCCTGTGTCCTGCTCTGTCATCATGCCAGCAGATGTGAACAAGGATGAAAACTTCAGGTTTGTGATTTAGAGACTTCCTTAAGTAGTGTAGAGAAGACCTTGTCTATTTCCTCAGTGTTCAGGTGTTCTGTAACCATGCTAGTAATTGTTTATACTAATTGTTGCACAATTGTACTTATCATTGCATATTCATCTCCTACCTCAAATCTGAATGAAGCTGCCTCTCTTTTTTTTTTCCTCATGCTGCTGATCTATAAGCAGGCAGAACTTTAATCATTCAGAACAACCTTAATTTTTTCATTATATGAACCCTCAGAGGTTGAAAAATTAAGAGTGACAATAGAAGTCCTGCTCATCCCCCACAACTCCATAAAAATCACGTTCACTCCAGAAGTAATTGCTAGTGTGTTTTTGCTGTTAATGATCGTATGTGAACAATGGATTTCAAGATATAAAACATTAGCAGACATAGTTTTATTTTTTTGAGGCTATTAGGAAGCATATGTCTGATCTCAATGTTACATGCTACTTACCAAAAGGTTTTTATCCAAAGACTGGTTTTGTCCAAAGAAAACTTTGTTTTGTTGATGCTTTTCCCAATTAAAAGCCCCAAACACAAATGTGATATGCAAAAGTGAAACCTGCTTGACTGAAGAAGTTTTACAAAAGTTTGTAAGCCAACCTGAACTGTAAAGGTTACTCAGCTTCTGAAAGTAATAAACAAAAAACATAACACAATTCATTCATATAACTGCAGATTCAACAAAAGGCTGCCAAAAGATAAAAAGATACCCTCTGATGTCTACTATTACCCCTGTTTAAAACAGAACACTTTTAGTACAGACATTCTGGAGGAAATGACAGTTTCAGCCTCTGTCATGAAGTTAGGAAGATATGTTGGGTCTTTATCTGGTATTATCAGGTGCATTAATGTAACAACCTTTTTGTCTTCAAGAGACTTTTCAGAAATATCACATTTATTTGGATGGCAAAGTGTCATTCAATAATTCATTTACTCCTGTAATATTTATTTGGTGTTACTGCTGAACTAGAGTTGCACATGAACACACTAACAAGGAATTTCTCCAAACTTTACATTTCTTTTTTTCTACTCAGATTTTTGTAGAATTCATATGATGGTCCATGGAAATAACTCTGTATTTCTGACCTATACAAACACAATATTCTTAGTTTAAAAATGTAAGGTGTTTTAGGTGTTCATTATAGTTGTAATTATGTACCTAGAAACAGATGAACCAAAGAAATACATAATCTGTATTTTTTGGATTTTTTTCTTTAATGGGGTACCATAGACAATACTCTGCAATGTAATACATACACTAACTTATCTTTCTCTTTGTAATTGTGGTGGTGTGTTACAGTGGATGTCAAGTAATGCTAACCTGTCAGGAAAAAGTAAAATAAATTGCCTTAGATCCCCCACTAAATATCCTAACAATGATGATTTCTAACTCCTGTATTTCCTTCATTCCTGACTCCTCTCCTTCAGCCTTCATTCCTGATGCCTCTTCCTCAACCCCACCCCAGGTGGTGCAGGGGATTGGAGAGTGGGGGTTATTGTCAGTCCTTAATAGCTCCTCTCTGATGTTTTTTTCTCCTTACACTTTTCCTCTACTCCAGCGTGGATTCTTCCATGGGCTGCAGTTCCTGTCAGGGAAAATCTGTTCATGCATGATCTCTCCACATGCTGCAGTTCTTTCAGGACATATCCAACCCCTGCAGCATGGAGTCGTTCTCAGACTGCAGTGTGGATATCTGCTTCAGTGTTGTCTTCTCCATGGGCTGCAGGGGAATTTCTGATTCAGTGCCTGGAGCACCTCCTCCTCCTCCTTCTCTTACCTCGGTGCTTGCAGGGCTGTTTCTCACACTATTTTTCCTTGCTCATCACCGCCTGTGCAGTGCCTTTCTTGGTCTTTCTTAAATATGTTTTCCCAGATGTGCCACCACCTTTGCTGAGGGGCTCAGCCATGCTCTGCAGTGGGTCCACTGGGACCACTGGGAATCACTTTGTCCGAGATGGGGCAGCCCCAGCCTCACCTCACGGAGGTCACTGCTGAAGGTCCTCTGTTACCAACACATGGACATGTATACCCAGCACAAACACATAACATAGATATGGTCACTCTGATGAACAAACCTGGTATGGCTGAGAATCTGCCAAAAGAGCAACAGTGTTAGTAAGGAGGCAGAAACGGGTTTAATACAGTTACTTATTCTTTAACATTTCACAGAGAGAAGAAAAGATTTTGAGTATTATGTAGATGAAGTAACTGACAGTATAAAGTCACATAAAATGTAGAATAAAAAATACATTCTGATAAAATACTGCTTATTTGTAATCTCTTTTATTTATTGTCATTTGAGACAGTTACTTGAGGTAAAAATTACAACTTTAAAATACAACTATAAATGTGTAACAATCTTCTGAGGTATTTTGTTACCTGCTATTTCATAACTTTCATGTTGTATTTAAAGAATAAAAATCAACAGTTTAAAGCAGGATACAATATTTTAAACTTGTTTTGTTTTATGCAATTCTTTCTCCAGTCCTGAAGTGTAGATTACCAAATTACTCCACTTTCCATGTTAAGAGAAATGTCTCTACAACTTCTATTTTCTTTGTTTTCTTTTTTTTTTTTTTGTTAGAACAGAAGTGGTGTCTGCAGGATATATTTGTTCTGAGCAGTACGCTTAGTTGTTGGAGGTCTGTTTGTTTCCTTAGCCATGACTTTTGTGTATATATTGAATTCCCTCAGCTACATATAATTTAGGGAAGAATACATACATACGTTTAAAACTGGCCTTGTTAAGTCACTTGTGTTCAGAATTGCTGGTGTTTCAGGGGCTGATACAGCAAACATTTCTTGTAAAAATGACGTTTTTGTTGTTTTTTTTTTATCGGGAAGCCATGTTAAACATCACATTTTATAAATGTTGAAATGGATCAAAGTAGTTGACATCTGACCTTTCAAGAGATTGTTTAAACTTAAAAGACTGCATAGGAAATTACCTGCTGGAAGAAATAAATAGACGTTTCAGGACAGACATCTGAAGAAAAACAGTAACTTCACATGTTGTTATGGAATAAATAGTGGCATATAAGCTGTTCTGAGCTGGACTCGTCTAGTCAAATGTGGACAACTATGATTTATATTTATACAGCTGAGTTAATCCTGCAGGCTCCCTGCAGTCCTCCATGAATGGAGAACATTAGGTGACATCTACATTGCTGACTTAATCTAACATGGGAAGAGACTTGGCTCCCTGGTCAATTGCAAAGTGATTCATGTAAACTATTTTTCAGGCTAGGCCCTCTAAAGCTGATTGGTGGCATCCATAATTTATGGACTGTCATTCAGGTCCAGATTCAAGACGTCTAGGTTTAGGTGTCTAAACAAACAGAGCCAATGCAATTGCCACCAACTAGACGGCTTGTGCCATTTGAGATGCCTTAAAGCATTTCTGACATCCAGCTACCAACCTGGGCATAGATCTTTTATTGGTCCTCTATTAGATCTACTATCCTTCTACATATCTCAAACACCAATGGGAGACGTATGTCTTTTCTGAGTAGCAACTGGAAAGCAGGCAAGATCCCCAAGGGAATATCAATTGACACTAGCTAGCCGTATATGGGCAACCAAATTAGACCTTATGTCCAGAAACATATGGCACTATTGTACACCCTGTTGCACAGGACAGCATCCAGGCGGGTTTTGAATGTCTCCAAAGTGGGAGACTCCACAACCTCTCTGGGCAGCCTGTTCCAGTGCTCCATTACCCTCAAAGTAAAGAAGTTCCTCCTCATGTTAAGATGGAACTTCCTATGTTCAAGCTTGTGCCCATTACCCCTCGTCCTATCAATGGGCACCACTGAAAAAAGACTGCTCCCATCCCCCTGGCATCCTCCCTTCAAGTATTTGAAAGCATTAATAAGATACCCCCTCAATCTTCTTTCCTCTAGACTAAAGAGACCCAAGTCCCTCAGCCTTTCCTCATATGAAAGATGTTCTAATCCCCTAATCATCTTTGTAGCCCTTTGCTGGACCAGCTCCAGCAGATCCCTGTCTTTCTTGAAGCAGGGAGCAAAGAACTAAACACAATACGCCAGATGTGTCCTCACCAGGGCAGAGTAGAGGGG
>VZSZ01006752.1:0-82336 GCA_013398815.1 Ibidorhyncha struthersii | reverse complement strand
GTCCATTCATCTAGCCCACACTTCCTAAGCTTGCCAGTGAGGATGATGTGGGAGACAGTGTCGAAAGCCTTGCCAAAGTCAAGGTAGACAACATCCACTGCCCTCCCCTCACCCACCCATCTAGCAACCTCATCATAGAATGCTATCAGATTAGTCAGACACGACTTCCCCTTAGTGAATCTGTGTTGACTACTTCTGATAACTTCTTTTCATCCAGGTGCTTTAAGATGATACCCAGCACAAGCTGCTCCATCATCTTTCCAGGGATGGAGGTGAGGCTGACCGGCCTGTAGTTTCCCGGGTCATCCTTCTTGCCCTTTTTGAAGACTGGAGTGACATTGGCTATCCTCCAGTCCTTAGGCACCTCACCTGTCCTCCAGGACCTTTCAAAGATGATGGAGAGCGGCCCAGCAATGACTTCCCCCAGCTCCCTCAGCACTCACGGGTGCATTTGTGAGTCTAATCTTGTGACCAATAAGCTATATGAAACTGAACAGAAATGTGCTCTTGCTGACACTACTTTTAATATTTACTGTTGTTACTATGCTATTACAAAGCCCAAAGCACATACAACTACATGTACAACATGTACAAAAACATGTAGAGTCTGTACAACAATTTATTATTGCTGCTGGGCTATTACATAGCCCAAGGTAAGCACAACTATATTACTGACTATATTATCATTAACTGAACAGCAAAATGGCTCTATTTCAAACTCATATCTTTAAAAAGACTGAGTAGAAAGGGTTGTTATTTCTGAGAGATGACTGACGGATACCTTCTTACAATATTGCAGGTAGATGTGTTGCAGGTAGGTGCAAGTTTTAGGTGCCTGTCCATGAGGTATTGCAAGCAACGACAATCTACAGTGCTAGATAAGTGACCTTCAAAAAGGAATAATGGTTTCAATATCAAAAAATCGTGAAATAAGTATGCATTTTGTCAGTTCTTTGTGAAAAGGATTGTCTAAAAATCAGAGAAGAAGCAGGGGATAGTGACAAAAACTATGCTCTGTGTAATGAGAAATTTGAAAGAACTCGGTGATATGCAAAATGAAGAATGATATTCCAGGTATATGTCAGAAAAAAAGATTTTGAAATTTTGAAAGCAATCTCTGCATTCTATTTACCTGCAAAGAGACCTTGTATTCTGTTTTGCTCATTACAGAGGGAACATAATTTTGCAGTTACAATAGAAGACCCAGTCTTCCTGGTAACTACTTCGGAGACTTCAAGTAAGTCACTCAAATGTGTTTGCTTGGGTTTATTAACCTGTATAGAATCATCTCACAAAAATATACTTCATACATTGCACAAAATTAGTGTGTAATGACTGCATTAAGGAAAATGTCAGTATTTGCACTTATAAGGAACACACAGAAATATAAAGTGTATAGATATAAAGAAGACATTTGCTAGATAAGGGATCTAAAGTTTTAAAGCTTTCGGTAGAAGATAATACTCATATGTTTTTATATTCTCCCTGGACTACACTCTAGAGAAAAGCAATGAGTTCCAAACCTCTGTCCATTTCAAGATGGAAAAAAAAAAAAAAAGGATGAAGAATGAGGCTGACATTGAAGTCACAACTTGACATGCACACAGAATTAAGTTCATATGTTTAAGAAGAAAAATCTATGAACACAGCAAAAGAAGTTGATTGACTGACTATTCTGATCATTCAAATATATTAGCAATTCACTTTTCCTCCATATTTGGTGTTAGAAAATACTATGCTTGTAAATACATACATTAATTTTAATTTCTGTGAAGGGTAAATATTACTTAGCAAGATATCAGGACTTAAAAGTATTTTTTTTAGTCTTGTATACATATTGATTTTTAAGTACAACTCTTTGTTCCCAGGTTGAAGATCCTTAGTAATAAGAAACATTTTAGCAAGGTCTTATGGCTGTATCTACACTAATAGTGCTAAGTCTGCACTGAAAATGCTCAGAAATCTTCCAGGGCACTGAAGGCAACTGTCATGATACAGCCTGTTTCTATGCTGGTAAAGTGCTTTAGGCTCCCAAACACTGCATACGGGGCAAGAACAATGTAACAGATAAACCATGTACAGGAATTACTAAAACAACTGTTATTTGAAATTTGTCAAATCTATGCCAGGAAATGTTCTAATAGTTTATTAGCAAACACAGTCAGGTGTATGCTGAATTTAATACTAGATACTCACTTTTTTTATTAACTGTACCCTGGTTTTGGTGCATTCATCTTGTGTATGCATTACTAAGATGATGTCTTGCAAGTAGACGCAAAAACTATACCTTTCTAATTCCAAGAAAGCTATAAGAAATCATAATACCAAATTTAAATACTTAAATCTCTATTGTCAAATATGAGCAATACGAAAGAAAGCTAGCGAACATAATCCTGAAGCTGGATTCTTGGACTTAGGCGTTTTTTTATGCCAATACTGTGTTTTACCTTCTAACAAATCAACTGCTTGGGATTCCGTTTCTCTCTTCAATAGACAGGATAGTCAAAGGATTGGAACAGGCAATAGAGAAGAGTTTAAAGTGATTTCCCTAAAACTGCAAGAGGAAACAGTGCAGATGAGAATCAGAACCAAATATTCTGCCCTAGGGAGTTCTTAATCAGTATCAAATCTGTAAGACTCTCCTAACTCCTATTAAAAGGGACAGACTATGAAAAAAAGATAAGATATGCCTGGATTAGATTTTAAATTAATATATTTTGAATGTTTTAACAGCACTTACAGAGTATCATAAACTAGCTATGATGAAATATAATAGTCCATGTTTGATACCATTTATTTCATAGTTAAAATATTAGCATTCTACTTATCTATTTCCAGCAACACCCTTTACTTGTTTACAAGATTTTTAACTTTGTCAGTTAGTCCCAATTGTCAATCATAAACTTCCAACAAAAGCTATGAAGTTTTGCAGACTTAAATTGTCTGTTATAGAAAACAATTATTGTGGGTAGCGTATGACAGATTTTTGAGTAATTGTGTTCATCCACAGAAAAATGAGAAAGCAGGACTGAAACTGTAATTCAATTTCATAATAAAGTAAATGTAAAATGTGTTTTGTTCTTTAGAAAGGAAATATTTATGGGTTGAGTCTAGATAATATGTTGTTGTCATTCATTATTGTTAATGTGTTAAAATGTCAAAACCAATTTGTTAACAACTTCTCTAAAAAAAAAACAGACAAACTTTGTAAGATCAGATGAATTAGTTGCTTCCATTTTCTGAATGACTCATCTGCAGTCATCCTGATATGTGAAAACAGCTACAAGCCGTGTTTCTGATAGAAGGCCTTACTCGGTTCAGTTTGGAATTCCTCTGACATGATATTCCTTATCATAAAAAGGGGAGTGCCTGGTGTTAATGGAGCAAAAACCGTTCAGTATTTTGTTTAAACAGAAGTAATGATATCAATTCAAAAAGACATGTTCAGGATTAATAAAGAGATAAAATGCAATACTTCACAGTTTTCTATTTGTTGTGGGTTAGCCTTGGTAGGCAGCTAAGCCCCATGCAGCTGCTTGCTCACTCCCCCACAGCAGAGCTGGGGAGAGTATTGGAAGGTAAAAGTGTGAAAACTTGTGGGTTGCGATAAAGACTGTTTAACAGCAGAATTAAAACCAGCATGCGCAGGTAAAGCAAAATAAGGAATTGATTCAATACTTCCCATCATCAGGCAGATTCTTAGCCATTTCCAGGAAAACAGGGCTCCATCATGCTTAACAGTTACTTGGGAAGACCAATGCCATAACTCTCCACCATCCTACTTCTTTGTCCAGCTTTTATTCCTAAGCACAATGCCATATGGTTGAGGACATCCCTTTGGTCAGTTGGGGTCAGCTGTCCCGGCTGTGTTCGCTGCCAGCTTCCTAGAATCATGGAATCATAGAGTCACAGAATGATTTGGATTGGAAGGGACCTTTAGATATCATCTAGCCCAATCCCCCTACCATGGGCAGGGACATCTTTCACTAGATCAGGTTGCTCAGAGCCCCATTTGGCCTGACTGTGAACGCTTCCAATGATGCCGCATCCACAACTTATCTGGGCAATCTGTTTCAGTGTTTCACCACCCTCACCATAAAAGATTTCTTCCTTACCTCCAATCTAACGCTACCCTCTTTCAGTTTTACTATTGCCCCTTCTCTTGTCACTTCAGGACTCAGTTATAAGCCTCTCTCTGTGTGCAGCCCCAGCCTATTCACTTCCAGGGCAGTATGAGAAACAGAAAAGGCTCATTGTTGTGGAAGCACTGTTCAGCAAGAACTAAAACATGTGTGTTATCAATACTGTTTTGGTCACAAATCCAAAACATAGCCCCATGCAAGCTACTATGAAAAAAACTCAGAGGAATTCCAAAATTTTGGCTCTCAGCCAAAACCAGTACACTACTGAAACCATTTACATTGCAGTTTTTCATACTAAGCGATAAAAGTCTCAAAAAATAACTGACATAAAGAAGGTGGGTAATAACTGCAAACCACGCTAAGGTTCACGTTTTTCACAGTGACGTTACAAAATCATATTAAGGTAATGTACATTCTAGGATATTAAGTATATTAATACTGGTGGGTAAATAGTTTTCTAAAATTATGGAAAAATAGGTATATGTCAATTATTAGACAAGTATTTAATATAGTATAGCACTGGAGTGGAACCTATTATACGTTTTTTATTTAAAATCCTGTTTTAAGCTGTAGATGTTACAATTAAATTGTTTAAAATCTTGCTGCTGGCCAAAATTATTATGCAACAATGATTTTAATAGCTTAAATAAAATTATTCTTGTATTACTATTTATTATTCTGTGTACATATGATTACCCAGTAACTATTTCACACAATGAAGTGTACCTGAAAAACATGAAAATAGTACCTCGAAAAAAAAATTCTATTTAAAAAATCCTACATAGATAAGTAGGTTGAATGTTAATTGACTAGCCTGTTGGTTACATAGGTATTAGAAAGCAGTAACACACAGCTGAGTAGGAATTATTCCTATTACCACATTTATACTGCAATTCTCACAAAGCCTTAATCTACAACTGTTTTTCTTTCCAATTACTCGGTCACATATTGTACACAGTGATTTGCATGCTGATGCATGAGAAGACCATTTTATTTAATCAGTGATAACACAAATTAGTGCAGCGTGAGCAGTGATAATTTTGAGGAAGAAGATAAAATAAAGAGTGAGAAAATGACTTCAGAAAACAAATGTAATTATTACTTACTGTTAAATAAAACAGTCTGTTAAATAAAATGCCAGAGGGAGGGTTAGCAATGTACTACTTCTGTCTTGCCAGACACTGGATAAACAAGTGGCCCTGACCAAAAGGGAGAGGCTTCATCTGTGTCGTCCTGTTAGTTCAGATGACTGCATGTTGGCATGTGTTTGGGCTTGAGTTAGGTATACACATCTGGTTTTCCTCATATGGGAACTTGCTTTAAAGAGAGAGAATTTAGAGAAGGATATCTATCACGAACCCTTTGCTAATGCCCTGTGGCAATGTTTCAACTACTCCAGGATGAGCAGCAGGGTGTTACACCCAGAATCGTGTTACAGGTAAAAGGGAACACACCACATATAGAAAACTAAGAATTGAATGTTAGACCAATTAATGTTTCACAAATCCTATTTATCTAATGAACACAAAGATTTAGTAGTAATACAGATAAAACTGTTATACCCACTTACTGCATGCACACNCAGTTTACTTTGTTTCTCACTATCCAAACCTATTTTAATTAGCAAGGAAGTAAATTAATTTTCCTCAAGGCAAGTCTGTTTTGCCCATGACAGTAATTTGTAAGCAATTAAATCTCCCTGCTTTTAACTCAACCCATGAACTTTCTATTTTCTCCGCCGGCCCTGCTGAGGGACAGGGGGTGCATGAGCAGCTGGGTGGGAGCCTAGCCCTTAGCCAAGGTTAGCCCACCACAACCCACCTCCCACATGCACTCTTCTGAGTATGTACCCCTTTGCTCTGGTGCTGAAATCACTCTCCTTCTGGGCACAAAGGTTGTCATTGTCAGTCGTTCTCAGGGTTGCTGGCCTGGGGTGGGTGACCATAACCCATCAGCACTTCAGGCCCCAGGCCAGAAAGACCAGAGTTGCCATGGCAGGTGCAGCTCCTTTGGCACCGGCCGCTACTCAGGACTCTGGATATGTGTTTCTACTCTCTCCCTCCCTCCCTGTCATCTGCCTCCTGGAGCCCTGCAGGGGAGGGTGACAAGTGCCCCTGCCCCACCTCCTGATACAAAGGGCTATTGCTCCCTCCCCCACCAAATGTCTGTCAGGCTCTTTCCCCCGAGCCAGCCAGCTCTGCTCCCCAAGCAATCGGCTGCTCCCACCAGGCGGGCGAGAGTTGCAGTAGGGAGGGAACTGGGGCAGAAGACAGGTGTCTTCAGACTTATGGCTCTTGAAGGCTCCAAACAGAAGAAACAGAGTGATTTTTCAAACCAAAGGTCATATAAGAAACCCAGCCTCAGGTTTTTCTGCAGGAAGAACCTTTTCTGAAGACTTCTGTTGCAACTGAGTATCTCTACATCTAAATGTATAAATATCAGGGAATTAGACATATATATGACATATATATGATGTCATATATATCATATAAGATATCATTTAGAAGACTGATAAAGAAGGTCAGTCTCACAACATTCAACTGATATTAACATCACACTGCTAATTGTTATTCTTGTACGTTATGGGTCATTATGACTGCATTTTCAAAGTAGTCAGTCCCTAAGAATAATATCCTACTTCACCTGTGAGTGTGGAATTGCACAACTACAGTTATTGACAGTCTTAGCCACCAAGGCTGAGGTGGCCAGCCTGGAGAGCTCCTCCTTGAGGCAAGCTAGGACTGACTTCTTGAGGTTGGGATATTTTACTACTTGACCATGTGTCAGAGCCCAACACTTTCTGACCAGGTTGTCTGAGATACTCCATGTATGGAGGGTATAATATTTAATATCAAATTTACTTATGTGAAGATAATTGATGTTACACATTATTCCTGAATTAGTAGAGTGTTACAAAACAAACTGAAAACACAATAGAAATATAAGTGACACTTAACAACATACAGCAAGTGCAATACAGAGTTCAATCATAATACTAATGGGATTCCCATTACTGGTCTCTATAAAATGCTCAGTCACTGCATTTGTGTCCCCAGTCACCAGGAAGGAACATGTGGGTTGAAGCCAGCTCAAGCCCATTAGTGTCTGTGAAATTCTTTTGCTAGTTGGCAAGTTTTTGTACTCTATGTTGGGCTGAGCCATGTACTCACTGCTCCTATGCTGGTCTGGCTGACTCAGGGAACCATTTACACCACAGCTGATCCACTCAACTGTCCATAGCTGTTTATTTATAACAAAAGCCACCCTCTGGTCCCCTTTGTGTTGAGATAAAGTCAGCTTCTTTGCATTACCCTCTGAGCTTCACAGGTGTATCGCCCTTGCCTGTCTCCACTGAGCCTTCTTCCATTATAGGTTTATTCAGGGAGTCACATTCCACTCCTAGGGGTTTAGTCAGTCACACCATCACATTGTTTATGATTCTGGGCCCTCAGCTTTCAGTCAGTACCAATATTTTCAAGGCTTTTGCTCTTAGCCCATGCTTAAAATGCACATCATAACAAGAGAGATGTCTGGTACCAACAGCACATGAATGAAAATATCTTTGCAAAGGGATTTTTTATTTTATATTGATTTGAATTTTTTAAAAAGGCTTTGTTTTTTTTCTTTTTCCATAGATAGGTGCCATCCCAGCTTCCAAGGAATAGGCATATAGTTATGCCTGCAGTAACTTTTAATACTGTTGCAAAAAAAGCAGGATAAATTCAAGTGAGAAGAAACTATGCAAAAAGTTAGAAAAAATATTTTTCAAAGTAATCTGCATTATCTAGCTAAGCAGCTAGCTATCTCCTCTGCTGTTTTCTGGAAACTGGAATGATCTCAATGACTTCAGATGCTTCCTTAGGAGTTTTTTTTGTCCAAAGCAGTCTAATTCTTTCATGAATGTTACTTCACTTTCAGGCTATGAAGAGAATCTTGCAATAGGCCTTTTCAGCATGTACTTGAGATATCTTGTCTTCCTTCTCAAGCTTCATTTCAAGGTATGTTGGTAAGGTCCTTTTCTGGACTTATTGAGATTTATTTCTGCTTGTTTCTCCAGCAGCTCCAAAACAAATAAATAATGCAGGAATGTTAGTAACACTATAGACCTAATCATAGCAAACAAGTAAGAAAGCTTTTGGTATTGCTACAAACCACAGTTAGCTTATTCTCAGGAGCTTTGAGGACATGTTATCTAAAAAGTAAAATCTTTATGGGAAATAATGGGTGATACCTCATTTTATTCTGATGAATTTTTAAACAACTCTATGCTGTGGTAAAGAAGAAAGTACAGATACTAAAAAAGGCAATTTTGTAAATATAATGCTGAGAAGGAGGAAAAAAAAAAAGGGAGCTACACAGCTTTTTGTTTTGATCAGATGCAGTACTACAAGAGGTTTTGTTGATCTCCATCTGCTTTTTCAGCAGTTGTATTCCAGGAGATGGATTATCTAATCTAAATGCATACAGATTAAAAAACATAAAAGTCTTTCTTGATGTCTGATCTTGATATATGCATCAGCTACATCCCAGTTTTGTATCAAGCAACTCACATACCAGCTTCCTTTCCCCTTTTTCTTTGTGTTTCTATATTTCCGTATGTGTCTGAGTGACAGCAAAGCTGTTGCACAAAGAAAGTTAGAATAATCTTAAATGAAGTAAAATTCATTTTTTAGGGTCTCTAATTGACAGCATGTGTCAATTTAAAGCTATCAGGCAGAAAGTAGGGAAGGAAAGGAAAAGACAAAGATAAAGGGAAACCTCTTTCCAGTGGCCCGGTCAGAAAAGCAGCAATGGGGTCACCAGACAAACATCCTTTGGGCATCCTCTCCAACACACCAGGTGGTGATGACAATGAAGATGATGATGATGATGAATGATGATTTTAATGTTTTCTCCCTAGTACAATTACACTTTTCATTGAGACTCCCTCAAGCTCCCCAGTAGTAGTTTCTGTTTATGACTGTACTAGTGCTGGTTGAAGCAACTTAATTAGATGTGGGTGTTGCATGCTAATTGATTGTTAAGCTTTGTGCATGTATATTAATTGGGTAATATTTATCAAATATGAAAAGGACTATTACTTTGTTATCTACTAGGATCTGTTTATGGTAATATGAATTTATAGACTAAAAACTCTAAGGTGAATGGTGAAGGCACCTTAGCATGAGGTTAGAAACTAAAACTACAAGGAAAAGGGTGAGGAGATAGGGGAAGAAGCAGGGTGGTGATCTATTCAAACACTGAGTGGAATAGAGGGGCTTAATGCCATTGTATACAGATGGGAATCCAGTGCTTTTGAGATGTTTAGGGTATTCTAGTTATTCCAGAAGAGCATTGTTCTCCTATAGGTCCTACATCTTTTCTGTTAGCCCTGTGAGGGTATTTCATGTAGACTGGGAAATGTGAAATGTCACTTGATGTCTTTGTGTGGGTAGCCAAATTGAGCTGTAGATATTTGTCTTCTGGATAATTAACATTAGTTAAAAATAATTCTATTGTCGATTTTCATTAAAGAGAAAAAGTCTGTGTCTTCTAGGAGAAAACACAGTAATTTTATATGCTTATAAGCAGTCCCTTTTCTGCACTGCTTATTGTGTGTGACTGACACACTCCACTGACTAAAGATGGAAAATAAAGGAGTAATTCTGTTTTAATATTGGTGCTTAGTGACACTTTTGATACTACAGGGTATCGTGTCTGGTCTTCAGGCTGGAGCTGAAGAATATCATGGTTTCCTACAGAACCTGTGTAATATCTGTTAGCATCATGTAGAGATCTCAAATAACCTCTGCTATTTCAGGACTTCAGCTTTCTAACAAAGGCACTTAAATTAGGTCTGAAAGTTTTCATGAGTTGAAATACAATCTGACTGCAAAAGTAACATTCAACTTTTATATTATCTTGTACTGAATACTTTTAATACAGAACCCCCATTGTTATTTACAAAACTAATTCAAACTGGCACCATCACGCTGATCGAAAACTGGCTGAAGGACAATCAGCAAAATTATGTTAAATTGCAGTGGCCAAGGAGGTGTAGCCAGGATTGGTGTTAGTCCCAGTTTTATTTAGCAACTTTATTTCTGCTTTAGATGGAGGAGTAAATGGCATATTAATTAAATTTTCAGATGACATGAAATTGGAATGTATTGCAAATATCACTGTGGATAAAGGAATAACATAAGAAGACCAAGGGAGGTTAGAATTATTGGCAGGAAATAAAATGATATTTAGTCTTGGGAAATATGCAAGCTGTACATCTGGGGAATAACAATTCAGAAAGACTGTCTGAGAGAGGGAGGAAATTTTGTTGGCAATAAAGACTAGGGGTGAAGAGAATAAGAAACCAGATGTGAGCCCCAAGCAACCAAAAAAACCAAAGCAGCAATGAACTGCAAAATTAAAGATGTTGGGAAGTAAACTCAGATACTCCCTGCTTTTTGGTGTTAGAAATTTGTTATTAGAACACTGAGCAGACTGTGACACTTTATAACAAAGAAAAGTTTGACAAACTGGAAAAATTTAGAAATGAAAAATAAAACCAAATCACTGCCTGGAAGAGCTAATGAGAATATTAAAGAATAAATAATCTGCATACTGTAAACTGGTTACAGCAAATTGCTAATGAGCATAGCAATTTGAAATATTTGAAGAGTGCAAAAACTGAAGGAGAGAAGCTGTAAATAGGAAAATTAGATGACATTCACTCAAAGAAAAATCAAGCTGTGAAGGTGACCAACACATTGTAGAAACATATGTCTGTTTTTGAACTCCTCATCTGTAGAGATAATTGCACACACAGTTCCTCTGGTTAATGGTGAATTTCACCCAATAGTTATAATTCATTATTAAATATTATTTAGTCATTTTTCCAGAGATTCCTCAGAAATGGATTCTCTCATCTAAAACCATCCCATCCCATTTGGGGATGGATGGTTTAGACTTTCTGCTGATGGCATAAGAAAAGATAAAGCAGTTTTGAAAGACAACACTTCCTTAGGATCTTTCTTCTTCTTACCCAGTTATTCTGATCTCTGGCAAAAAGTTTATGTATGAAGAAACTTTGGAAAGCTGAGGCGATACTGTGACCAATATTTCCAGTGTCTTCATTCTACCACTTCTTATTTTGGGCATCTGGACCCTAGCTGGTTTCTGCACATGTGCATATCACACACACTGTTGACGTCCAAATCATTTGGTGCAACAGCACCAAAACCCAAATGTACATATATATATGTAAAGGGGTTTGCAGACATCCTTTATCTCTAGAGGTTTCCTCTTATTCTTCCTCTACACTGATATATTTGGTTATGTGATGACTGTGAGATATTAGGGCTATCCTTAAATTCTATTTTTTTTTTTTTTTGTTACTAATTTTTTAGTACCAACCTGTACTTTTGAGTCATTGTTTCATCTGATGTCATTATGTCATTGTTTCATCTGATGACTTTCTACAAGGTAGATTCAGAAAGAAAGGGAGAAAATCACTGTCCTCTCCCATTCTTTTTAACTCCCATTTCTTTAAAGAGACTGTGTTTATGTCAAATCTGTATGTATTCCATAACTGTGGTTTTCCTGAAAGAAGAGTTGTGGTGTCCCTAAGGAGTTCTCATTTATGTGACACACGTTTAGCTATCTGTATTAGCTCAAAAGACAGACAAGGGGTCACCCGTTCAGTAACACAGCAGAACTAGCAGAGAGAAACAGGAAGTGGGGTGCTTATTCAGGATCTGAAGGAGAAATTCTGAGTAATTTAAGAAAGTTATTGCACTGACACAGTTATTTTAGTCCTTTAATCCTTTTCCAGCAGATGAAGGGAAGTGATTATTCCCTTCTCTTTGGTGTCTGAAGACTGCGTGTGGAGGACTGTGTCCATTCTGGGCTCCACAGTACAAAAAAGACAATGATGACCTGGAGTGAGTATAGCATAAGGCTATAAAAGTGTAAGGGGGCTGAAACCCATGAGGTACAAGGAGAGGCTGAGAGGATTGGGTTTGTTCAGCCTTGAGAAGTGAAGGCTACCATGGGGATTTTACTGCTGTCTACAAGTAATAGAGTGTTAAAACAAAACAAAACAAAACAAAATAAAAAAATAGAGCCAGAATTTTCTGAGGTACACAGTGGATGACAAAAAATGTTGCTAAAACACAGTGGACAAAATTGAAACACAGGAAATTCTGACTTGATAGAAGGAGAATGTCTTTCACTGTGTGAGTGATCAAACTCAGCAAGAGGGTTCCCAGTGATATCCTTGGAGATATTCAGAACTTGACTGGCCATGATTCTGAGCAACCTGCTGTGAGTGGACCTGCTTTGTGTAGGGACTTGGACTGTGACCTCTGGAGGTCCTTTTCAACTGGCATGCTTCTGTGATTCTGTGAAAAGACGAGCCTTTATGCAGGTACAGGGAAAATCTGAGGGGAGGAAAATGAGTTTATATGTTCAGATGAGATTAAAAGAATATGAATTTCTTATAATGAAAGTTTTTCCATTACAGTGCAAGCAGCTGTGTACACAGGATTAATTGTTCTAGGGTGACTGAACTATGACTAAATGCAGATGTTTAGAGAGATGCCTATCTCCATTTTTGGTACTTAATTTAAAGTAGGTTAATCCCTGCTGGTCTTCTATCACAGAGTATCATATTGATTAGCAGATTGCAGCTAAATCTTTTATCAGCTGCGCTCTGTCATCATAGGGATCTTGTGGGATAATAGCTCCTTCATAGAAGAAAACATTACTAATTGACTCATCCCTCCAAAATCATATGAGAAGAGAGAACCGTGAGAAAGAAGTGAATATAGATCTAGTTTTGTGACTAAAATGTCTAGCTAAATCCAAAATATTGTACATTGAATTTTGGTTTGAGTTCTTATGAATGGGCATTCTTAGCACATAGTTACTCAGTTCCTAATTCATTTTGGGCTTAGCTTGTCTTCTGGAACAATTTTTTGCCTGTCCCATTAAGATATCACAGATTCACTTCTATCTTTCCTAAATATATTTCCATGTCTGATATATATACTCTTTTTTTTACTTATCATCACATCAAATACTGTTGTCTACATGAAGCTTTCACATAAGGCAATTATTTCCAATGGTTTGTCATTAATATTTCTAAAAAATGAAATTGGCAGTATTTCAATATCATATCAGTCTTCATGCACCATATCTGTGGGCTCACAAAGATATTAAAGTGACAGTTGGATAATTACATGAAAAAAACTTCTTTTTTTTTTTAAAAAAAATGCATCTTTATAGTTAGTTTTAACACTGAATTTTGAATCCCCAATACAATTGTAAAAAAAAAAGCTTTTAAGTTTCTTTTTTTTATGGCATTCACAAAAGACAACAAAAGAGAGACAAGCCTATGATCTTTATCCTTCATTAGAGATAAATAGCAATCTGAAAATTGACCTTGCAATGATACTCGATTCAGCAAAATAGTACACTGACTATTCAAGGATAAGCTTAGAGATGGGCTTTGTCTTGTCTATGGTTCAGTGGAGTATTTGTTGAACACCACAAACTTCATTTGTTAGTTCTACAAGACAGAACAGATACCTAAAATCAAAGTAAATCTTTGAAACAGAATCTGTAAATAACAGATCTTTGAACTGGAGGATATGCAGTTTAATTGCCGTGCTGCTTCTGCCTTCCTGACCTAACTCCTGATCTATAGGAATTGGCAGTCATTGTATAATACCTTCCCTTTGTAGCTGTTTCAAATGGCTGTTTACTTGATTATTCACAACTTTTAAGCTTCTCCTCTAATGTCTGTCTTAGAACGCAAACTCAGTGAAGAATTAAAACAAAATTTTCACACTATAATAATCCAAATCCCATTGAGCATATAATTTCCTTCTGTCTACTCTGGCCTATGATGGACTTGACAGTCCATTGCTGATCAGTTGATTAATTAATGTGATGCAAGTATTTTATAAGAAATGTCATTTCCTTTATATTCTAAAGTTAAAGGGTCAAAGGAATCAGGAGGAATACAAGATATATTCAGTGAAATACTCTATAAAACACACACATTATGCACATCCTCCACATGTTATTCAATGCATTCAATAAAAAAAAAAGATATGTGTTACTGAACAATAAATAATTTGGGAGATATATTTTTAACTAGTTTATCAAATCCTCTTTCAAATAATACCATCAAAGCCTTTGTAAATTTAACTAAAACTGAATGAATTACTAGAATGACAATAAATTTCCTAGCTTAATAAACAACCACCTCGCTAATGAAGTGTGAAGACAATTGCAAGGATACACTTAATTAGATCATTTATAACTCATTAAGTAGCAAACTGCTATACCCCCTGTTGGTTACTGTTAGTGATGAAAAGAGATAAAACAGCAGAACTGTTGTTTCAGATGTTAAATTAAGTTTACATATTCTGAGCAGCTAGTGTACATGTGTCCATTTATTTCAGTAGCATCACTTTTTCTGCTGAAGCCTTGTTTACAGGTCCTTGGAATGTGGGAGCTCAATACCCAGAGAGTGTCCTCTTATATTGTCTCACTTCGCAAAGTAATTGCACTTCAAATTCAAAATATGTACAGAAAACTTTGCTATGTGGCTGTATGAGCGAAAGGTATCCGCTTGTCTACAACAGGAACTTTTGTGATTTGGAAAGGTGGTTTTAGTCAAGCAACAGTCAAGGGGATACTGTCTTTTCTGAATTTGTGAGTACCAACAAAAAAGTTTTTAGAAAAGTTAACTTCTATCTACTAAACTTCACACTGCAGAGCTTGTCAGTAAGTAGGTCTTCCAAGTGAAGATGTGATCAAGATGTCAAAAATGATCACATGATGCAGTTAGTTGTTTTTTTTTAACTTTCTGTAATTTTTAACTCTCAAATAAAAATGACAGTGAGTTAAGTACACCTTAGTGAAAGGACATAAGCGCGTGTATTTTCAGTTTATAAGCTTCTGGAGCTTGGATAGTATCCATTAGTATTAACTTAGTGACTAACTCAGGTGCTGCCTCACCAAAATATTATGCATTTGGCTCAGATATGTTTGTCATTGTAATTTATATGGTTACCCTACAATCCCAATGAAGAAATTTTAATGTCGCTGAAAGTATGCAGAGAGATGGCCACTTTTAAAACTGCTGTCTAAGGTTTTTTACAAAGTACATGGCTGATCCAGTCTGATAAGTTAAATAGCTATCTCTTTTAATGAGTTTGTGGAGAACTTAAAGAAATTCAGCATGTGGAAAGTCCTTGGTTCTATGCTTCATTCAGTCTAAGTGAGAAGCAAGGTGATTTGCACCCAAGAGAGTTATAAAGAGAGACTATAAAGACGTCCAAACCTTGGTTAAAAAAGCCCAGACCTTTTATTTGCAACTAGGCATAGAAAAGTCATTGATGGGTAATAAAGAAGACAACACAGAATCTCATGTTTAAGGTATTTAGGGGAGTTGGAAAACATGGGTCTCTCTGATTCCTGCTCTCAGAATTGTTTTTATCACCTATCAGATAGGTGGAGACTATGCTTGTCTAAAATATTCTTTACTTTACTTTAGTGGTTGTCATAGTCCCAAGAAATGGATATATTTAGCCTCCTTTGAGATGAAGAACTTCCCTTTTTCTGGTTGAATGTTAGAGCTAGGCATCTTCAACACAAATGATGAAATTAGTTGTGCTGCATGGAAACTCACAAGGTATTTGAGGGGACTTTAATTCTCTTTCCCTGGACATAGATCAATACTAATCTCCCAGGTTAGGTGTTCCTGAGAATACCTGTGCAATTAGACACCCAGGGAACTTCAGGTTAGAAAGGAAGTAATTTATTATTTTTGGATGCAAGTGAAGTTAACCAGTCATGGCAAATACACAGACAAGATTGCTGCCTTGGGTCTTAGTTTGATTTTAAACACCTAATTCACAACATGGACCACACGTTAGTGAAACAAATGTCACCCCTTCTCATCAGAAAAAGGATCTCTAGCAGAAAGTCCTGGCTTTTTGCTCTCCCATAAGCTGGCTGATGGACACTGATCAATTCACTGATAAAGCCAAGTGTAGCTATCTTTTCCTGGAAGATATTGATTTAATTTAACTTAATTTACACTGTAAATTATAAAGTATAAATATTTTGAGTTTAAAATGTATTTCTGTACAGTATGTATGTAAGATGTCATTTGGAATTGCTTCAAAATAATTTATTCAGAACGGCATCACATAGTAAACAGCATGCATAACATGGTACAGAATCATACAGCTAAACAATGGTTCTCAAAAAGGTTCTTCATGGTATTGACTTTCACCTTATTACTCTACAAAACTCATGCTGTTTTGTTGTGTATATTGTGACTGCTGGAGAAGAAAATATTATTTAAGTTCTAAGCTACGTTTTCTGTTTAAGGTATTTATGTTGTGGCTAGGTTATGTTTTTTTATATTCTAAAAAAAAAAAAATGTTTTATGAATGTTCAAGTTTGAACAAAGTAAATAGAAAAAAGATATATTCCTAGCAAGATTGGGGGGGGTTGTTTGTTTAAGTGTACTGGTTTTAGCTGGGATAGAGCTAGTTTTCTTCATAGTAGTTTGTATCGTGTTACATTTTGGATTTGTGACCAAAACAGTATTGATAATACAGACATGTTTTAGCTGTTGTTGAGCAGTGCTTACCGGCATCAAGGACTTTTCTGCTTCTCACGCTGCCCTGCCAGCAAGAAGTCTGGGGGTGCACAAAAAGTTGGGAAGGGACATATCTGGGACAGTTGACCCCAACTGATCAAAGGGATGTTCTATACCATATGACCTCATGCACAGCAATGAAAGCTGCGGGAAGAAGGAGGAAGGGGGGACATTTGGAGTTATGGCATTTCTCTTCCCAGAGTAACTGTTATGCATGATGGAGCCCTGCTTTCCTGGAGATGGCTGAACACCTGCCTGCTGATGGGAAGTAATGAATGAATTCTTTATTTTGTTTTGCTTGTGAGCACAGCTTTTGCTTTACCTACTAAACACACTTTGTCTCAAACCATGAGTTTTGTCACTTTTACCCTTTAAATTCTCTTCCCTATCTCACCACGGGGGGGAGTGACTGAGCAGGTGTGTGTGGCTGAGCTGCCTAACAGGGTTAAATGACAACGCAAAGTTTCTTGCTTGTTTTTTTCGTTTGTTTGGGTTTGTGTTTTTGTTTTGTTTTGTTTTTTTATACCGGTGTCTTTCTGTCTCATATTCTGCTTTCAAAGTCTACTTAAACCTAACAAGCACATTGAGGTGACATTGTGTAGATGACACAAATTTGGCTTTGGCTGATCAAACGAGAGGAGAATATAAATCATTTCTCAAGAACCAAAGAAAACCTGCTTACTGACCAGCATGATGACAAATTACATTTGTTATTTACTAATGCAAAGTAGCATCCACTGAAAGAGTAATTAAGCTCTATATCTGACTTTTAGACTGGAACAACTTAAAACAAGCACAGATATTTTCGGGAACACTTTTCAAAGTATAATGTATTGAAAAGCTTGTTTCTTCTTTAAAGAAACCCAAGAATAAGAATGTGGAATTATATTGGATTAAAATCTATTTTGATCTCTACAGTGTAAATTTCGTTCTCTACAGTGAAAAAAAACAACATATATTGGTACTGGAAAAATAAGCATCATCAGTCTTTTAAAACACTTATTGAGAAAAATATTTTAAAATCTGTTTTCTATCTAAGATTTAATTTGGTATGAGGTAACCTGGTATATTTCTTTATGAGGTGACCTGAATAAATGGAATTAACCCGTTAAACTAATATTTCCATAAAAAATAATTATTTAGTCTTAAGGCTTATTGTATTCTGAAAAGGGTACTAAGACAAGAGAGCATATGCTAATAAATTCTATTGTTATAATGTGTTACTTTTTCTTTTCTTTCATCATAGATATTTATAACCTGATCTGCTGTGAAGATTCAAGATCTTTAAAAGACAAAGATTCAGAAAGGTGAAGTGAGCAGAGAAGGGCAGTTTGGTTAAATGGAATAGAGAACAAAATGTAAAGAAGTAAATGAAAGATATATTAAGATTAGCACATTTAGCAAGATAGGGAGAACCAACACAGTACACCATGTGACTTTGGAAGAGACAACAGTGAAACTCATGAAGTTTTATGTGGCCCAAACTAAGTATCTAAAAATCAGGGTGATTTTTCATGTCCTAGATAACATATGAGTCATGACATTTTGAGGAAGAGAAGAAATGAGAATTTTAGTTATTACTTAAACTGTATAAAAGAAATCAGATTATGTAGCTGAATATCTTATTTTAAAGAAAAAATCTTAAAGCAGGATAAAAATGAATCCAAAATACTCATAAATCTTTAAATGATATTATGTTATAATAGGTCTACACATTTTATTACAGACCTACACGGAAATTTGAAGCCTAGTGTATGCCTTTGAGACCTCAAGTACTTAGGGTTGGCAACCGATAAGAAGATTTCTGAATTTGATGCAATGTTTAAATCTAGAAGGTCTAGAAGGAAGAGCCCTTTTTCTCCCTCTTATTAGATAATCTTTTAAGACTTTTTTTAAAAAAGTATCTATTTTCTCTTGCACTGAACTGTATATTAATGCAAACTTTGAATGCTCAAAGTTACATTTTTCTATATAGTTTTCCTACAGCTAGAGGGTGAATGGACCATGATGAAGGTTAGAATACCCATTATTCCAATATCCCTTGGAGGGGAAAGAGGGGGAAAGTGGCCAAAGAAAGACCAAAGAAACTAAAAATCCTGGCTTCTTTGGGAATACTCTTTGCAATATTTCTCCAATGAACAGTGATAAACAATGTAAGACACATGAAATACTTGAATATTAGAGGAGAAATGCTTTGCTTTCATGAGAAACATGTAGTTTTCTTATACATCTACACTTGCATTGGCATTGTACTGTGAAGCATATATCTTCCAATAATATTTTTAAGGGAAACTTCTTTATATTTCTCTTTGGAGAAGAATTTAATATACTGTCTTAACCTTATCTCCTAAGGCCATACTCTTAAACTTTGTATCTTTAGATGTTCTCTGTTTGAAGGAAGAGCTTTATAACTTTCAAATTATATGAACTTTCTAGTCATTCTAGTACATATTTCTGGTTCAAGCAGAATTTTGTTAAGAAAAAAGATTTCAGAATATCTGAAGTTTGATGTGTTACCTAAAGTGTTATAAGGACAAGTACCAATGATATTAATTGTTTTAAAACACTGCTTAAAATATTGCTTATTCTCAAGATTACTGTGATCTTAAGAATTTTCAAAGTTATTAGGTTAAAGACTACAAAATGAAGTTTTACTTCATCAGTACAAAGAAATTAATGCCTGGTATCTACTATTATAGGATTAATAGATAGGTAGATAGATTCTGTAAGCAGATATACTTATGAATAAGAATAATAATAAATGAATTCACTGGAAATTTTTTGTCTTTAAGTAAAAGTAAAAAGTAAAAACCATAGACAAAGTACTATTATGAAGTTAATCTAAGATTTAGGGTTTAGTAGCTTGCAGAATATACTTGGCACAGCTGATACGCTCTTTTAAAATTGGTCAGAGTCATAACTCATCACTCAGGATGTTTGATCAAGGATGTTTCTGTGCTTAGAGTTATTAGAGGCAGATGTATCATGCCAGATTCAATAGCCCAAGAGAGATGAGGCTGCTCCTGTTTCATGTCCCCAGGTCCAGCCAGAAGCAAGCTTGAAGATATATTCCTAGCACGTGCATGCAGAATGCACACATACACAACACATATACATAAATAGATATATACATGGCCAGCCACACAGATCACAGGCAGACACGCAGGGCAGTCACACAAACACAGGCAGAACCAACACACTCATCCTGTTCCCCTCTCTTGCTGAGCAGGATGGAGGTTCACTAGTGATACACATGTACGATGTTGATCCCTCCAGCAACCGGGCTCAAATGCTCAGTCTGTGCAGTAACTGACCCTTGGATCCCAGTTTCCCCACTTGCTGGCACCTAGACATAGAAGCCCCCGAGACGACAGCCCCACTCCAGTTGCTGGTACAGACTGTCACACAGACGCACATGCAGCTGGCCAGGACTTCATGAGTCAGGGCAGCCAATTCTCCAGTGTTCTCACTCACTTCACCCTGCTCCCAGGCCACTTCACCTAATCACCAGCTGATCAAGCTTTATCTTTGCTGACAATTACATATGTACTTGCACACCTGTGCTTGCTCCAGTTGTTGGTACCATGGAAACATAGCCTTTCAACCCGCGGTTTGGCTCCAGTTGCTGGCAGTCAGATGCTCATGAACACACATGCACACACAGCCTTCACCCAGGAAAGAGTCAGAAAGGAGTCAACATCTGGAGTGCCAGGTCCAGGTCTGGACTCCCCAGTACAAGTGGCATGTAGACATGCTATAGCAAGTTCAATGAAGGACCATGGGGATGATTAAGGAACTGGAGCATTTGTCATACAAGGAAAGGCTGAGAGAGCTGGGGCTGTTCAATCTGGAATAGAGAAGGCTTGGGGGGATCTTGTCAATGTGTATAAATATCTGGTGCGTGTGAGAAGGAAGATGCAGCATGGCCGTGACCAACCTGTTCTGCGTGGCCCTTCTCTAAGCAGGGAAGTTGAACTAGATGATCTCCAGAGGACGCTTCCCATCTCAATGATTCTGTGTTGATGTGATTCTACGTATTACCCTTTTCAGATTGGATAATGTATTTTATTTCACCATTTTCAAAATACCTAATTCCAGTATCTAGTCAATTAATTTTTTTTTTTTTTCCCCAAGAAAAAAATCAGTCTTTGACAGGGAATTTAGCTTTTAAGACTTCTAAGTGTACACAAGATATGCATGTGTATTTATAAACATATGTACATATTTTTTTATGTATACACAAACACGCTCTTAATTGTATCAAACAAAAAAAAAATCTTTAGATGTTCTATGAAGACAGGAACAGAGATGTTGAAGTGTTCAAGCAAACACTGTTATTGCAAATGAACAGTCAGTGGTTCCTGCTCAAAATAATTCTCTTTCTGCATGTATATGCAGTTACGAAACTCTCTTCAGCTACCTGATTATAAAGATGAGATTCAATCTGAAACAAAGACAGCTACATTCAGATGTCTAGATCTGCTTGGAGCCAATCATCTTAACTTCTCGCAAAATTAGTAGGGGCTAGGTTGTGATCCAGTGTCCCATATAATAGATTTTGCTGATTTTTCTGTTGCCTTAGTGTGTCTCTCCTGGTCTCCAGCGGTCATTTCAGGAAGGCACATATTTCCCACAGCTTCTGGTTTTAAACTATTGAACTATAATTGAATAATTATCAAATTATAATTATTTAGCAAATTAAATAAAAATGAAATAGCAACAATATATATTAAAATAAACATTATTATGGCAGCCTTTCTTCTTGGAAGGAGAAGATGGAAGGTGTAATAGAAATAAGGATAGTAAAGAGTTTGAATACATTAGGAATCAAATAAGTCCTGGGAATTACATATGAACGATATCAAATGACAAAACCAAATTTCTTAATTACAAAGAAGAATAAATAGTAGATTCTTTTATTATTAGAAGGAAGACACATTACACAAGGGGATGATTAAGTATTTTCCCCTGTATCAGGAGCTAAAAATATTAATAATTAGCAGCCAAATATTTTTTCCCACAATTTCTTAAACACTTGAATTATGAAAGCTGTAGTTTATAAGTCTTTAAAATGAATAAATAATGACATACTACAGAAATTCCCTTAAAAAAAAAAAAGTATAATATTAGTGGTATACTAATATTCCAAAAGGGAAAGAAGACAAATTAGAGGTGTGTTTTTAATTTTTATCTGCTCCTGGAAAATGACCAAAAGAGAAAGTGTTTTAATAGAGTACATAGCAGTAAATTAATATTTAAGCCTTTGTAGAACTAGTGTAATGATACCTTGGGGGCAATAGCACTTACATGCATCTAGGGAAAAGAAAACAGTTCCATTTTTGCTTAATACATTTACTTGGAGGTTCTTATAATAAATTTTCATGACCATGATTTTTAGATTGCCCAGTTACATTTTTAAATGGCTATTTCAAAGGTAGGAAAACATCCATTTCTCTTATTTAGTTTATTTATGTTATTAACAAAAAGGAGTTTTATTTTTTTAGTGGCACAGCACTAGCTATTTTATTGCCTTTTTAGTGTTTACATTCATATGATTAAGTTCCTCTGTCTCTACTTCTTATGCTGCACTTCACTTCATTGTCTCATTGGCATTGCAAACATTTTAATGGTTTCCTGTGGACCTGGAAGACATGCTTTCTATGTTTACACAATATTAACTTAATTACACATCTACCTCTATTTGCTATATTTTTAATTGCTCATGACTTTGTTGTTGAGCTCAGATTATTCTAATCACACCTTGAATGCCTCTTTAAAGTCTTTTGTTTGTTTTTGATGATTCAGATTGGAGGAATAATTAGTGGTTTTAACTGTTCTCAAGAACCAAGCTATTAAAGAAAATGTAGGGCAACTGAATGTTTTCTTAAACTTTGCACATATGTTTTGTTCTATCCTGATAATCACCCACCAAAGGATTTTAAAATTACTCTGTATTTTCACATAATTATAGTTGTTTTATCACTAGAAAGGAACTTTTTATTTACAAACATGTCATAAGACATCAGCTGAGATAATATACCTTTCGGTAACAACCAAGACCAGTAAAATCACAGAATCACACAGTTGTTGAAACTGGAAGGGACCTTTTGGGATCATTTAGTCCAACTATCCTGCTAAAGCATAGTCAAGTGGATCAGGCTGTTTATGGCTGTGTCCAGTCAAGGTTTGAATATCTCCAAGAATGGAGACAGAATAACCCTTCTTAGCAACCAGAGTAAAAAAGTTTTTTCTTGTGTTAAGATGGAATGTCATGTATTTCAGTCTGTGCCCATTGCCTCTTGTCCTATCACTGAGCACCACTGAAAAGAACCTTTTAAATAAAATGTGTCAGAGAAAAAAACCTAAAAGGGTAAATTCCAAGTGTTTCTTCCCACATAACTTCCAAAACAAAACTGGAGTATGAAACATGGTCTATCTTCTGCTCTTGGCTAGGTAGTCAATCTGTATGCTGTTAAATGCATATGCTTCAAGGAATGAATCCTGGTTGAGTCAAGGGATAAAGAACTTCACAACAGTTTTCTTTCGGACACAAATGTGGGTTCTAAAAATAGATGTTGGAGAACTGGGAGTGAAATAACCTATTTGAAGTAAGCACAACTATGAATGCAAAGAATGAACTGGTGGGTTAAATTATATGATAGTGTAGTTACACTTTGGCATGGTGGCTGTATTAGGGTAGCTGGTGGATAATAATTTATTTCTCCAGATCCATTCTCTGTTATAATTTTAACCTGTGGTTACAGAATTATTGGCAACTATAGTTCTTAAACACATTACACTGAAGAAAGGCCTAAATTTGTCTGTCTAAACTGTTTAGTGGATTATCTGTATAGTTATATAGATAGTGAGGAGTCACCAATTTTTGAATGAAGGTGGCTACCATGTTTATGTCATGTGAAGAGTCTGCACTTCTGGGTGCGTTTTATTCTTGTGATGAGAATCTTGACTTCCTCAAGAGCTTAGGCTGAACAATGTCAAGCTTTTGAATTTTACCTTAGCTCAAATTTGAAATAGTTACTGAACATTAAAACCTTGAAAAATGGTGACATTTCTGTAAATTTGCAAAACTATCAGCAAGTAATTTTAATATTAAAGCAGATAACTGCATTGTCTGTGAGGTATAGACATATAAAATGGTATCTTCATAACAGTCATAGCGATAAATATTTCTTTTAATACCAATAGTTCTGCCTAGGTCTGATTTCAGCTCCCATATCCTTTTTTTTTTCCTTTTTTCATGTTCTTATTTGTAGAGTTTCATTTTGTGAAACTTATGACATAACCATTTATTTGAATTATTATTTTCTCCATCCATAATGTTTTCTTTAAGTTATTTGTGTCCATTCTGGAAGTAAACTATTATTTTCTGCTTTTCTATTTCTTTTAATTGTCAATTGTAATAACCTAAAAGTGACAAAAATTTCCTATGTTTTCTCATACATTTTGTTATACAATTTGCTCTGATATCCCTGTTGGTCAGTCAGGTATCTTAAAAGTAATTTGTATGACTGCATTTCACATATAGCAGACATTCTTTAAAAGCAGGAGTTTCTAATGAATATTTAATGAACTTCTAATGAATATTTACTGAGTTTCTATTGAATATTTACTGAGAATGTCAGATTTCATTTTAAAAATCAGTGTCTGAGGTTCAATTAATACAAACGAGTAATTACATTTGGAGATAGGTAGAAGACATACAAATTCTGTGTATTTTCTTTGGTTTCCATGTTCAAAAATTAATATCGTATAGGTAAGCATACAACAAGAACAGAATATTCCTTCAGAAGAATGCTGTAATTTTTCATTTATTTCTTGGTCTTTTTGAAAATCCTTACGGAAGGATGATTACTCACAGTCCTGGTTTGTATATTTATATGTGTATACATTTGAAGATAAAAAAAAAAGCAGTAGTGGTCCAAGCATGACACAAATGGTATGGAACAAGGGGTGGCATGTCCTGGTTTGAGGTAAAACAGAACCAATTTTCTGTTCAGTAATTTTATTTTGCAGCTAAGCCTCTTCTAACTAACCGAACTCTGAAATTAATGGCATGTTTTTCAGACAGTGTTGGCTTCTAGGAGTGATAAAACCTAACGTTTATAGTTAATACCAAAGGTTGGTATGCAGAGAGTCTCTTGCTTATACTAACTCCTATAATAACCAAGGTCAGCTAGCTTTGTTATATGCCCCGTTGGAGGGTCAGAAGTGGAAAAGTGTAGAGGGGTCACACCTGTGGGGAGGAGTAGACAGGACAGGTGACCCAAAACTGACCAACGGGATATTCGCAGAATCACAGAATCACAGAATGGTCAGGGTTGGAAGGGAACTCTGGAGATCATCTAGTCTACCCCCCTGCCAGAGCAGCTTCACCTACAGCAGGTTGCACAGGATGGTGTCCAGGTGGGTTTTGAATGTCTCCAGTGTGGTAGACTTCACCACCTCCCTGTTCCAGTGCTCTGCCACCCTCAAAGTAAAGAAGTTCCTCCTCATATTAAGACGGAAATTCCTATGCTCAAGTTTGTGCCCATTACCTCTTGTTCTGTCATTGGGCATCACTGAAAAAGGACTATTCCAATCCCCCTGGTACTCTCCCTTTAGGTATTTATAAGTATCACTAAGATACCCCCTCAGTCTTCTTTTCTCTAGACTAAGAAGACCCAAGTGTCTAAGCCCTTCCTTGTAAGAAAGATGCTCCAATCCCCTAACCATTTTAGTAGCCCTCTGCTGGACCGTCTCCAGCAGTTCCCTGTCCTTCTTGAACCAGGGAGCCCAGAACTGGACACAATACTCCAGTTGTGGCCTCACTAGGGCAGAGTAAAGGGGAAGGATGGCCTTTCTCGACCTGCTAGCCACACTCAATGCACCCCAGGATGCCATTGGCCTTCTTGGCCACCAGGGCACATTCCATCCCATCTTCACCATGCTCTGTACGAAAGCTGAAGAATCAAAAGGTCAGCCCTCTTTCTTCAATGGCCAGCATCCGAGGAGGACTCTGTTCATCTGCCTTTGATTCTGGTCCATGCATTCCTGAGTCCAGATCTTCAATCCAGTTCCCATCCACCGCTGAGTCCAGTCTGGGACTTTCCCAGTGCCTGCTGGTGATGTGATCGTCATCCTGGGAGCTTGATATGGTTTTGTATATATTTCATTATTTTCTTATTAATATTATTAAATTTTCTTTTTATTATTTTATTAATAATATTCCATTAATGTAGTTTAGTTTCTTTTCAACTCATAAGTCTCTTTCTCTCTCAACCTTCTCTTCCTGAAGGGGGACTTTGGGGAGAGCATCTGTCATTCATTTTAGTGGCAAGCCCAGCCCAAACCATGACACACATAAATATATATTTGACATATATGCAGAAATCCTGCAATTTCAGATTTTCCTCCCTTATAAACATTTGTGTCATTCAGAAGAAAAACAATAACTGTGATAGCCATTCATAAATCATGAATTCAATAAAATAAATTGTTAAAGCATGGTCTAAATAACAAATCTGTAAGCAAACTGTAAACTAGAAAAATCCCATTTCAGGTCAGTTTAAGATAAGTAGCAACATTTTCCCACACCAACTGCTTTATTCATGTTTTTTAAAAGTTGATACAAGTGGGAAGTTTGCTGATTATGTTCTGTATCTCATCTGTACTACCACAACTGAAAATATGCCATAATACTGAAAAACAAAACCCACCCCTCTCCAAAAAAAAACCCAACCAAAACCCTAACCCATAGAATTATAAGATGTATGGAAAGTTAGTTGAAAAACAACAACAACATGATGGACTGTGATTTATGTCTTTTCTGGAGACCAGGGACAGATCTACACCTGTAGTACATGAAATAACAAATAAGGTAAATATTGTGTCAAGCACTACCCTGAGAACTGTTAAGCACTGCAGTGTGTTTCTCACAGAGGCTGTGGAAGAATTTCAAAACTTGACCACAGAAAGCCCTGAGCAACCTCATCTAATTTTGAACTTAATCTTGCTTTGAGCAAAGAATTGGACTAGATGATTATAAATTATGAGTTTATGAAATGTATATTGTTAATACAGAGTGATAGTATTCCACAACATTTTGCATGCTGTTTAATTTAAAATAACTATTTTTAAAGACATTAGTCATATTTAAACTACTGAGTTGAATATATTTTGCTGAAACTCTTCTAATACTGAGAGACTTCAGTCCCAGATTATTCTAATGAACTCACTCTTCTCAGCTTCCTTCTAACCATTTAAATTATGTCAAAAGGTTCCCTGGCTTCATGTATTCCATAGCAAATCCATGCTGCATAAACAGTTTAGAACCAATTCCTTTCAAATTAATGATGATTAACAATTCTCTGAAGGAAGAACATTACATTAGATGATATGTTGCTGTTTGAATTTCTGTTGTTCTAACTTCATCATACATCTCCTCTGTTTTGGGGATGTGGTTGGTGAAGGAAAGAAAGACTGCAATCTGATTTCTGTTGAGCTTAAACTAGATTGAAACATAATAGAAGCATACTTCAAATACTTTGAAAGTAAGTCTCATGAGAGGACTGAAAAAATGGAAAAAAAAAAAAAGTCCTAAGGTAAAAAAGAAAAGTATACCTCCTAAGATTCAATTTGACTCAGGAGAATAAAGAAGAAGGTGCTATCATGAAGGAATATCTTTGATGATGCAAAGTATATGCCTGTGCATGACATAGAATAGAGTATTTTTCAGTTCGAAGAGTCCTACAACAGTTATCTAGTCCAACTGCCTGACCAATTCAGGGCTGACCAAAAGTTAACACATCTTATTAAGGGCGTTGTCCAAACGTCTTTTAAACACTGACAGACTTGGGACATCGACCACTTCTCTAGGAAGCCTGTTCCAGTGTTTGACCACCCTCTCGATAAAGAGGTGTTTCTTAATGTCCAGTCTGAATGTCCCCTGGCACAGCTTTGAACCATTCCCATGCATCCTACCACTGGATACTAGGGAGAGGAGATCAGCACCTCCCTCTCCACTTCCCCTCCTCAGGAAGCTGTAGAGACCAATGAAGTCACTCCTCAGCCTCCTTTTCTCCAAACTAGATAAATGCAAAGTCCTTAGCAGCTCCTCTGTTCCTCTCTGACATTGTCAGAGAGAAAAAAAATTAAGAACTGCTCTAAAATATTATTGGAAGAAAAGGTTATAATCTGCTATATTTCTTCTTAAATTCTGGTGGAGAAAAGAACTTTCGGTTTGATAAACTGAAAAAAAGAGTAAATTTCTGGGGGCTTATGAAGTATTTTATACTGAAAATATTGAAACAAAATCTTAAGAAAACTTCATAGTTTCACTATAGTTCTAGGGAGCAGGACGGAGAGGCAGGGTGAAACTATTGATCACGTTCATGCACAGTTGCAGTCACTAAAATGTTGAGCTGCATTCAAAATTACTCTTTACTTAAAAATGCTTGTGATCTGATTTTACACTAGCAAAGAATAAAGAAAATGTCAGATTAGAAACCTCTCTGGTGTCTCCCCCCCCACTGCTAAGGCTACTGAATAGCTTTTCCTCTAGGACCCACTTTTTGTCCTTTCAAGGTCACTCACTAAATTAAGCTGGTGTTTAATTTTTTAGCTGCTCATCACTTGATGTAGAAGCAGACTGTGTGAAATAATAATTCTCCTGCCAGTCAGAAGAAATTGTATTTAATTGGCTTTTATGCTGAATCATACCATTAAACATCAAGAAGATTCTTAATTAATTATTTACAGGGCACATATCCTGTTTCATTCAGTTCACAGTCTTAAATGTTTGGATGTCAGTCTACAGTATTTTAACAGTTCAGTTTCTAGCAAGGGGGATGAATGAACAGGCTGAAGGAACATACAATCTTTTAACAAATACTTTCTCTTCTGTAAAGTTAGTGGCAATGAGAAGTGATGGCATAGCATAACTGTCTTCACCTCGACTTCATTTAAAAGTTTAGATTTAACAAAGCAGAAGTAACTATAATAAAATCCCCCTGAAAGAGCACAGCGTGTCTCCTCCACAGTGTTCTTCATCAGTTCTGATTCAGAAAATGGTGACTGCCTCGAAGGGCGGTCTCTTTAGAAATTTAACAGTGCAGTTCAGAGAAAACTAAGCCACAAGGGTTACAAAGATTCAAACACCACAGGGCCTAGTAGGGTAGCTATTATAATTGGCTTTCCACTGCTATCCTTAGCTATAAGAAATGTGTCACTATTAGAGATTCTTGGACCCCTTGTGGGCTGCAAGAACATTTTGGAGATACAAAATGATAGACTAGATGCCTGGAGTTTGTGCAGTAAGAATGGAAGAAGAGCTCTGTTGCATCTGGATATAGCCAAGTTACAATGTTGTTCTTTAACATTTTACAGCAGCAAGGATGTATTTGCAAGAGCTATAGAAGTATAAGTTTCATCTGTACTGGCTTTATTGTAAAGCAATTTTCCAAGTTGAATATTCTCAATATTAACCTATTTTTGTTACTGGAAAAATTCTACTGTAAAAGGGCCAATCTGTCAAATGAAGATAGATGCCCTATGTCATAGCTACACACGATAAGTACTTTGCTTGACCAGTCACAGTTATGGTATCAAGTATGTGCTCTCTGCAACAAAAGATCAGATAAATCTTTGCATAAAGGGGAGGTGAGGGTCTACCACTACCACTACTGCTTCTACTGCTGCTACTACTACAACTACTATTACTACTACTACTTTCGTATGATTTTGTCTGGACTTGATTAAATTTCTCTTAAGACAATACCAAGCTAATCAAAATCTACCAACAGAACCCCTTTTCTAGAGGACTGCATCAGCATAACTACAACATGCTTCTCTTCGCCCCAGAATAGTCTTGCAATGTATGAATGAAAGAAATTAGGAAGAAATGGTTTGGGCTCAAACTAAAACGTTCAGCTAAAAAAGAGCTTTGCATTTAAGCACTTTGAAGTAAAGCTGTAAGCAGAGGTGACTCGTCTGCCACAGAAAGAGATTTGATGTTTTAATCCATAAACATATTTCTGCATAAACATTTTGGTCTGGGAAACAGAACATTTTCTTTTAATAAGAATCTGGCTCTGCTCTCAAAATAATTGGTGTATAATTAAGCAGTCAATGAAGAATATACTCTAAAACATTAATGTTTGATGAATTGCTTTTGTACAACTGTTTTTACTGAACTACAATAAATTCCAGTAATAATAAATGGATAAAGGTTTCTACACAGACTAATGATTTCCTGAAATGTCTTTGCTGGGGATACTGATTTTCTGCAATTTTTCTTTATCTGTAAGACGATGTCATTAACAGCTATGTCTTGCAGCAAGTTTCAATGGTAAATACAGTATTGTAAAAAGACAATGACAGATGAAAATTTTCCTATAAAAAGGACTAACCTATTTAAGGGCCAGATCATAAAAAACCCAAACAAACAAACAAACAAAAAAAAAAAACAAAAAAACCACACCAAACTGCTTAGCATTATTTTACCTACATTTTGGCTTCTGTCAAGGGAATCCTCAGTGTTCCTACAGATGCTATGCTCCCTATCAGTATCAGAGTATTTCATTTGTTCTTTGGTTGCATATTTATTTTCCTTTAAAATATCTTGTAGACAGGTTAGATACTTGGGAAGAAGGGACTGCTGTTCCCTCATTGAAAAGCAACTAAGTATACTTAGAAGAGAGAAGACTCCGGAGTATGGGGTGTGGCTATAGCAGCAAATAAGAGAATCACAGGAAGGAACTAAGAAACTGCAGCTCAAGCAGAGACTGAAACAAGAAAGTTGGTAGGAACCTCAAGGGATTTTAGCTCATAAAATGAGTGAGTTAATTAAAAACAAGACTGAAAGCTGACACCTACCCTACAAAGGCACAAAAAGAAGGAAGAAAGCTGCCTATAGACCTTTTTTTCCAACTTGTATTCCTACCATACCTCCTTACTTAAAGCTTTCTGTGTTTATTACATAGTCTAAACCATTTTCTCATAAGGGAGCTCCCTGCAAGCAAAATAGATAAATCTACTTCAAAGCTATTGCTGACTCAAGATGTGTTTATAGTGACTTAAAATGTATCTACATTAAATTTTACAAACAACTGAACTTCTGCTCCCTTTCAGCCTGAAAGCTAGTTGAACAACTTGGTTGTGCCTTTACCATGTGTTATTAAGCATAAAGAGAAGTTGTACATTTTTTTTTCCCTCACAAAATTTGGGTTTGTTTAATTTGACTTGCTTATCTTGAAATCCAGAACTGATTAACTACACTGGCCATATAGACTTACCTTTTAGGCAAGCAGAATGATAACTTACTGAGTGGAAAGCTGCCAAAACCAATTGTCATGGAGGATTTGGCAATTTTACTCAGTACTATTAGAAGTATATTTATGCTTAAGATTTTGCCAGCATTTTATTTTCAAAAAGGAATAAACTTCCCTAATTCCTATTTAAAGCACATAAGAATGAGGGAACAGTATTACAGACTTACCTTTTATTTAACAATTACATTTCTACAACTCTCACCATACCATGGAAAACCTACATCAGATTGTTTAATTCTTCTAATAGGGTTCAAAGTACATGATTAAACTTTAAAGAGAATTACCTAACTGCATGTTCTAGATCATAGGCAGTGACTGAGGTGCTTTTAAGGATGTTTATCTTTTGCATTAAAACAAAACAAACCACCAAGTAAAAATGTGTGCTAGATAAAGACAAAGAAAGAATAAATGTGTTTCTTAAGTTTAATTATTGGGACAGATAGCTAGGATGGGAGAATCCCAGGTTTTTCAGTTCCAGAATCGAGTTCTACTCACTGTTTTATTAGATGACTTAAGTGTAAAATGCACAAATATTTCTTGAGCAGAAGCTGGATTCCATCCTTTTTTTTTTACTAATTGAGTTCTCTTACTGCAAATTATGTGGCTTGCCTTGTGGTGTATCTTGATTTTTTCACAGTTAAGCAAACTGGTCGCAATAACTTCTCTTACCAAGTCACCTCAACATGTCAAAGTTTTAACTTAGGAAGACCACACTTCTGAGGAAAGGTTTTTGTTGGACAAAGTTCTCTGTGACTGCAGAAGGAATTTAAATTGGATATTCAATACTCTTAATAAGTGCTGCATGTGAGATACAATGTAACATGGAAGCACTGATTCCTGCAGATGTTTTTTTTTTTTTAAATGACAGTAGATACTGTCTGTGCAGCATGAAGTACAACAAGGTTTGACTGAGGCTGTTTACCACACAGGTTTGACATCTTTTCTTTCCAAATAACTTTATCTAGTTAGATGTGAAAGGAAAAGCACCATGAAAATCTAGGAGTTGCTGACTGATTGAGATGCTCTTGTTCTCCCAACAAGTCATTGTGGGTCAGTGTTACTTCCTGCCAGTCTTTGGGCAGGGAAGATGGATGCTCGTTGTTTCAGAATGATTGGCATGTGAGTATGTCACCCAAGACTGTTCAAATGAAAATAGAATGAGTGTCAATCCTATTACAAGATCCACTCTTTCTAGGTAGATAAGGGCAAGAACAGCAACTTCATGAATCCCAATACTGATTGTGAGTCAGATGACAGTCTGCTAATACACTGCAAAACGAAGGTAATTCTGATGATGAAGTTAGTTTACCTGAGGAACTGTAGTGTACAAGACTACATACATATGAGGGTTAGGAGGGTTAGGCATTTTCCTGGTTAGTTAGCAAGCTGCTGAGTTTTTGTCATCTCATTTTGCAGGTAAGTACATAATAAGTTTTGGATTTTATTTTAACATTCATACTTTGACATAAAAAAAGAAAATTTGTTTGCTTCCTGTAAGTTAATTTTCACCCTGTAGAAAAAGCCTGTGCAGCTTTTAATACCTATGTAGCAGGAGCTCATCTTAAACACTCGCAACACGTTGTGTAGTCCTTTTGTGGGTTTTGGACAATAATGCATGGCGTCTCGTTGGAAAAGATGGAACTCAGGAAAGGAATTCTCTGCATTATCATTCTTGTAAAATAATCAAAGATCTACTTTATTCCCCTCAATTATTTGTATTATAACATTGTATTATTTTTGTGTGCTATCCATTAAGGCAAGGACTCTGTATCTCAGTGATACCAGCAGATCTGAAAATCTGCAAAAAAAATGGAAGGCATCAAGAAGTCTGACAATGACACCATTTCAAACATATGCAAACTTGTAGAGAAAGTTAATGATTTCTAGTTCTAAAAATATAAATACATTCTCAGTGTAAAATATATGTTACCCATTTAATGCAAAGATAAATCAATTGAGTTTGCTTCTTTATGTATATGTATTGTTACTGTATCAAGATAACAACTTGAAATGGGAAGGAACATGATATATCAGACCAGAGTTCCTTAAATTTTTTCCACTTAAAGGTCTGGAGAGTAATGTTTCACCTACCTCAAAGAACTGGCTTACTCTGGAGATGAAATTCACAGACTTTATTTCGAGTAGAAGACCAGTAAATGTAAATTACAACCTTGACAATGAAAAAATATCGAGTTTTCATTTGGAGAGGCATAAAAGGTTTTGTGCCTGATCAGCCACTCTAACATGTAATAAAAGAGCGCTTTGCACTACAGTGATCAATATGCTTAGTCTATTATTGGACTCTTGTCATGTGCATAACTAAAACTAATGCAGGTATAATCTGATTTTTGAGAAAACCAAGAGGTGATATTGTCCAGCTCTCTCTTTAAGCAAAATGCAAAGCTCTACCAGTCTCATAGCTCAGTCTGCGTTTATGCATTGTCAAATTTACGACTTCATTCTTTTAGTGCAGTTGTTAAGTTACTCTCTGAAATGTGCTGTTGCACAACTGTTTTTTTCTGAGCAGCATAACAGTCCTGAATGTCTAAGTTTATAAAGGACAATTTTACAGACAGTTATAAAAGCCAGCCATGAGAACGTGAATAGACTGATAGTGTGTTAAAAGCAGGACATGACTTTTGGATGAAACAGGGTGCATCTTAATCACTTGGTGGCAAAAGGCTAATTAAAGTCCAAGAGTAAATTAACATAGCACAGGCTAGGAGAGTACATGCGAGTTACCATTACTGTGTGCAAGATGACAAAGCTTGCAGTCAAAATTGTAGCTTTCAAGGACAGACAGGACCTCTCAGTTAGAAGTAATGTGGGACTAAACTCAGTTTTAATTGTTTGATAATGAAAATTGTTGCTTCAAGCATTTTCTTTTTATTTTCTTTTTTTACCCTTTTTTATTTTTATTTATTATTATTATTTTTCCCCCCTTTTCTCTTCTTTTTCTGTTGAAGAGGTGGCTGAAAACACCAGGCTTTACAATCAAAGATTTTTTTTTCAGACCTTAAGCTTTTGTTTAGAGTCAAATGACAATCATGTGTGGTACTGTTCATGAGGTAGTGCCTGTTAGCACTTTAACACCTTGGTTGTAATTTTCTACGCGTTTATTTTAGTAGGTTAGATTCAACAAAGGGATTACTGATGATCACCAAATATATACTGCATAAGCACAGATAGTGGAACTGTTTGTTTGCTATGAGAGCTGACTTGTCCACAAGAATAGTTCTAGATTTTCTTCAGTGACACCCTTGTAAAGATGGAATAACTAACTTCAGGAAAGTACTTATTCCACTTTTCTGATGTGCAGCAAAGAACGGAATTTGGTCCTTAAACCTACAGCTTTAATGACGATCCTGATGATAATGAGGATTAGCAGGAATGAACGGAGGGGTATTTTGTTTAAACTTAGAGGAAATAAATATATTTGCCTAAAATCACTTTAATCAGCAGTTTGAGGGGCTAGATCAGTGAGACATATTGCAGTGTGAAATGCAGGTTTTTTGGTTAATAATGGTTGTTCCAGTTACTCTACTTATGGCCCTGAGGACACCGTTCAGCTTCACTGTCCCTGATAGCCCTCATGTGGAACCTCTGACCAGTGCCCAGGGCCCCATTTTGGCTCAGCCAGGCCCCAGGATGCCTGTGCCCAGGCCTGCCTCTGGCCCTGCCTCTGGGAGCAGATGGTCTCCTGGACCATGGGCAGTGCTGCTGGCTGCCAGCTTTGCCCACTGCACTCAGGCCCTGAGGGATGCTGCCCATTGGGGAAGGCACAGTCCACCCTGGGTGCCCTGCACGGTGCCCTGAGAGCTCCCCTCTCCTCGCGCACACACAGCACATACCTGTGTGCACACATGAGAGACAGAGTCATGACTCAGTGGGATGCTCTGCAGGGGTACCTCCATGCCTAGACTAACATACTCTTGATAGGAGCGTTTCACTAGCAGTTTTGCTTAATGATCTCTTTAATCAGATGGATACCTTAACTTGAAAAGCCTCATATTGATTTTTGTCATATTCCCCTGCTTGACTGCCCTCAAGGTGGAAAGATTTCTTCCTATACACAGTCTGAGCCTCTCTTATTTCAATTTATGCCCACCACCTCTCATCCTCCTCCTACACGCCGCTGCAAAGAGGCTGGCTTTATCGCCTTGCTGACTTACCCATAGGCACTGGGCAGCTGCTGTCAGGGCCTCCACAGCCATCTCTTCTCCAAGCGGAAAAAGACCCAGTCCCTCAGCCTCTCCACACAGGGCAAGTGCTCCAGCCCCAACCATCCTAGTGACCCTCCCTGGACTCCTTCGGACTGAACACAGCCCTAAGCAACACACTATGGCCTCAGAGATGTCTCTGCTTTGGGCAGGAGCTTAGACTACAGACATTCAGAAATCCCCTCCAGACTGAGTTTTTATAACTAAATAATAGTAATAACAACAACACAATAATAGCTCATGGGTGTAACATCATAATAATATTATTGTTATTGTTGTTTTGTTTTTGTTGTTGTTACACTCATGATCCTTTATTTAAAGGTTGAGATTTAACTTATACTCTATGGAAGAGAATCTGACATCATGATAATGGCTATGCCATTACAATAGGTATTTTGATACACTCGCACATACTGTGAATATTCACTTATGAAGTACTGTAACAGCAGTAAATATAATACTGAAATGTCCTCTTCTGCAATGGTCCATTTTAGCTGCAGAATATGAGCTGTTCTCCTGTAAAAGAGAAAAAAACCCAAACTTTTGAGATATCAAATGAGTGTCAAAGGAAGAAATGATAAATATGACAGCCTGAAAAAAAAAAACCCACCCTCATCTGATTCTATTAACAAGAATTTTAAAGAATTAATGTGGAAAATGAAAAAAAATGTAATCTAGAAAAGTCCGAGCAAGATTTTGTATGCCTTTCCTTACTCCTTGCTGATCTTTTACTGCATCCCAAAAACAATTAACAACAGAGAGAAAATGATGAAACAATAAAGAGTATTTCAAAATAATCTGAAAAGTATTAGAGATCAAATAATATTTTTTTTCTCATTTTGCTGAATGTATTAAGATGTTTCCACTTGTTGCTTGTGACAGGATTTGTTCATATTGTACTGAGCTTGCAAGGGTTCAAGAATGAAGTTTGCCAGGCTTATTCTGACTTGCCGGTAACTGTGTTTTACATGACTAGGTTCTGACATCAATTTTTCTAATTCATCAGGTGTCTATACCTACTTTTTTAATTTTCTTTTTTTAAATTTTTGTTTATCTTTGTGTGGTACAAATACAGTTTCATATAAATAGCAGTAACAAGCAGTTGTTCTAGGCGGAATATTTACAACTTCACAACATTTACAACTCTAACATAATAATAGAGGGTAGAGAAATACAGGTTTAGTATGATAGCAGAGGCTTTGAGAAGTGGAGACAATGCAGTGCAGACATGGACTGGTAAGAGATGGGGCACAGGTTTGGCACTGGAGACCCTACACTACAAACAACTCAGTAATGATATCGGTTTAAGAAAAAGCCTACAGATGTGGAGCTGGACAAAACTGACTTTAGGCATAAAGAAGAGAAAAAAGACATAGTACTTAATATATGTAAAAGGCACCATAAATAGTAAATTTGGGTGTAACCTGGAGCTGTAGACCAATGAAGAAAGAGAAAGGTGTGAATGCATGTTAATGGTCATATCTAAATGGCCCTAAGTGGGGAAAAATAAGAAAAGAAAATAAAGAAGAGAGAAAGAATAAATCATCAACATGAAGATCCTACTCTTCCCTGCAAAGAACTTCAGATGTTGACAACTGGCTATAACAGCCCACCACCACCAAAACCAGCATAAAGCAGTTGGCCCAGAGAGGCAGTGGAAGGGTAAGTATAACACCAGAAAAAGGGGCAGAAACTAAGAGTGCAAGTTACAATTTTAAATGTGTTATTGCTATTATTGAGAACTTTTGGTATATAAGTACTCTACCTGCATTATTATTCTTTGTTTCTCTGAAATAATTTGATCTAGATTAATGATGATTCTTGAATTTGACTGCTGTAATTTCCATTACGCTAACTATTAAAGTCTTGGCTTTACTTATACACATATAAGTCGTTCTTTGTCAGTAAAAGGCACTTGTAATGTACCTATTACATTAACTTCAAAGCACGGTGTAGAGCTAGTGAGGTTGAGAGATTCTATCCTGCCAGCCTCAGAAAATTCATTTCTCTGTGTGCTCACAGGTCTGTAGCAAAGTTTTCTCCCCACATGCGCTTTGACAAGGCTTGACCCTTATAAAGGAGGTAGATAGCAGAGTTCAGTTTGAGTGAGTTTTTAAAGCTCTTGCTGTCTGACGAGTCTGGCAATTAGTGAAAGTATGGTGGTAAGTTAGTGACACCAGAGCTCAAACTGAAAATCTCTCATGTATGAACCACTGAAATTAATTAGATAGGAACAGTTTTTAATTCCTGCTGAGCTGGATGGAACTCAAACCCTACAGGTGAAAGATTATCTTCTTTATTATTAATAAACTCCCAGTAAGTCATAATTAAATAATCATTGGTTTAAAAAAAAAGCCACCAGAATTAAAAAATTGAGTTACTGCAAGGTAAATTCATCAAATCAAACTTGCTGCATTTTGGAGATTAAGTAGAAAAGCTTTTTAATTATCTGGGCACAAAGACAAAATCTCCCATACATCTCCTGCAAACAAACTCAGTTATCCAATGCCCTGCTATAATTTTGTAATTACAGAAATGGGTTCCGGTTCTCCCTTAACCAAGTAGGAACACTGAAAATATAACCAGGCAAATATAAACATGAAACCCAAACTTTTGTTTTAAAATATAAAACACTGTGGACAATTTCAAGGATTTAGTGATGAACTGATGCTTGGAAACCACATAAATTAAACATGCTTAAAGAAGTTTTGTTGAAAAAGCAATCTATATGTTTTCTTCCTGTTTCAGGAATTATTAGAGGGAAATTTTCTCAGACATGGCAGCGCAGCACTGGAGAATAATTTCTTATGCAGGCAATCAGTCATTTTGAATTCACACATTACATAACTGAGACATCACATTCATGATCTATGTATGCCTTGCAGAGATTCCTTTCATATTAGAAGTATGCAATGAATGTGATTATTTTCTTCTACAAAAGTGAAATACAGTGGAACTAATGAAGCTACATATTTTATTAATGAATTGAGAGCACACAATCTAGCTGCCATCGTAACAACTGGGGAGGCTTCTATTACATTTTCAAACTGCAACATAACAAGTTTTCAGGTTAATTAATTGGTCTGAATGAAGTCTCATGACAAATATGTTATCTTGAATATGGTAACTGGTCACTAAAATAAACCCCCTTTACTGTTGGAATCTTCTACAGGGCTTGTTCCCTTTCAAACGAAATGTAATAGAAAGTTAATATGCTGCTTTGTTTACTAATATGAGATATAGCCTTTTCTACTGATTTTAAAACTGCATTAAATTACCTAAGCTGACAGAGAATACCTCAGTAGTATGAGAGTAGCTGTACTTCCTTTGAACCATACAACATCTTCCAATAATGTTCTTTGTTAAGCTTAATATTTGTCTATCAGGAGAGGTAAGGGTGGGTTGCAGAGGTCCTTCATGCTGACAACACGTATTAGCTGACAACCTAACTTCAACATTATGCAACATATCTCTAAAGCAGGATGCATGCCCCTTCCGTTATCCTCGTTTCCCCTCCCAGCAACGTGAGTACCACATCAAAACATGCAGAGAATCTATTTCCTCACAGTCTATGCACCCCAGTGTTTTTCTGTGGCTCTGCATTATGGATATGGGAAGCTGACATCGATCCCTGAGATCTGAGAGTATCACATTGATTTTTTTGTACTAGAAGCATATGTAAAAATCTGCTCCCAAAGTCTATTTTTGTGTCCATGTGTAATCAGCCATCTTCACTTTTTTTTTTTTTTTTTAAACTTGGACTAACACTATTCCCTGTGAAAAAAGTAAACATATTTCCTTTTTCAGCATGGTGAACCAGCATATTTCTTACAGATGTTCTGAAGAACCCAGGTGTCTTTAGTGCTCCATGTCATTCCTCTCTAAAAATCCATTTTGGTGACAGCAAAAATAGGGGAAAAAAAAGGACTGTTTCACAGTCCAGAGAGACTCATTTTTTTGTAGCAGGTAACCAAAGGTAACAGCATAAAGTTATAATGAATATTTCACAAGGCCTTCTGAGATTTATTCACAGTACCATAAATAAACTGGACATATCCAGATTTGACAGGGTTTCTCAAGTGTAGGGGTACATATTTGAATGCCATTTCTGTTATTCTCAAAGGAGCAGAAGCAGAACCTGAGATACCATCAACCTGTAGGGAGAGGGGGTGATAAAGTGCTTAGACCTGGGTTTAAGCATAGGAGTAAAGTTGCACAATAGTACAGATATAAATTGTGCAGAAAAGAATCTGTACTGTGAAACAACAGAGTTAAAAAAAAAAAAAAGAAAAGTAAAGCACAAAATTTTGTGGAAAAGAAGTTTCCTTAAATGTCTTGAATTGCAGTTCTAGTTCCTTGACTTCTAATTCCTGCTTAGGGACTACATGATCTTTTTCCTTCTTTATTCTCTCCAACTTCAGATTTTCAATATTTGGCAGGATTTAAAATTAGGGACAGAGAGTAGGCCAATAGACTCTTATACCCATTTTTTCTAAGGAACAAAACCTTCCTTGGCTTATGGGACACCCATGTCGACTCATACGCAAAATGTTGATTGGAATTTCTTTGTAGTTTCGTATAAAAGTGACTGTCAACACAGGCTATGAATATATGGCAGGCACTGTCAGGATATATTCCACATGACATCCTGGTCTCTGATTTGGAGAGACATGGATTTGACCGATGGACCACCTGGTGGATAAGGAACTGACTGGACGGTCACACTGTTGTACTCAACGTCTCCATGTCCAAGTGGCAAGCAGTGACAAGCGGTGTTTCTCAGGGGTCAGTACTGGGACCGGTGCTGTTTAACATCTTTGTTAGAGACATGGACAGTAGGATTGAATGCACCTTCAGCAAGTTTGCTGATGACACCAAGCTATGTGGAGCGGTCAACACGCTGGAGGGAAGGGATGCCATCCAGAGGGACCTGGACAGGCTGGAGACATGAGCCTGTGCAAACCTCATGAAGGCCAAGGTCGTGCACATGGGCTGGGGCAATTCCATGCACAAATACAGGCTGGGCAGAAAATGGATAGAGAGCAGCCCTGAGGAGAAAGACTTGAGGGTGTTAGTGGCTGAGAAACTCAACATGAGCTGCCAATGTGTGCTCACAGCCCAGAAGGCCAACCATATCCTGGTCTGCATCAAAAGCATGACCAGCAGGTCAAGGGAGGTGATTCTGCCCCTCTACTCCATTTTCATTAGACCCCACCTGGAATATTGCATCCAGCTCCGGAGCCCTCAACATGAAAAGGTCATGGACCTGTTAGAGCAGGTCCAGAGCAGTGCCATGAAGATGATAAGAGGGCTGGAGCACCTCTCTTATGAAGACAGGCTGAGAGCATTGGGGTTGTTCAGCCTGGAGAAGGAAAGGCTCCAGGGAGACCTTATTGCAGCTTTCCAGTATCTGAAGGATGAGGTGTAATGGTTTGAAACTGGAAGAGGGTAGATATAGAATAAATATTAGGAAAAAAAAATCACTATGAGGATGTTGAGGAACGGAAAAACGTTCCCCGGAGAAGTTGTGGATCCATGGAAGTGTTCAAGGCCAGGCTGGATGGTGCTTTAAGCATCCTGGTCTAGTGGGAGGTGTCCCTGTCTATGGAGGGAGGGTTGGAGCTAGATGATCTTTAAGGTCCCTTCCAACCTAAACCATTCTATGATTCTACGATCCCAGTTTTTTGTTTTGTTTTGTTTTGTTTTTAAATTTAGTTCTGAGACACTTCGTTCAAGATGCCCTAAGAAAGGAAGAGGTACAGGTATTTTGACAGGCAAACAGTCTTTTATATAAAAGAATAATAGAAGGAACCATTTGTTATTCTTTCTAAATTAATTAATTCATTATTAAACTTTAGCTATTTTGTTACAAATACCACTTAGTATCCTAAGTGCTGAATCTCAGGTTGATGCCTGTTTGTTGTTGAAATATGACAACTAAGTCAAGAAATCTCTTTACAACAATGTCTGTTTGTACTCACAATGTAACACATTTCATGTAAAATACTTATTCATTATCTATAGGACAGGACATGGCTTCACAGTATTGTGCTAGTAGTACATCTGCAGAAGCACCACTTGAGAAAACTAAAATTACATTGCCCATTACTGAGCTTAGGGACAATGAACATGTTTTGGTTGCATCTCAGTGTCTTTCCCCCTAAAGTACTGCACTGCTAATTTCAAATAGGCTAAAAAATCTTCGAACCTCTGTCTTGCCCTGTTGAATAAGCTTACAAATTAATATTTTTCTACATTGTGCACTTGAATCAATGTTCCTTCTAGTTCTTCAACATTTTCTGTGCTACAGAGATATCTAAAAAGCAGATTTTTATTATCAAGATCCAGTAAAGTGGAAAACAATTATTTTTTCTAATATCCTGAAAGGGTCTCTCTTCATTGGCAGAGCATTTTTTTTTTTTTTTTTGTAAAACAATGGGAAATGGAAATATCCAGGCCTTGATTTTGCTGTTAGAATTAAATTCACAAACTTCATTCTTTCAGAATGACTCACTCCCACTCCAAGGAGTTGTTCTGCCTATGAACAGTACCAAAAGGACTAAGAAATTAGTAACAGAGCTCTGCAAATTTTAGCTTGGTCCAAAAGATCTCAAAGGGATACTAACATTCTTCACTGTCTCATGGAGAATTTAGATATATTTAGGAAAGTGGGATTAAACGATTGAAGAATGATCGAAGTATCACTTCCTTCAGGAAAGACAGTTGTGTGACTTTTACTTAATGGACAATTGGGGGGTTGTTTTAAATATTAGACTCTCAGGTGCTAAAAAAATGTAGATGGTGTCCTCTTCAGTATCAGGTGCCAAGTGTAAGACAAAAAATATTAGAAGTTTTGTTGGGTTGGTTTGGGGCTGGTTTTTTTTAGAATTGCAACATTAATACAGTCTGTACATATGCAGAACCATACCAAAACTGATTTATATGACATTATGAATATTTTAAACAGCTGCCTGGAAGAAGTGCCCTCAGGTAGTCACAATACTATCCTGTTACCATGTTAAGAGTAATGGAATCCCCACAAGTGCCGCTTTCCAGAAATATGACTATTTTAACATGACAGCAAATGCGTTGTGACAGACATGTTTGATGGAAACAGAAGAAAAATGTCTCTTTTATATGAAGTCCTTGTAGTAATGACTTTTTAATGAATTGTGAAGTAGCACAGATATGAACAGATATTTTAATTTTTTTTGAGTCAATATAGTCACATCTTCAAAGATGACCAGAATAAGAAAGTGCAATCTTTCCATCTGCCATTTTTTTAAATGTTATTAAAGCTACCATATAATTTGTGATTGTGGTAATAAAAATGCTTGCTCTATCTGTCTCATTTCTCCTTTTTTCCATTCAATCTAGACTGATTGATCAGAGCCAGCTTGTGTCTAATTTAAAATCTATATGAAATACAGAACAGACTATCAATTTTAGAAGTCAAAGATGACGGCAATACCACAACATGGTAATAGTATGGAAATTTAGATTTAGGATCTTGTTGTGGTTTGTTGTAGAGTTTTTTTTTTTTTGGTTTGGTTTGCTTTGCTTTGCTGTCAAGTAAGAAAACTGCAATATTTGAATAAACATTCAGGTCTTTCCCTAACTTCAAAAAGAGCCATCAGATACATCTGACTGATCTACAGTAGGACCAGATTCTGGTATTGCTTTACTCAGATTTATCTTTAGTTTGCCTTTGTAATTCACTTTGGATTTACACTATTATAAATGAATTTAGGATCTAACCCCACGGAGTCCAGGGATCTAATTATAAATAAAACAAATTTTCAGGCATTGAACATGGGTAAGACATACTTTTTATACCTGGTGATCATTAAAAGCTTACAAAACTGTAGATCAAAGAAATCATGCTGTCAAAAGAAGCTCTAAGGGAAATCATGTGGGGCTTCAAGGAACGAATAAAGGATGGTGAGAGAACAGAAGAAAAGAAGGAATTGACATAGGGTCATTGTAACAATCTGCTGAGAGTATATAGCTAAGAATCCCTGAGAATACAACTCTCATTTCAACAGTTTTGTGGGGTTAGGCCTTCTAGAAACAATAGTATCATTTAAAATATATCGTTGTACTGCAACCATGGCATAATGAGGAAAAATAACACCAAAACTCACTGGGGTATGTTTTGCTTCTCCGTAATATTTCATACATACATAAGAAGAACGCGAGGATAATTCAATTCGTCCTTGGATTAATTTGCTTGCTCTAGAATCCATTTTGTTTGTCTGCTTGTTTGCTTCTTTTTAATTTCAGCTTGGAATCCTAGCAGAATTTTTCTTTTTTTTTTGTACATTTTTGCTTGCTGGTATCCCCTTTGCTCACTGCAACCTTAACTCGGTATTTTATTCAATGAACAACGAGTTAATAATGGATGAAACTTGCATCTTGTCCTCTTAGGTTCTAGAAGCAGTTCCCATGCTTCACAGTATGCATGGGCCAGAACTGCAAGCCGTGTGTATTCAAATGTGTACTGGGAGTACTCCTTCACAATGACCAAGCTGAGCAATAGAAGTTTAATCTATTGCTCTGGTTTTGCTATAGCCTAGTTTTTCTTTTCAGTTACAGGATGTGGAACTGACAAGTTGCACATGGAAGGAACAGGAGTTTTCCCTTCTCCTGCTATGTCATTGCTGTGCCTCGTTTGGTGCACAGCTTCAGGGGCATTCTAAAAATGAATAAATCAGTTAAGGTGATGATATGTATCGTTTCTAGTCCAATGTGTCAGTTTTCATAAAAAATTTTCATTTGAAACAGTACAATAACATTTCATTCTTGTTTTGCTACAAACAATTTTGAATTTTAGTCATAAATTATTAATTCTACTTAATTTTGTAATTTTTCTTCCTCCAGGATAACCTTTCAAGGCACTTAACAGGATTTTTTCCCTTGTTTTAGCTTCCTTTCACAGCTAAAGAAAATGAAACCAAAAGAAACATGTAATTAATTACCAGTCTTAGGGTGAGACTCTAGAAAAGAGAGACTCCAGGGTTTAGCTGCTAACAGAGGTTTATGTAAATTAGTGATGAAACTCAGTCTTGGAGAGAAGGTACTCAGAAGGAAATGTAAAGAGATGAAAAAGGGCAGTATGAATCACTCATTCAGAGGGGGTTTACAGTTACTCAAATACAAATGGGAGAACAAAGGTGAGTACTTCAGAGTGATCTTTCAGTAAAATTGTGGGTAGGCAACCACATTTCTTAAGAGGAAAAAAAACCAGTACAGTACAAATGCAAGATAATGTAGGAAGGGTGAAAAGACTGATTGGACCCAGTAAGACGAGAAAACTGGAGGTGCTGATTAAGGTCACAATAATCTTCATTTAGTGACACTTGCACTCAGTAAAAGTCTGGTGCATTGGTTGGCAGGCGAATTTTTGGGTCATCTATTGTCTCCTCTTTCACTCCTACCAACCCTACGTTTATAACTATGAGTCATTCTCTTTGAGCAAGTTCTGCATTGTCTGTGTTGATTGTTGTGCTAATATGCATTGTTTGTTTTTTTTATGATTTGACATATTTAGATCCAGTTTCCTACCTTTCCAAAAACTGAAATGAAAGCTTTGCACTAATGAGATGGGCAAGCTTAACAGAAAAGTTTTTCTTTTTTTGTGTATTCATATGTGATAGTACAACTATGAACAATTAAAACCAATTTCCTGATAACCCACAAAAAGGTAAGAGTCATTTGATAATACATTTTGGATGTATAGTTTTGTGCATTCAAACATCATCAGACATTGGATAATTAAACAGTTTTAGAAATTATCAGAATTAAACTGAATTAAATTTGTATTATACATAACAAAGGAATATTGGTTTGTGTCTTCCAATAATGTCCACTTTTGTAGTGCATTCTTTTAGCCTTTGTTGTAGACTGTGTGTGTTAATTGTTTCTAAATAATGTGTAATTCCTCTGGGAAATCTATTTACTGCCTACTTGCCAGTAGCAAATGATTCATTCCTTTTCTATAGAGAAAAAAAATCTCAAGGCCTTTATTTTCCCCTACAATGTTATTACAGTACAATCACAACTAATTTATCATATTGAAAAGACAGTACAAGGAAGTGATACATAATGGAAAGAATTGTCTTACAAAAATGGCAGATGCACATATGTCCACAGCTGAAGGGGTAGCTGGTGGTGGTATGGTAAAACTGGAAAATTTGAAAAGTTGCTCTAACAAATAACTAGCCATTTATTAGAGCATTGTTCTCTCTCCTAATAGGAAATCTATATGTAAACTGTTGCTCAATGACTTAATAGGCTGAAATAAAAACTTTACAAATTACTGAAAGGCTGGGATTTCTCAATACAATCAACCTAATTGTACACTCACTGTCATCCAGAATCAATCAACCATCTGAAGTTAAAGCCTAGTCACCCAGCCACCCTATTAACTGTACAGAAAGTCTCATGACTTTTTATCATCTAGAGTTAAGTATGATAAATCTTAGTACAGAAAACTTTCTATTTAGGAGAGAATATTAACAGACCAAACTAATATTTGATTGCTGATGATAGACAAAGGACTTGTCTATGATTTTTTTTTCTCATGGGAGCCCTGATACACCACTTTGTTATTTATCAATAAACTCCTGCAATGGAAGAAGGCTCAGGGGAGATGGGCCAAGGTGATGTGCCCAAGAAACTCATAGTGGAATGCAAAGAAACTCACTTAATCTCAAAACAAAGGGGACCAGAGGGTGGCCTTTGTTTTAAATAAAAAATTATCAACAGTTTAGTTGACCAGTTGGTGATATACATGTTTCTCCCCAAGTTCTTTAAAAGTGTGAATGTTTCCCTGAGTCAGCCAGACCAACATGGGTGGCATGAACACGGGGCTCAGCCCAACATAGAGTATAAAAACTAGCAAAAGAATTTTGAAGAGAGCAAAGGACTTGAGCTGGTTTCAATCCATATATTCTCTCCCACTGACAGAGGATGTGCAGCGTCGTGACGGTGACCACATTATAGAGACTGGTAATGGGAATCACATTGGCATTGTGATTGAACTGTGTATTGCACTTGCTGTATTTTGCTAACTGTAACTTATATTTGATTGTGTTATACAGCATATTTTGAATCACTCTGCTAAATCAGAAATCACATGTAGAATCAACTATCTTTAAAATAAGTAAAACCGATATTAAACATTACAACCTCCACGTGTGGAATATCTCAAAGAACCTGGTTAGAGTGTACCGGACTCTGACACACTTAAAATGAGTAAAACTGTCAAGTAGCTTATCTCATCATTTGTCACAGCCTAAAAGATTACCTGGCCTGCGGGTGCCCAGAAATTGAGACTGTGAGTTCGTAGTATTCCGTAATACACAAGGACACGGAGGCTTTTATCCTCTAAATGTCTTTACTACAGATTACCACAAATATCCCCCAAATCGCCACTAGCAGGCATACTGCCACAAAATCACCAGTAGCAAGTAAATCTATGATTAATAAAGTGAATATATGCATATGTAAACATCAGGCTATTACAAAATTACTATCAGCAATCAAAAATATAGTGTCAAGCAATAGTGTGGCAGCAACCAACCGAAGCAGTAATCAATAATATAGCAACAATCAATTGTATAGCAACAACCAAATAGATGTACACTATTACCAGTTACCAGAAACTTATAATTAGTGAAACAAACTTATCAACAATATAACAGCAGATATACTTATTATAGATTATTTATATGCATATGTAATACCAGTATCAAGTGAATTAGACAGATTTCAGAAGAGGACAAACCGTCCCAAAAGGGAGGGCAAACCGATCCCAGAAGGGGACCCAATCATCCCTGAAGTGGAGGACAAACCAAACTGACCCCAGAAGTGGCACCAAAGGGTGACCAATAAAGTAGCAGAGTCTCACCTCAAAGATGATCGGTGTCACAGAGTCTGGAGTCAGCCAGGCATCTCCAATGAGGGCCCAAGACCTCATACAAAGTTCATGCAGAGAATTCAGCCTGTTTAGGAAAGGAAAACTACATGCAGCACATGAAGTTCTCAGACAGAGAGGCTACATTTGGGGTGAAAATTAAGTCCTTTTTATATCACAGAGACATGAAGGCGTAGGACACCAGCATTTTTAACAGCCAATAGATGCTGCTAATCTCTATTTTTCACCTGTAACAGCCAATAGATGTTGATGTTTTCTATTCTTTCAAAATAATTTTATTTTCCCAGATTGTTTGCACTTTTTCAGATGATAAATTACCATTACAGTTTCTTGAGTTTTGCACTTATCGCTGGTATCTCTGGATACCTCTGGTTTCTAGGTACCCAGCTGTACTTCAAAGATGCCAGCTGTACTTTTCAAGGATGTTTCTGTTTCCAATGTCTAGTTCCCAGGCTCACAGCTCCCAGGCTGGCAGGTAATTTCTTTGTCAGTATTTTTCAACAGAAGTTTTCTTCTGTTAGCAACTTTCCTCTTCTAACCAGGCCACTTTTATGGCTGCTCACATCACAATTTTTTGTCTTTGCACATCTACACTGTCGATATTAATTTTTGCCCACATTCATTGTTGAAGTGAGTCAACATATTCCACTCCAAAAAATCTTTGCATGGTTTTAGAAGTTTATTCCAGTGCCACTCTCCAAATCCAGCATAGGTGAAATGGCACCAGATTAGGTTCTTTCTACTTTAATGAATACACTCAAACCCTAGCAGACCCTGTCGTGTTCGTATTACTTAATACCATACCCTAAATCAAGGAAAATATAAAAATAACTTTCCTGTAACATAATCTGCACAGTATGTCAGACACTTTGAACAGGAAAAAAAAGTTTAATTCTCAGGACCTACATGGAACCTCAACTGCCTAAGCTTACATGACCTATAATGCAGATGTCACCAATCTGTTCTGGAAGTAGTTAGTCCTGAGCCAAATAGATATGAATCAATCTGTACCACATAGTAGGGTGACATCTCTCCTAAGATGGATGTATACACCAGTGTAGATACAGATTATGAGTAATGACTTATTTTAAAAATAGTTCCAGTAAAGTCTAAAGTAGTGCAATGGATTGGCTTGGATAATAAAAGCCAGATCCAGGAAAAGCAGTGGAGTGCCTTATGTAGGAGACTGGTAAAACTTAGATGTGTGTTTAAAAGTTCAGCTACTATCCGAATCCAGAAAACGTCTAGACTCCGTAAGCATATCACCTCTTTTTTTTTTTCTTTCTTTTTTTTTTTATAGTTATGCTTTTGTAGGAGTCTAAAGTTATGTTTCTTTACATGCTGTGAAGGAATGAGTTGTGACAGGACTGGAACATTTTCTTTGTGCTTCCTTTTCATATCTAAACTTAATTAGGATGCAGGAATGGTGTGTTTCCCAGCTAAGATCTTTGGAGATTTGGAGTAAAAAGGGATTCTTCCAGAGCACTGCATACATATCTGTAGAATGGTGCTCCACAGAGAAGTTACAGAAGCCAGTATCATTTGAGTCATGGTAGTTTTGATCCGCATCCTGATATAGGCTAGAAAGCGGTGGGATGGAATGCCCAGGTTTATTTTCTGCATTATAAACGTTAACTTTTATGATTATGAAGAGTGATCTAACCACAAAATAGAAAGCTAGTCCATAGTCCCTTATTTTCCTTACCTCTGGAAGCTCTACCAGTGTCCAGAAGAGAATTCAGGAATCTTTGGGCTAAAGAATTCCCCTGAATTTCCTTTCTTAGTTACATTGTAAAGACACTGTAATAGTATGCTAGTCCTTATGATGGTCATTCTGAGCTGTCTGATTTGGGTAAACCATTATGTTAAGACATTTAACTCTTCTCGTTTGCTTCGCTGAACACATGACAACTATATTATTGGTGACATAACCCTGAAATTATGAGTTAATGTGTTTGGGTTTTAATATTTTTTTAAAATCAGCTGCCTCGAGAAATGGGTTGACTTCTCAGGAAGTTCACCAAGGAGAATTGCAAAGTCCTGCACCTGTGAAGGAATTACTCCATGCACTAATATATGCTGGGAGCCACCAGCTGGAAAGCAGCTTGACAGGAAAGGATCTAGGTCCTGGTGGACACCAGGTTGAACATTAGTGAGCAAAGGCAGCTAATGGTATCCTGGGCTGCATTAGACAAAGTATTGCCAACAGAAGAAGGGAAGTGATCCTTCCCTTTTACTCAGCACTGTTGAGGCTGCACCTGGAGTCCTGTGTCCAGTTTTTGGCTCCTCAGTACAAGAGAAACTTGGACATAACTGGAGGAAGTCCAACGAAGGGTCATTAAAATAATAAAGGGACTGGACTATCTCTCCTTTGAGGAAAGGCTGAAAGAGCTGGGACTGTTTAGCCTAGAATAGAGAAGGCTCAGGGGCGGATCTTATTAATGTACATAAATACCTGAAGGGAGGGTGCAAAGAGGACAGAGCCAGGCTCTTTTCAGTGGTGCCCAGTGACAGGACCAGAGGCAATGGGCACAAACTGAAATGCAGGGTAGTCTATCTGGACATCACAAAACACTTTTATTTAAGCCACAGCGACAAAGTTCTAACACAGGTTTCCCAGAGAGGCTGTGGAGTCTCCCTCCTTGAGGATATTAAAAATCTATCTGGACATGGTCCTGGGCAACTGGCTCTAGGTGACTTTTCTTGAGCAGGGTGGGTTGGACCAAGTGACCTCCAGAGGTCGCCTCTAACTCCAATCATTCTGTGATTCTGTGAACTACTACAAACAAATATTAATTTCAGAACCTGGCTCCAGCAGACCAACCAACATGTTTTCATAACAGTTAGGCAACCTTATAACCATATTTTTCGTGTCCTCACCTTTTTCATCATCAAAAGTTCTGTTGAGTAACTTTTGTGAAGCATAACATTTGATCTATTTTGTTTTATGTTTTCTTCTAATCATTTATCATTTAATATTGAATATTCAACATTTGATATAAGAATAAGAAATTTTGGGTATGAAAGCAAAAGTTGGAGTGGACCTAGTGAACATGAGTTCCTCAGTCATGAAATGTGCATACTGGTGTCACATGGGGTTATGCTGTTTAAGAGAATTGAGCCCACTGTTCATGTGAACCATTACTGCACAACGCACATACAGTAAAGCATCATGATATGACTTCTGAATGCACCTAGTGAAAAAAAACTAAATCTGTAGTAACAGTAGAATTCAGTACAAAAATGCCAAAGATATGGATATATTTGAGAAAACATCAAGCTAAGAAGCAAAATAATGGTGAGAAAAGTTTTATAGAAAGATGTAACAAGAAGAGATGACCTGTTTTTCCTCTTAGCACACTGTGTTAAAATTGTGCTGTTTATAATGCCCTCATACTAAAATTCTTTATTTTCAGCTTGATAATAAAATGCTGCTTAGTCTGATAAGGAACTTGAAAGCACCAGTTGGGTTAAGAAGAATGAGCATCCTCCTCCAGACTGGCATACTAAGCTTCACTGCAAAAAGAGATTCATGGCTCCAAGCAGTGTCTGAAGTTAAAAATTCTCTTGAAGCTCTCTGTACATCTTAAATGTAGTGAAAAAGAACTCATCAAAATTAGAGAAAGTTGCATGGCTATGCAGCAGACATAGGAAAATGAAAAATCAGCTTGGTTCTTTCTTTATAAATCAGTTTACTTCCTCTTACACAAAACGTCATCATCTTTTTCAATCGGAAAGTTCTTTTAGTAGAATGGGGAAAAAGCTGATATATAGGCATGTACACTTACCCATCATTATCCCAATATTATTCAGTACTCACTCAGTACTATATTCATCAGTAGTTTTTTAGACCACATAAGGGTCTGACACTAGACACTATGGTGACCAAAATTCCTGCAGAGTCAGCCCGTTTCAGCATGCTGTACCCTGCAGACTTTAATTTTTCCCTTTATTATTTCTTCTGTTTGGAAATGTTTTTTTCAACCATACTGAAAACATAAAACAATCCCAAAACACTACCAAGTACTAAAACCCCATCTTTGTTAAGTGTTTAAGAATTATGTAACGGGTTCATGTGGCAAGGTGTTGGTAGTGGGGTGGTCTAATGTCTGTGAGAAGACACCAGAAGCTGCTCCCATGATGGACAGAGCCCTAAGGTGAGCCAGTCAGCAAAGTTGGTAGTGCCTCTGTGATAATATATTTAAGGAAGGGTAAAAAAACATTGTGAGAGAGAAGAGTAATAAGATGTGACAGAAACAACAATGCAGACACCAAGGTCAGTGAAGGAACGGGAGGAGGCACTCCAGGTGCTGGAGCAGAGAGTCCCCTGCAGCCCGTGGTAAAGACCATGGTGACACAGGCTGTCCCCCTGCAGTCCATGGAAGTTAACGGTGGAGCAGATATCCATCTGCAGCCCATAGAGGATCCCACGGTGGAGCAGGCACATATACCCTGACAGAAGCTGCAGCCTATGGAAAGCGCACACAAGAACAGGTTTTCTGGCAAGACCTGTGGCCCATGTGGGACCCATGAAGGAGCAGTCTGTTCCTGAAAGACTGTACTCCATGGAAAGGACCCATGCTGGAGTAGTTCTTGAAGAACTGCAGCCCATCGGAATGACCCACATCAAAGTTTGTGAAGGACTGCATTGCATGGGAGGGACCACACACTGGAGCAGTGTTAAGAAATAACACAGATAAATGGCAAAAGTATCTAAAAAATGTATAAACAATTATATACTGAATAAGTTTTGGCCTCACATTTTCTGACAACCTGAATTAAATGAAATAAGTTTATTATTTTCAACTGAATCTTACTGAGTGTGGTCAATAACCATATTACCTCATGGCTCAAACTAATGTTATCAATAATTACACAAAGTTTATTATACCAGATGTAAATTCATAAAACTGTAGGGTCAAGATGAAATAAAACGCTATGATAACGTAAGGACAAGTAAATATTTGATAAAGTCATCTCATAGCAAACTCACTTTGTCACTTTCCTATTCTGCTTGTCTTTTTACTCAACATGAGTGGCCTGAGTAGAAGCAGTTGTTACTGCTTTCTTCAGCTGCACCTTTTCATCAGGTTTCCATTGGGGAATATGTTTTGTATAGTAGCTTCTTTTTCATGTCCTAGATCTCAGAGACCCACTTTCATCAGACTCAGAGAAAATCACAATTCTGTATCCTACAGGATTTTGGTGATTTTTTATTTCCCTTTACAATAACTTCCACAATACTGCAAGAGAGTGAGGTGAGTTGAATAGTTCCAGTAAGTCTGTTCTGGAATGATTTTGTTGTTTTGCCCAGTTCACAAGATGTTTCTAGAGCTGGGGTTTTTGGTGGCATACTTTCAGCAAAAACTCTGAAGAGTCATCTGTTTCCTTGAGTTGGTTTAATAAAGCTTTATTAAAAAAGAGCAGGGTGCCAGGGCTTTATTTAATCAATTTCTGGTTTCACCCACCGAGAGATCATCCTTCTCAGGAGTAGCTGTATGAAAAGGTCTGATTCAGCATTTCTGTCTTGGCTAGCTTCCTCAATTAGAGAAAACAGTTCAATAGACCTAATGTTAAAATATGTCCTTTAACTGTTTGCTTGCAATCTAGACACAGTTTATATTTGCAACTCTTTATGCTGAAATACCATAATTCCTTTTACTGATTTTGCAAGGTTTTACTATACCAGCAAGTATCTTATCCGAAGCAGAGTTTTACTGCATGTATTGACTTGACTAATGTGATAATGAAGTATATGTCAAAACATGATTTAACATGTCTAGAATTAAAATTCAGTATTTTTTCTAGCTGTTCAACTGCAGCAAAACCAGACTACATGAACCGTAAAGACTAATACAAAACAGAACAAGCTTTCTAACATAATAATTCTATCTTTTGATCTTTATCCTTTTAATAATAGTTCTAACCTGATAACTGCTGAAATGTGCAAGTTTATTTTAAAATAATTTGAGTTCAAATGCTAGCAATATTTTGAAAATCCTAATAATAGGGTACTGTAATACTAATGAGAGTAAATGCATTTAATTGGTTGAATAATGTGGTATATGAGACATTGAGCATAAGTAAAAAAGCAAGGTATGAAACCTTGATGTTACTGAATTCAAGTGAAGTTTTGCCATTTATTTCTGAAGGAAAAAGATATCACCCAAAATGTCCATCGGGGGTGGCTTTCAAAATAAACAGCAACATATTGACAAAAGATAAAGAATAATACACAAAGAAACAGGGATGTTTTGTACTTGCTAGTAGATAATTATGCGAGCTGTTTTTTGAGGGCATTGGGAACTTATTAAAAGTGGTAAATTGCCTACAAACCTTATTAGGATGTTCAAAAACTAGAAAAAAAACACACCCTAAAATAGTAGCCCAGAAGACTAAGGTTAAAAAAAAAAGTGCTTTAGGCATTCAAGTAAGCAGTCCTGATGTTGTTCAGTGAAGCTGAAACACAAAATCTGTTTATGGCTTCAGGCCATCAAGTCAAAGAAACATGTATACACAGTGATGATAGGAAGAGGGCAGCGATTTCGTGGTGTGGCTGCTGTATGACTGGGAACAGTAACATTGTGTTATCCGCTGTCTGCAGGAAGAGCTGGATTCCTCCTCGCCTCCAAACTCATTCCATTTCTGTTTGTGTGCATACCGATGTCTCAGCCAGAAGTGCTGTACTTTCTCATCCATTACAAAAATAGTGTAACCATCCAGCTACAGAGAGCAATGGGGGTTAAGCTGGAAGGCAGTTAGAAAGAGGAATTTAACTAGAAAAAGGAATTTAAGTTCTCTTGTTAAAACTAAAACAATGCACAAGGGAAGAAAAGTCATTGCTATGAAGAAATTAAGAAAGCATATGGATGACCATCTAGGTCAGCTGTTACAGTACAAAATACAAACCTGGATTTTAGCCTTGTCTTACAAAGTTGTTAATACATTTTATAACAAACAGTCAATAGATAAAATGTTGTGGGTTGTGTTTTGGGGTTTTTTTTTGTGGCCTAGTGAATATTACCGACTTTAAATGCTACATTTACTGCTGGACTTGAAGAGACTGTTTGGCTAGTAATGCCTGTTTGGCTCTTCTCTGGTTGTAACCAGTGGCAGAAGAACCACAAATAATGGGCTATGAATTGCATTACAGAGGGAGAACTGATATCTGGGAGGAGATTAGAACACTGATCCATGTTCTCATGCAGAATAATAACAGCATTTATTCTGATGTTCTGTGATGTACTACTGCCCTTGCTTTTGTAACAAAGATGAACAGCTAGAATGAAGTTCAGAACAGCTTGCTGTCATGGTCAAGTTCATTTTTCCCACGTGCCACTCACTTCTACTCCATGGCTCTTGCTTAAGTTTAGTCTTTGTTACTTTCAATATTTACTTTTATTTCTCTAGGTCTCGGAAGTCACAGGAAATTTCCTGCAAAGTTGATGTCAGCATTGAGGAATCATCAGACTCATTGGTTTACTGAAAGACCATCATTTTTTTCCTAAGAAATTAAGAACTGTCTGCCAAAAATTACTGGCAGCTAAAGGATTTCTAGGCTTATTACAAATTTGGTCAGACTGATACATTGTGCTTTAAAAGCATGGACACCTTAGGTTAAGCATTGCCTTCTTTTTTTCTCTGGAACAGCACATTAAGCAATTCAGTTCAAATACTGTGTCATTTTAATTGGTACAGGAGACCAATTAACTTTCAATGGCAAAATGTCAAGTGCTTCCTTTGCTTCATCAAAGCAAATTTGTCAGGAAAAGACTATCCTCTCATAAAAATAAAAATTAATGCAATTAATTTGTATGTTTCAATTAGCTCATGATCTAATTATCCCATGGTCTAAGGATAACAGCTAACCACTTCAAAGAGAAAAAATGTTTCTCTTATCTGTGTTGGTGTTCTCTATATTGTTCACTCAGATCCATATTCTTGAATAAATCCTCCGTGATAGTTTGTTGAACCGTACAGCTTCACTTCACACAAACTTTCAACTGTACTGTGAACCTCAAACCTCAGTGCTACTAAACTGCCAGAGGAATTAAAGCTAGCTCAAATGATAGAAGAAAGACAGATGTTCCACGAAGTGATGATTATATTTAAATTATTAATGTATTGAGACTAAATCCCAAAGATCTCCTAGCACATTAAGAGAAGTAAATAAAAACTGGAATGTGTCAATGTGGGATAGGGCAAATAGAAGATGGGTCTGCAATGTAGTTGCTGCTGTTTTGAGAGGTAAGAGCCCCACCTTTAGTATAACAGCATGCTATTTGGAACAGGAAGAGAGTTTCAGATTTTATTTCAGTTTGATGGGATTCCAGGCTCTGTCTGGAAGAGCTGTTTTGGTTCTTTACCTATGGAGGGAATACTTTAACTGTTCCTGATATGAGAGACGGATCCCTGGCTCCTTCACTTTTCAAATAATTTCAAATAATTACTAGGAAAATCCTACAGAGCTCTGCTTTGAACTCTTTTTGGACAATAAAGCTGCAACTTGCTTCTTTTGCTAATAGCAGCCAAAAACCTGATGGCATTTTCACAATATGTCTTGGTTTTAACGTGTCACCATTTCTTGAAATAAATCTTCAACAAAAATGGATGACTATATTGTCATACAGAATAGTGTCTACCAATGTTGGTTAGAAAAGCTAAATGTGATCCTACAAGCAAAAACATGTTTATTGCTAAAGACTGTATTTGACTCAGAATGCTAGAGTTCTTAATAGAATTAGAATTACTATTAATCAAAACAAATATTATTATTTCATTACAAAATTAAATTATGTATTTTACCTCATAATGTCTTACATCTTTTTTTTTTTCTTCCTTTTTACCTTTTCTTTTTATACCTTAGGAAAAGAACAACTGTTTGTGGGACATGAGGAAAAGAAAAACTGTCAGAATTCTTCCCTGACGACTTTCTTTTTACTTGGTAAAAAGCGACTCCTGCTTCCTCTGTGGTAAACCCCAGCCTTCCTCAAGATGAAGGGTGGGATCGGCCATCTGGTCTGTACAGTACAGAAGTTTTCCTACTAAACATCTCTCTTGTGAACTACTGTTGGTGCTGTCCCCCAGAAGTGGGGCGGACTTTTATATGGGGTGTACATACAATTTGTAGTTGTCTCCATTTATCCCTAGGTTGACTTTCAGAGGAAAGAGTGAAAACAAAATAGAAGTACTGATATTTCATATTTATATCATGCTGCCTGGGTCTCTGAAAGTAGTGATGCTCAAATGATCATTTTTGATACTAAGACTGTAGGCAGACTAATATTAATAAAACATAAAAGTAGAGGTGTTTTGGCCAACTGCAGCAGCTTATAATTTGATTCTGCTCATGACAGTCATTGGATAAAATATAGAAAATCCACTTGAACATACATCAAACATAGTTCTCTGCTTTCGCAAATTAACACTGTTTTTACTGTGTTAGATTGTTAAAAATCCTTCTTGTATCTCCTCTAATATCCGTCTAATTGTTTTTATACAGTGTAATTTTTTATTTTTTTTTAATGTAAAAAGCATTGATAAGAAAACAGATGTTATTGTTCATGGTAGAACAGCATTTAGCTCTGGTTGTAACACTTTCTTGGGAGTATAGAAATCAAACTGTTAACTCCCTAAATGAGGAAAAACCCGTGGGCTGTGAATTATGTGCTGAAATAGCTTTTCCCTGCAGCCCAAGACTTTGGGTATCTGTGGAAGGTTGATCTGGAGACACAGCTCTCTTTAGAAAGTCTCCTAGTGGCTGCTTCAGGCAATTGTAGGCTGATTGCTATAAATTCTGCCATTCTGAGTCATTTAATTCATCAGTACGTTATACTAGGAGCTTAGGCACTCCACACTAGCCGAATTTTCCTTCGGGACTTACACATGTGAAAGCTATGTTGTGTGATGCTTGAGATCATAATGCCTTAATTGTCTGTCATATCTAGTCCCAAATAATCCGTAGTCTTTGCTGTTTTTTTTTTTTTTATGATTACATGAACGACTTTACCATTTCTCGTCATTTCACACTACCCCAAAATATTCCCCATGTTATGTATGGATTCTCAGAGCAGTTGTCACTTCCGTGAGGTTTCTGGTTTCTTTCAGGTGGATTTTGATTTTATGCCTTGCTGATTCTTCTGTTTAAGTTATTTTATAGCTTTAGTAAGGTTCTCCCTAGACCCATCATTTTGAATCACCTTTTTCTTTAAAGAATTTTCTCCCCAGGTGGTTTTGCTCAAGGTCTTGTTGCTATAGTTATGCACCATCAGTTTGATACAAGTTGAGTACTTCAGCTGTCTTTAAGACTTGTACAGTGGGAAATAAGTTGTAGTCTAAAAGAAAATATTTTAGTGGTCCACAAAATTAAAAAGAAAGTAGCAGAAGTATTTTATTAGCACACAGATATTCTAACTCCACAAACGAAAGTACTTTGCAGCTCAGCTCAGAGCTTTTAAATCCCAGCTGGCAGCACATGTTAAAATCATGACAGATCTTCCTAGTCACTGCCATAAACATCTGACTGTTCTTGAACTTCACTCTGGCATTCCTAGAGTTTCAAATTCAGTCTGGAATTAGTAATTCAGAGATGTTATAGTAAAATTTTATAATTTTCCTTGTCATTTTCTTGGTTTCCAATTGCAGGAAATAAAATAGTTGGACTTCAGCTGCTGTATTGCCTTATTAGGAGAGGAATAATTAGATAAAAAAGTCCTGTCAGTCATCTGTATTTGTACTGTATTTTTATTTCCAGCATGCCAACATCAGAGTTTCTAAAAAGTGAGCAGATGTTGCAACTTCTTAGCTTTTATCCTGATACTTAATTAAAATCAGAGTTCTCTAGGAAAGTCTGTCTCTGATTGAAGGTATAGAGTAACTGAAAATACGGCCCATATTACTATTAAGGTTTTTAGCAAAGGAGGACAAAGAACTCAATCAATTTTATTATCTTATTATTACTATGATTTTAAAAGTCCCTGCAAAAGCATCTATTTTGGGGTTCTTCAGTTCCAAGCAAACACTTGTTATTACTGTCTTAAACCTCTGCTACCACTACACACGCACACAACCACACAAACCACTTCTTCTCTAGTTCTTCAATAAATATAAAAAGACTACATCTATCTCATAAAAACTCAGAATTCTTTACAAGTTGCAGTGTATGTCCTGTCTGTGTCCTGAATTCATGTGCTTTCACTTTCTTGCCACACTCTGCTTTCTCTGGGCACTGAGTGAAATGTAGAATCACTGCTCATCAGATCCCATGTCCAAATTTTTGAGGGATCAGGAGCTCAAGGAACACCACAGAATTGATCTCCCCTGCAGCTGAGACACAGCTTAAAACATCTTTGAAGGAGTAGATGCTTACCCAAAGATCACTTTCTTCTCTTCTAATAACCTCTCAGAAATATGTAAACACATGCTCCAAGACCTTGATCATTGTCTACAGTCATTTTGTAACAAAGAGAATATGTGATTAAAAAGTGTATCGTCTGTTGTGGAATGCAGTACTATCTAATATCATAGAATCTTATTAAAATTATTTAGATTTTTGTTCCCTCTATTCTGATGTGGAAGCTAGGTTCTAAAGTACCAGCTTTCTGAGGGTTAAGGACTAGACTTATTAATGTCCAGTTTGTGTCCATTTACTTTATTGCTAACATTGCTCATTAGCTTACATAACTTCTCTTTGGAGTGAACAGAATTATCCCCCTCAGTGCTCCTTCTGTTAGATTACACTAGCATTTTATTGTCTCATCCTGAAAGACTGGAGTCGCTTTTCCGTATATAGTCTGGATTTAGAATGTAGGTGACCTGAATTGTCCATAATAATTCAAGTGCCATCCCCCTGGTGAGATATACTGAAGCAAAGGTAGGCATTTATATTACTGTCTCTGTCAGAAATACCTCATGAATTCTAAAAGTAATTTTTCTTTTTCATGGCTGCATTGTATTAATGGGTTATGGTCATTCTGCCCTTAACTAAGTGTATTAAGATTGCCGCGTCTCTTTATTTCATACTGAAGGGGAATGGCTTTATTTTACCATATTGAATTTTCATGTAATTAGTCCATAGTTCTGTTTTAATCATACTACTCTGTTATCTACTGAACAAATGGAGTCATCTCAATTCCAGGGCAGGGTTGCAAGTGTGTCCTGGTTTCAGCTGGGAAAGAGTTAATTTTCATTCTAGTGATTGCTGTGAAAGGAATGTTAGTAATGCATTTTGGTTTAGTTGTTGCTAAGCAATGTTTATACTTTTAAAAGACTCCTTTCAGCTTCCCATAGAAGCTGAGAAGGAGCATAGACAGAACAACAGAATGGCCAGTGGAATATTCCATACCATAGACATCTTGCTCAGTATATAAATGGAGGTTGGCCAGGGAAGGAGAATCCACAATCACTGCATGAGAAGGCACCAATTAATTGGATAGGGAGAGGTACTTGTATTGGTATTGTTGTTGCTGTTGTTGTTGTTATTTCCCTTTTCTGTTATTGTTTTATTAAACCATCTTTATCTCAACCAAAAAAGTTTTTTTCTTTCCTCTTCTCCTTTTCTCCCTCTTTTCCCTGTCCTGGGGGACAAGGGGGAGACCTGCACAAGTGTCTGGGTGGTCCTGGCTGGCGGCTGGGGTTAAACCATGGCAAAGTGCATGTGAGATCAAAATTATATGTGGAATGTAAGGGTACATGGTCACCTGTGTAGTAAGGACCTCAGGAAAATAGGTTAAACACACAGGTACACAAACCCTAGGAAGCAAAGGATAATGTCCACAATACAAAGACCAGAACTGTTAGGTCACTGACTGATGCGTCTTTGACGAAAACTCTCAGGTGTAGCCTCAGAGATGCTCATTCTGAACTTTGCAGCTGTTAAGAAAGGGGGAAACCAGATTTTCATGGGCATCTTGGAAAAGGCAGACATACTGGGTTATCGAAAAGGCTTGTGGGATTATGTAAAACATATTATGGGAATTTAGAAGACTTGTAATGGGATGTTTAGGGGAAATACCAGGTGCATTGGTGTGCTTTGCTGCCTGGACTAGTTGGCCATCAAGCTTGACTAACCAGTGAGTAGGAGGACACCTGTGTCTGAAAATACCCAAGGTCTGAGACACTGACTAAGGAAGTGGACCAGGGTCTGACAATGGGCATTGGATGGGTTTAGAGCCCATGCTAATATTTGAGGAATCCATGAATGTGGTGTGGTTGTGCATCTAGACAGTGTGTATGTGTGTTTCTGTGTATATTTTCATTATAGAATGCCAATCCTGATCAACCAGGGAGGAGAGGCAAGTCTGGGCCATCCATGTTCATGTTTACATGAGTGTTATTGGTGTTTGCATGACAGCGCATAAAGCTCTACCTGTGCTGACTGTGTGTGGTTGACTCTGTTCACGTGTGTGTGTACCTGCCTCTCTGGAACACCTGCTGAAGCAACAAACAGGAGCATCAGCAAACGAACCGAGAGAAGAAATATTCTGTGTCTTCAGTCCACCTGACTCGGCTTCCCTTAAAAATGGCATCATGCAATCCAAGAAGCAGATCATTCCCAAGACAGCCTCATTATGATTACTAGGAGACAATGTATTTTTCTTAAATATTTACCTCTTCCTTCCCATTGTTCTTTGCAAGCAGTAATTTCTTATGGAAAGAAAATTTTCATATAATTGTATTTAGTTACTTAATATGCTTAGATAAGCAGTCCGTGATGTCAACATGGCACTTCTTAAAGATCACAGCAGTTCTCCTATGATTTGCACAAAATTTATGCGTACTAAAACTACTTCATATAAATGTTAGATATAGCACATGCAAGTGGCTACTGGGTATGAACATATAATTTGTATTTGAAATTTTAGCTTAAAACTGTCACAAATTGTCAAATAGAATCATAGAATAGTCTAGGTTGGAAGAGACCTTTACGTTCATTGAGTCCAACCATCAACTTAGCACTGCCAAAAAACACCACTAAACCATGTCCCTAAGCACCATGTCTACCCATCTTTTAAATACCTCTAAGGATGGTGATTCCACAACTTCCCTGGGCAGCCTGTTCCAATGTTTAATAACCCTTTTTGGTGAATAAATTTTTCCTAATATCCCATGTCAACGTCCCCTGGCATAACAATAGTACATTTCCTATTGTACGAAGTGGACTCTTTTGTTGTTCTCAAAGAGTAGACACAGGTCACACCTTTGGAAATACACACCACAAAGCACTAAATAGGACTTCCAGACTTTCTGGCTGACCAGGGTTTTATCAATGTTAAATCATGAAACTAAAGGAGAATACCCCCAGAACTGACAAACAACAGAACATCCACTGTTCTTTGTGTTACTAAGTACCAATATGCCCAAAGTGCACACAGTGAAAACTGAAGCAACACTAAATTAATTCTTGCACTTAAGAGAAAGTAAAAATTGCGGTTACACAACAAGTTTCATAATAAAAAGAGAATACAATTCAAATCAATTTGACCTCAAATGCAGCCATCTTGGTTTCTAAAAGCTGAGAGACCATTTTAAATCTGAATATCAAAGACCAACACCTGGATACTTACAGAAAAAATTAAAAGACTTTCTATTTCTTTTCAGGTAAATGATTAATAGATTTCAGAAAATAAAGAATATTAAGTTGAAAGAAAATGTCAGAAATATAGGTATTTCTGAACATCTGTGAGAATAAAAATTTGTACTTCTGTAAAATGTGCCTTAAGATTGATAGGTGCATGCAAGAAGTTAGTCTGAAAATATAAGACATGTCAGACCTTTTCTGGTAATGGGAAATTGTGTCCGAGGCTAGATAACATTAATGCTCAGCATACCTGAACTATGAAATGTCTGACTGGTATTACGTCTTTCTTTTACATGTAGTATGCATATCAGGCAAAATGAGGACTTCTAACAAAATTAAATTTCATCACATCTGTCCTGGTTTGAGGTAAAACAGAACCAATTTTCTATTCACTAATTTTACTTTGCAGCTAAGCTTCTTCTAACTAACTGAACTCTCTGAAAATAACAGCATATTGTCCAGACATTGTTCACTCTCAGAGTGATAAGACCTATGTTTATAGCTTATGCCAAGGAACAGTATGCAGAGACGCTCTTGCTTATACTTATCACTACAACACCCAAGGCCAGCGAACTTTGTTATTTGTCTTGTTGGAGCATCAGAAGAGGAAAAGTTTAGTGGGGTCACACCTGTGGGGAGGAGCAGACAGGACAGGTGACCCAAAACTGACCATCCCATCCCATTTGCCTCATGCTCAGTATAAAAGCTGAGGGATCGAAGGGTCAGCCCTCTTTCTTCACTGGCCGGTTTTCGAGGAGGACTCTGACTGTTCATCTACCTTTGATTCTGATCTGTGCATTCCTGAGTCCAGACCTGGAATCCAGTTCCCTTCCATTGCCAGATCCAGTCTAGGACTTTCCCACTGCCTGTTGGTGATCTGATCATCATCGTGGGAGCTCAATACGGTTTTGTATATATTGTATATATTTCATTACTTTAGTTTATTATTAATATTGCCTTAAAGTTGTTTAGTTTTCCTAAAATCGTAAGTCTCTTTCTCTCTCTCCCTCCTCTCCTTGGAGGAGGAGTTGGGGGAAAGAATCTGTTGTTCGTTTCAGTGGCCAGTCCAGCCCAAACCACATTATGTTCAGTAGAAATTAATTTAAATATTTCAAAAACCTCAGAAATTAAGAGAATTTATATCAATTTTTGTTTTTTTTTTTTTTTTGCAAATATATTTTCAATGTCTAAGTATTTTCTTCATAAGCAAAATCTAGCTTTAAAAAAAAGAAAGCTGAAGGCTGCAGTGATGTCTGAAATTTGTTGCAGTGAAAATGTAAACTATTGCATTGAAAAAGTCAACTATTTAACTCTGGTGCTCTTTGCTATATAAATCTCTATGGCATATAGCACTCTCTACTTTTATGTTACTAACACATAATACCAAATATTGGTGACATTTGGTATGCCAGAAGCATGGCACGTGGCACATTTAAAAGCACTTTTTTTTTTCACTGCTTATTTCCACTGTGTCAGCTATGTTAAGGTTTCCCATTAACATCCACTTTAAATCAGTGGACCACTTCAGTAAATATAGACTATTCAGTGGTAGCACAGATTTACTCTGTCTGGATGTTGCCAGAATATTTAGCAGAAATCAAGTGTCTATGTAATAAGTGAGCTCATGAGATGGTGTCCCCATTTTATTTAATGTAGGAAACTCATCATTCACTGCAATTAAAATGCTTAGTGTTACACTGCTGATACATAAAATCTGAGGAGTTTGCAATGCAAAATTACATGGGTAGAATATCTCAGAACAACTGCATGAGACCAATTTACAACACAAGTCTGCTCATGTTTTTCTCCTATTAAAACAGAATAAATAAAATAGGAGTTTGTTTGTATTCTGCAGTGCAAAAATGATAATAAAAAATGACTGTATAAAAATGGCTACTTCTTAGTTAACAAAGCCATTTTTTTACCTCCATGGCATAGCCCTTTATTTCAGGTCTACCAAGTATCCCTTTTTAGATCATCTCTGCTTATTAGCATATGTCTACTGACCACAGTGACAATGAAGGAAAGACAGTATTTTTTTTGCCCTTGTTTTTCTTTGGTTACAAGGCAGTAATTATTCAGTTTCTACTTCCCCAGAACATGGTCTACAACTCTGCTGTTTTTTTGGCCAGTGAAGTTCAAGAGACTCTCAAATTCTTTCTTCATTTTAACAAAATTTTCAACCGTTGGCTATGCATACATTCATAGATGATACAATTCCTGTGCTTGTTACACCTCTGCCCCCTGCAAAAAAAAAGCACAAATGAGGGACATAAAAGTGGGTTGATTTGTAACTTGCAGAATGGAGTAGAATGGAGACAACAAACACACCTAATCAGAACATTAAAAAAAAAAAAAGTAATCACCTTTGAGAAATGTCTTAGCAAAGTAGCAATTTGGTTTTAATGAAACCTAAACAAAGAAAGAAGTCGCAAACTGTCAGTTTACACCTTTCCAAAGAATTTCCTATTGTGCTGTTTCAGTTGCCTCTATTCAGGAGGCAAGCTATTATGAATATTATTCCCATATGCCCATTTCCCCATGCGCCCTGTGAAGGTAACAGCTGTTTCACCCACCTTTATAAGTCTGAGCGACCTACAAATGAAGTACTCATAAATTAGGAATGTATAAGGAAATTACTCTTATATATGAAATAAGCCTCTACATACATCCTTTCTCAATAAAGGATACACATAAAAATTAGATCATTAATTAGGACAAACAAATCCTCTGAAATTCTAAAGTAATGCTACTGTTTATATTATTCCAATGAGAGAAAAAATCTGTCTCCTTTTCTTATCTATTATTGTCATAAAACATGATAAGTTTCACCTTGCATTTTCAAACTCCTGGTTTTGTACTTAAAATCCAGACTCAGTACTAATTTGGGACCTCTCAGTATCTATTCAGAACACCCTTCAGTAGCAGCTATAGTTATAAAGAGGTAAACAATAGTGTTATTTCTGCAAATATATTTTGCTTCCCCAACATTAATTCTTTTGATCTTATTTTCATAACCATTACAGAGCAATCTAATTCCATGCACCTAAACTCAGATTACCTTTTGGAATCCCCAGTTTTTCAATACATTATGAAGAATTTTAGCATACGCTTCATCACTTAATTCAGACATCATTCACTAATAAAAACAGGCAGGAAACACACAAAACAAGGTAAGTTGTACCACATGAAAGAAGACTTAAAAATTTCTGACCTCATTTTATTCCATTGTGTTCCCTAAGTAGGAGAAGGAAAAGGAAGAGGATAAGAGAGTAGTGCGGTTGCATGTGATTAATGACTCAGTGAAGGGAAAATCTCAGATACTATGATCCTCTGTGAAGTTTACTATAAGATGTTATAGGGTCCAATCTATTCTTAATGAACAGATAAACAAAAGTTGAAATTCAGCTGAAGGAACTGTTTTCATAGAATCATAGAATAGTGATTTTTTTTTCCTGATATCTAATCTAAACCTACCCTCTTCCAGATCAAAGCCATTATCCCTCATCCTGTCACTACACGCCACTGTAAAAAGTCCCTCTCCAGCTTTCCTGTAGGCACTCTTCAGACACTGTAAGGCCACAATAAGGTCTCCCCGGAGCCTGCTCTTCTCCAGACTGAACAGCCCCAACTATCTCAGCCTGTCCTGATAGGAGAGGTTCTCCAGTCCTCTGATCATCTTTGTGGCCCTCCTCTGGACCTGCTCTAACAGGACCATGTCTTTCTTGTGCTGAGGACTCCAAATTTGGATGCAGTACTCCAGGTGGGGTCTCATGAGAGTGGAGTAGAGGAGCAGAATTACCTCCCTCAACCTGCTGGCCATACTTCTTTTGATGCAGCCCAGGATGCAATTGGCCTTCTGGGTTGCTAGCGCACATTTCTGGCTCATGTTGAGTTTCTCATCCTCCAACACCCCCAAGTCCTTCTCCTCAGGGCTATTCTCAATCCATTCTCTGCTCAGCCTTTATTTGTACTTGGGATTGCCCTGACCCAGATATAGGACCTTGCACTTGGCCTTGTTAAACTTCATGAGGTTGGCATGGGCCCAACTCTCCAGTGTGTCCAGGTCCCTCTGGATGGCATCCCTCCCCTCCAGCGTGTCTACCTCACCACACATACTACAGAAAAACTAGAAACTACATTATTTTTGTCTGTGTTTCTAATCTGAATGCATATACAGTACTTAGGTGCTTTTTGTCATTTCTATTTTCATATTAACCTTTTTTCCCCTTCAAAAAATATTTCCTTTTAACAAATGCAGGCCCCTAGATTTTATTTTTTTTTTTTTGGGGGTAGAAATGGGAAACAATGTTTTGAAAACAATTTCTGGGATACTGTTAGCTTGCCTTTTGCTGAAAAAGTGTGATTAAGTGGCTTTGCTTCTCATGAGTAAGACAATGAGAACCTCTCTAAAATCTTAAGACCAGCTATGCCAAGACAAAAAATTTTTTTCCCTAAAGAGAAACCTTCAGTGCTTCCTTTAGACTGTGGATTTGTACTAAACTGTGATTAATGAAAGCACTGTATATTCAACCTTTTATTGCCTAGTAGGCTTACCACAATGCATGTTGTGTATGTATATGGTGAAAAACATCTTGTTTTCACTAGTATAGCTGTATTAGTACACTGTAAGAATGGTTATGATGAGATTTTAAATGCATACCATTTGTATTTTCAGTTAGCCAACTAGCTATAACACTTTAAGAACCAGTATCTGCTTTTCCATATTCTCGTCAACTTTTGTTAGTGTTTTACCGCTAGAAGCTTCTACCTTTACAACAGAGAGGGAGGAAAGCAGTGAAAACTTTAGGAATTTATTTAAAAAAAATAGCTGGCAATGATGGGATGTAGTATAAGTTGATGGACTTTGCACTGAATCAACTGTAATGAAGACATATCTGCCATGAGAGAGTGAGGGATGGAGACCACCAGCACTTAGCTAGAAAAGTGGAAGGGAAGTGTAACTTACTAATTTGTAACAGCTGGATTTGTAAAAGTGTAGCTGTCAAAGCCTTAATGAAAAGGAGAGTAATAGCCAGCAAGTTCAAAGCTAGAAGGCTGCTTTGTTAAATGAAGGGTCAGAGTTACCTCATCCAGCTAAAGATATTTAAGAAAATTACATATGAATTAGTAACTCTAGATTCCCTTTATAGCTAAAGGAAAGAATTAGGTGTGCCTATTTTATGCTGAAGATTTTCCTTTTGGGATATTCCTGTTTATTAATTTGTTATATGGAATGCCTTAAGGTTAACAGCATAGATTTAAATTGTTAAATTTTAGGCGCTGAATTAGAGCAAAATATCAACCAAAATGATTGAAAAAATCCTATCTAGATTCAAAAGAAAGTAAGATTTCTCTTCAAAAGACTTAGCTTCACAAGTTGATTGTGCATGGAGCTTGGGATTCTAAGGAAAAACGTCTTCCTATATCTTGAGGTTCTCCTACTAAAGTAGGAATCTTGTAGTCACTCCAATACACTGAAATAAAGTAAGTAAGTCATTTAGTATGGCATGAATCTGTAATTTATAGTGAGATTTTTCTACTGATGAAGTCTGTTGGAAGAAAATTGTAAGAAATACGTGTCCATGGAAACTACTGCAATGTTATCTGATTTGCAGTGTTGATCTTGAAGGGATCAGTGAGTAACAACTCTTCAAGTTTATTAGAATTGTTAAAAAACAAAAACCAACCAAAAAAAAAAAAAAAAAAAACCACAAAACCTCCACCAAACTCCCCCAAAACCCAGATTTATTTTTATTTCCTTGTTATGAAGTGTAATGTTCCCTAAAAGGAACTCCAGTTCTGACCTGAGTGCAAAATGTAAACCTCACAAACTTGTGTCCGCTATTTCTTCACTAGCAATTAGAGTCAGTGTCTGCATGGAAAATTTAGTCACATTGTTATTTTAAAGAATCATGGAATCATTTAAGTTGGAAAAGACCTTAAAGATCATCAAGTTGTCAAACTATATTTGTTTTCTCCTTTTATCACCCATAATTTGCAAGCATATGAAATCAGTACCTCTTTTAAAAAAGCAATCTCAAAAATCCTCATTAGCATGTGACAGCTTCTTACTTCAGGTAAGAACTCAGGGCACTCTGGGAAAATCAGATCAAAACCTGAGAAAGTTAAACTCTTACTTTTATTTCTGTGGTGTTAAATAACAGTTCCCTTGGTAATGAGGGGTTTTCTCATGATTTAAGCATCTGCAATTGTTGTGCCCTGAGATAAGTGTAGATGATACAAGTATCTGAAGTACATCTGAATTATTTGACCATTCCACTATTAATGAAAAGGTGATAGATATAGATGTCATCCCTAAGGAAACTGACAAAGGCATAAGTCACTTACATATGGGAAAAAGCTGCTTCACCAGGTATCTTACTAAAAAGTCATCAGACATTTATATACAAGATTGGGATATACATGTAAGATAGGATTGCACAATCTTTGTAACAGGATAATCTTGCCTATAAACCCTATAAGGTCAAAGAAGCACGGCAGTGTTTTTAGCCTATTTACCATCGAAGATCATATGATAGCAGCAAAATTAAACTGACAGGCCCAGTACTGTCAGGAGTTTATAGTTTTAGTCTGGTATTTTGTGATAGAATTATTCTCATTAATGAATCAAGCCCTGCAGGGTACTGAGTCACAAAAAGATTTCAAAAAAATCAGAGTTTTCAATCAGTATTGCCATTACTTAATTGTGGTTTTTGGGTTTAGAGTGTATTCATTGTACGCATACACCTTGCATGCAGTACTCTCTCTGCAGACAAAAATTGCCAATAAAACTATTCTGTTCAATAGAATTGTAGGACTGAACTTCAAAGAAGGAGATAATTCTTCTGTTTAGGTTTAGACTGAACATTAGGAAAGAATTTTTCACAGAAAGGGTGGTTGGGCATTGGAATAGACTGCCCAGGGAGGTGGTTGAGTCACCATCCCTGGATGTGTTTAAGAGACGTTTAGATGTGGTGTTGGTGGATATGGTGTAGGGGAGAACTTTGTAGAGTAAGGTAGATGGTTGGACTCGATGATCTCAAGGGTCTCTTCCAACCTAGACAATTCTATGATTCTATGATTCTATTTTATATTTAAAGTCAACAATAAGAACTACAGTATGAACAACTTCATCTCAGGTAAAATGTTGTCATTTTGGTTGTGTTTGACTTCCAAGACTAACCTGTTCAACCCAAACAATATCTGGATAAATACAGACAAATATACTTACCCAGGCCTTGGAAAGCAAGATTAACGGCTTTCATAGTTTCTAACTACTGATAATTCTGAAATCTACTTTTAATAACTTATTTGAAAGTTTACACCTAAAGTTACATCATCTTGTTATTAGAAAAAAAAAAACCCAAATTGCAGGAAAATATGTTAGTGGACGCATGCAGGGAAGGTCTCTTGCTGTGTCATAATAAAATAAATACTTAAAACAAAATTGTTTAAATGTTCTTTTTCACGTTCAGTTTAGAAAGTGCTACACTTGTGCCAGAAGCATAGTCATGGTAGACTACAATGTGGTTGTGTTTTGTATTAACTCAGGGCTCCTATTTGCCCTCCTCCAAGGAGCCAAACTCCTGGGTTGTCCTTTCAAGCCCAGGTTGACAGCCTGGGAGTGGCCTCTCTGGTATTTTGTGTATACCTGTAAGAAAGTTGAGAAAGAAGAGTCAGGCTGATCCCACTTAAGCTCTGTAGACAGTTAAGGACCCGACCAGGCACCTCAATGAAAGTAGACAGATGAGTCTACTGTTGTACATGCTCACCAGAATGAGTAAGTTCAGTCAGAAACTAGGAGGCCATGAGAGACACCAAATGTGCATAAGTCAAACTGATAGTCTGTTGTATAGCCTTGAGCATAAACAGGAGAGAGAGAGATTTTGTTTCTGCTGGCATTGTATTCTTTGGAAGTAGCATAGACTGGCTCTGGTTTTCAGGAGGAGACAGAATTTTTCTTTCCACTGCAATTTCTTCCATTTTTGCTTAAAAATAACTTGCACTTATTTTCAGAAACAAGAACAAGTTTAGTTTTTTTAATTTATATAGTGATTCACTTAACCAAAATGATACAAAAAATTCTTATGATGTTGAATCTGTCCTTTTTCTTACAGTAAAGTATGAAATTATGTTTAAGTGGCTTAAACAGTTACAGGATCTTTAAATGCATGTCTTTCCCCTCTACTTACTACCACTAAGATCAAAATCAGACTATTTTATTTTGCAGAGTTTTAGTTACTTAGAATTGCTGTAATTTTCCACTTCAATCCAATTGAACTATCATTAAAAGAGATTGGGGTTTTTTTTGTTCTTGTTTTTACCAAAAAAACAGGTCTTTTTCATTTCATGATTTTCTTTCTTTTGACCTTTTTTTTTTCCCAGTGTCTTATGCTCAAGATATTCATATTCTTTTTTGCTTGCCCACTGTCGTGTGCAGCTAGCTGAATTTGGACATGTAGTGTTAAATCATACTTAAATCATAGCTGGCTTAGAAGTTGGTTGGCTTTTAAAGAGATGTTTTTTAAAAATAGTGACTTCATCATTTCCCTTGACACAATTGCTGAAAATGTAATAGCTTAACTATTGATTTTAATTGATTTTTATAACTTCCTGCTGTTTACTTTTTATGTTTTGCTTTTTAAAATATGTAGGTTTTGAAGCATGATTAAAAAATTCAACCACTGATTCAAAGTTTTTGTATAAAGTAGTTTAATATTTTAAAGCATATTAGCTTGAATGGTTATAAAAGCATTTTAATTAAAAAAAAATAAATTAGAGCAAACATTTCTAAAATGAAATAACCATTAAACAATTCATTCTTCCAAATGTCATTCTACTGTTATACAGCTGAATTCATTTTCATACAGAATGAGTGACAAATAAAGAGTCATAATTTTGTACATTATGACCTGAACTATGTTAACATTATGTTCATTGACTGTTATGCAAAACACACAATGAAGTAGTAATACTGGCAAAATGCAGCTGGCTCCATTAAAGACGCCTTTCTCTAGAGACAAGAAAATATATATCACAACTGAATGAAGAGGGAGGACAAATGTAAGTCACTAGCTGAGCAACTTGCAAAATACAATATTTCTATAGTGCTGTAAAGTTTATGTACACGAACAGTCTTGAGAAGAAAAAAAATGCGGTAAGAACTAGCCATTTTCTTCAGGTCCTTTCTTATTCCTGGGCTACAGGAATTAATGTTTGTTTAATTGGTTGTTGCTACTGCCCAAGTGTAAAATCCTGTTCTGCCTTGTTAATTACATGAAAGATAATTACTGAAAAAAGCATTTAGATCATGACTTAGAACAATTTATAAGCTCCCAAGAGCTACAATGAACTGCAATATTTTGTACCTGTATAACACCTTTTTATATGCAAATACACTTATACGCTTTCCATTCTTTTTAAATGAAGGTTTCCTTCAGAAGTTGATGTAACAAGGTAGGGCACTTGGATGCAGTCATCTAGAACTTCATGTTTTATTAACAAGAGTCTTTTCAACATTTTGATGTTAAGGCAAACCTATAGATCATTTCAGTTCAAGCAGGATCAGTAGGAACTTTCTGGCACAGATAATAATTTTTTTCATTAATACCTTGTAATGTTCCATCAAAAAAAAAAATGCTTTATTTGATTCTTACTCTTTAGAGTAATTGCAAACTATATCAAATGAACTATCACATCACCTATGAGTATTTTAGTGTATTTTCCTGTGTTCATTTTGAATTTATTTTGATAAATCCTTTGTATTATTGGCATGAACCACACTGAAGACCATGCATCATTTAGCAAGTATGTATTTATGGTGAGTGTGGCACAAGATTTTTGACCCGATATACAGTTATAGGAAGCGTTTGGTTGGTGAATTCAGCATTAAAATAAGACTTGCATTTTTTTAATAATTCAGATGACCCTCTGGAAACGAGCAAACAATTTGACTAGAAAGGAGAATTTTCTGTGGTATTACAACAGGGATCTAACATTTACACAGAGCCTTAAAGCTGGAACATTATCAGATGGCTATAAGGACATATTGATAATGGATGAAACATAGAAGAGTAATCTGTCATGTACAAACATTGCAGTTCTTATCTCTGATGCTGAGGGCAGTCTATTGAATCTAATGGCAAGATCAACTATTCCAAGCGTCTGTTTCAAACTCTGTGTTGAGACCTAAAAAGTCAGTAGTTTAGGACAACAGGCTGTGTAACTCACAGATAGAGGAATGACTCAGTGAGAGTTTTTATACGTGTACTTTTGTATATCTACTTTTCACAGTGGTTGCAACACTTGAGAAATCTCTAGGAAACAAACTATGTCTTGGTCAGCTAATACATGGTCAGTGAAGAGAAAAATGGACTTGGATATGGGTCAACAAAATGTCTACTGCTGTCCACAAAGAAATCTTCTAACATCCTCGTTTCATACATACCAGATAACATGGAAATAAAAAAAATCTTTGCATCACCCCTTCTAAACACTCTCTGGTTATATCAAAGCTCATCTTTGTGACATTGAGTGTAGAACATGTTTGAAAGATCTGATACCTTTGACATGTATAATGGCCCAGAATAGATTTTGTGGTCTATTCTGCCCTCTTTGTGATACACCTCACAAGGGTTAGAAAAACAAGCACCAGCTGCTTTCTCAGGAGTGTGAATTAGCAATGGAACAGAAAAAACACTAACTCCCTTCTCCAACCTTGTGGTGCTACAGCAGTGGGACTGCTATGGGACTTCTGTGGTGAAGCAAGAAAGTAGTAGGAACAATTTCAATACCACTTCAGCCAAAGCATATTTACCCTTTGAGTGTCCAAACAAGACTAGCTACAGATCACAAATCAATCTACATCTTGTTTACAGAGAGGAAGAAAGGTAGAAATGCTGCACTAAGAAAGGAGAAGCTATCACTGTGGAAAAAGATTGTGAAGAGGAGGAGGGTGAGTAAATGTTTCTTGCATGCAATGTATGCAAATGAACGTCCACCTTAAGTTGAGTTCATTTTGTTTTGTGGGAAAATACCTCTGCCAGGTCAAACTCTTCAGAACAAAATTTGCACAGCCAGTCTGAACCCTTGTTCTCTTCCTCTGGTGCAGGTACAGAAGATTTGTGTTCCTCTCCTGAAATGCAGTAGACTGTCAGGGAAATACAGCTGAACCTCTGGAGCAGTAAAGGCAACATTTTTCCATCATCTGCTCCTTATGGCAAGTAGCACAACACAGCTTTCAGTCAAAGATAGCATTTGTTTTACCTTCTCCAAAACATGATGGTGTTGCCCATGTTGTTTATTGGGAGCAAGTCTTGGTCTGTGTTATTCTTTGACTATGACTGGGAATTTTCTGTGAGGTGGTTGGCTATTATTGGTCAAAACAAAACCAAACAGAATGTTTACAATTTAACAATACTGTGACACAGTGCTTAAGCTGATATTCTGTTTATTAGACTAGCACAGACATAACAGGAGGAACTACAATCACTCAGACTACTCCTAACCAACATAAGAGTTAATTGGATCCAGAGAAGTAATTATATAAATTTTTAGAATTTAGGTTGCATAAGACCACATATAAGAACACCAAAAACTTGTTCAGACCAAACTACCATCCGGCCTAGTGTTGTATCTTCAACAGCAGCCATAAGAGGACACTTAGGAAATCTTGAAGGAGGCAAGCATGTGTGATACTGCTTCCCTCCTCAGATTCCACAATCCTTGCTCAGCTCCTTACTATTTCCCTCTCGGGGGTCTGTCCTGAGCCTGATATCATTCTTCAATTCAGCAACTTCCAGTTAATCTCTCTTCCAAGTATGTTCCCATCTCCTCTTGCACCCATATGAACTTATTTCAGTAGTGATGTCTTTTAGAGAGGAATTCCACAAATCTGTTATTTACTGATTTTTTGTGGGCTTTTTTATTTGTTTGTTTGAGCTTGGCACTTATTAGTTTCATTTGCTGGTCTTTGGATTCTGTACTGGGAGGATTTGTACACTTTATCTACACTGAAATGCATTGACATTCATCATTTGAATTTATGAATTACTCAGAACTTCAGCTAATGCAGCCTTTTTCATTGGTTATTGACACAATTTTACATGTAAAATGTGCATGTGCATATCAATGTGGTCATTAAAATATGCCTGATAAGTCTTTCCTTAAAAGTACTGGGTTTTTTCCTTTAACTAAAAGTGAAGTTCATGAAATTTACCTCAGCTGCAAAGATCTTCATTACATAACTACATAAACTAGATGTCTACAATATGGAACCACCCTTACTGACCAAATTAACATTCCTTTGCAGTAATAGATAGCTTCACTATCACCAGTCTCTGAAGACATTTACATGAAGGAGTGTCAGCAGTGAAATTGTCAGTTACAACTGATTTACTAGATTCTGAAAATTTTCTGTCTTTTAAGTCGTAAGATATTAAGAAGTGGGTGATTAGGGATAAGTGTACAGTTAGATCTTTCAGATACACCTTTGTAGCTTCTTGTTTGCCAAGACCCCAGATTTTCCTGAGTAGAATATGTGTTCTTGGATTTTGGGATACATATACTTGTCTTCTAATAAACTTGACCAAGCACTTTTGATCCTTTTTGCACTTTTCACCTCCACTATCTCACATAAAGCCAGGATTTGTTGTAAAATAATGTATTTCTGTTGCTTGTGCTGATAGTTTCACCTGCATTGATAGTTTTTCCGTGTCCCTAATTCAATGTACATTAAAGGATATTCCATGCTTCTCTGTTCAGTTTGTGATTTTATAAACCTCTTTCAGGTGACAGAACGTGTACTGCATACTATATTTGAGATGTAACTCTTTCATGCGTTCCTACAATAAAAATTAGTCAAAAGAGAGATAGCAGAAAAAATAATCTAGTTTAGGTTTTCATTAAAAATGATCATACATCTTTTTAGAAATAATTGTTCATTTAATTGCATTGTTTCAAGATTATACGCATTAGTTTTTTAGCATATTTTTATCAACAGTAAACAACAGTCGGTATTTTTAGGGCATTCTGCAACCATTCACAGCCAGCTCTTGCAGGTGAACACCTCTGTGTGTGTGTTTCAGGAAACTAGAGAGTAATGTGATTGGAGTGCTTAGAAGACTAAAAAATCAGGTCAGTCTCAAACTGTTAAAACACTTTACTAGACTGGCATTAATTAACATCACACATTGACAATAATTAGTTATTACACATTGTTGGTCATTATCACTGTGTACTGAAAGGAATCCTTCATTAACAATTTTATCCTACACCAGCTGTGAACATGCAACATCACAGGGCTGATGTCATGTAGTCAGCACTAATGATTGCAGTCTGTAATGTTCTTATTCACTAATCTCAATATGTGTTCCTCATGAGTCCCTCTTGCTGCTTCCACCTCCCCATCCCCTAATTACGGGTTTGGCCCTTCTATAAGAAGGATGAGTCTCTAGGCAGTCTGTAGGCCTTGGTCTCCATGATGCAATGATGCCTGGATGGGTGTCACTTTCCCAGGCTGCAGCAGGTGCCTCTTCCTCTTGTATCGCTTTCCTCATCCCTCTTCTCCCATTTACCCTCCCGCTCTCCCTTCCTTGGCTGCTTGTAATTTTCTTAAAATAAAACCAGTCCTTGTTCAGCTCTTGAGTATGCATATGAAACCTCAGGAGGTCTTTAGTCCAACCTCTTTTTCAAAGAAGGGTCAACTCTGAGTTCATACCAGGTTGCTCAGAGCTGTGTCCAGGCACATCTTGAAAACCTCTAAGGATTGGTACAGTGCAACCTCCTTGGGCCATCTGCAGCACTGCTCAACCAAGGGGAAAAATGCTTAACCAGCACACAGTTGTTTAGGTTCCCAGGGCCTCTCTGCTTTCAGCCTCTGCTCCTACTTTCAAGACCATGCATAAACTGCACATCGTAACCAGAGCTGCTTGCTGCCAAGCTCACGCAGCCAGTTCCCAAAACAAATTAGTAACAAAAAGTCACAGCTGGGGCCTTGCCCAGTCAGCATAAGGCACAGTTAGTACAAGGCCTGTGGCTCATCACTAGCAATGGAAGTAGTATTTTTTGGGCTGCTGAACACAGAAAAGCTACTCCAGTTATGTAATGTTAATATGCTAATGTTTAGGTTTAAAACAAGCTGAACATAGTTAAAATCTGCTTAGTCTGCTTCATCTTTCATGGGTAAAACAGGCGTCTGTATTTGGTTACATAAATTTATTTATTATTATCCTGAACTATTTTGCATCATTGCTAAATTTTGTTATTTATGTACTTCATTTTCAAAGTAATTTGAAAATATGTGGCACAGTGCAAGCACCAGTACAGAATGCTATGGGATGAAGTCACTGGCAGCATCCTGTTGCAAATAATGGTACAATCCTTACTTACTTATAGCCTCATATTAAATTAGTTTCCTCAGACTTCATAAAAAGTTTTTTTCTGTAAGTCTAAGCATATCCTAGGAACCTGATGACAATTATCTGTGTGCTTATCAATTACTTCAAAGAACTCAAGTTTGTTATGCTTCCAACAGCTATCTTTCAAAGTGTCATTAATGTTATTTTCTGTTACATGTTTCTCCACATATCTAATAATTTTACTCCTTTACTAATTATTGTTCCTACTGATTTTGCACCAAGTATGAAAGGACTTTTTTTCCTAAGAATATCTTTGGTATCTTGCTTGTCTATGGTCATTCTTAAAGACTTTTTAGATAATATGTGTTAGCTTTGTGACTCCAGTATGGTTGTCTTAAACAACATCCACATGCTATGATTTGCCTTGGCCCTTAATCATTTTCAGTGAGCTTTCTCATTTTTAAGTACTTCCCTTATTTGGAAATTAAATATTACTGTGTATACACAACTACACTTGCTTCTTTTTTTCCCTTTGGTGGTCACATTTCTCACATATTTACGTTGAATGATTATACACTGTGCCTAAGTACCTCACAGCATTATAAAATATTTATATACCTACATACTGTTGATACAACAAGGTAAATTCTGATTAGATATTAGGAAAACTTTATTCACCCTGTGGATACATAAGCCCTGGCACAAGCTACCTAAAGAGATTGTGTAGTCTGTGATGTAGGAAATACTCAAAACTGACTGGATGCAACCCTGAGCAACCTGCACTAACTGGACCTGCTTTTTGCATGGATGTGGAAATAGCTGACTTTTATGGGTCACTTCCAATCTAAATAATTCAACAATTCTATCGTGACCATCTGCCTGAAAAAAAAAAATTATTTACCTCACTACTTTCTTTCCTTTACCCTTGCTGTAAATTGCCTTGACTATCTCTCACCCTAAGGTTTCCTTCCTCTTCAAAGATAAATATTGTTGCACTATTGGAAATGTAAAAGTCATTAGTTTATTTCTATAGCTGAAGTTTACTCTAATTTCCAGATTTCAGTTTTCCAGAAACGCCCTCTTTTTCTGTACTCTAAAAGGAGTAATTTCTCATTGCATAGCACAGTTAGTCATGATTTTAAAAACATAGAACCGTATGGAAAAAAAAGCTCTTGCTCTGTTATTATGTTCTATTATAAACTTCAGTGGGAGTTTGGGTTGCGTGTGAAATGTAGGATCAGACCTTTTGTGTCGTATTTGATGATAATGTTAATGTGCACCTCTGTAGTTTAATGGTGTGCCCTCACATTGTAACACCAAACAAAAGCAACTTAATGTTATTTTAAGAGAAAATTACTTTCTTTACAGCATGGAACGATTAGATGGTAGCGCCTGTATTGCAGATGCAAATTGTAGTTTGTTGAAGTAAAGTACTTTCTCTTGCTTGTCATGGTACCTATATTTGTTTATCAAACAATACTGTAAGTCGATTTAACCGACTAAAAAAGATCTAAAATATAAGCCAAATATAAAAAAAGGCAGTATTGTTAAAACACTTCCTACTATGCAGATTTGTTTGTGTGCAGTAAAAGGTGTTCTCGTTGTAAATCTTTGATTCAAGATGTTACGAAGTACGCTGTTCTAAGATTACCAAACAATATGTTGCAGTTTAACAGAATAAAAATCAACAAAAGATTGTCAATATCACAGCAGAATTTTTCAAACCTTACACTCTGTGTAAATAATACACAAACTGAGGAATTTGATGGTGAAGAAACAACACTAGTCATTCCAAAACAGGTAATTATAAGAAACAAATCTTTTGTTGGTTAGATCTATTATATAGCTTCAGCTGTTTTTACCCGGCTTTTCCCCACATATTTATTTGAATTTTACTCCATTAGAATTCATCAAGAAATTAAATTATATGGGAATGACCGAATCATGTTCATTGGGCTAAAAGAGATTTTCCAGCTACCCATTTGTTTGAGATTGATGTTTTTCTCTGCATTAAGTGTTGCATTTCTTTGAAAAACATCAAGGGATTTTTTTTCCCATTAAAAATGTTTGCTACTAACTTGGGGTTTGAGAGTATGATTTTTCTTTTTGAGAGCTGAATTATTTTATTTTAAGAATGTCTGTGTTTTCTAACTTAGTGCTACTTAAAATCTGAGATAAAATACTTACTGAAGTCTCTGTCCTAAGTCTAGACCTGACAATTTGTTCCTGTCAAGGATTGGCAGCCCTGCTCATTTCTGATTACTCAGAAACAGATCACAGTGAGGAGAAAGAAGGGGAGAAAAGCTGTACTATCAGATAATGGAATTTGGGAGCAGAGACACTGCTCTGTGTTCCACCAGTTATGTGGGGCAGAATTTATCTCACCTAATTTTGTAAGGCAATATTAAATCATGAACAGTCTGTGCAAATAAATTAAAACATTTGGAATGCAGATTTTCTTCACGAACAAACACATACTTCCAGACAAACTGAACTGAGCCTAGAAGTGAATATAAAGGAAACCTAAGCTGATTAGCTCAAGTATAGATATGAACATTATAGCCATCTACATTCAGATGCATTTCACCACGTTAACAGTTATTTTCCTAAATAGTTGTAGTGGGTTGACCTTGGTGAGCTGCCCACACAGCTGCCCTCTAATTATCCCTCTTCAGCAGGACAGAAGGGAGAAAATAAAATGAAAAAGAACTTTTAAGCTATGTTCTGGTTTGATCACAAGATGAAAACAGACCCTTATATCTCATATATAGGTTGGATTTTTAATTACTATTTTCAGTGCTAGGTTTCTGCTAGGCCTTCACCCCCTCTGCTAATTATCTTACTCTACATCTGCATAGTTCCTTTTCTGATTTATCGCATTTTTATCTTTCTCTCAGATTCTTTGTATAATCAACTTTGGAAGAAGTTAAAAAGTGAAGCTGCTAACTGCACCAGACGTATATGCTTGTATTTGTCTATCAATAAAAGAAATCGAGATCCTGAGTTTTTTTCATCTCTTAGCATGATGTTGGTTACTAATTGTACTGAAATATAACACAAGAATTCAAGTGGGTTTTTTCATGAAAAAGGAGAGGCAGTCACTTTTTTTTTTTAATTTCTGATACTGAATCTTTCATTGTCTTTGATCTGTGAGTCTATATTGCTACCCATCTGAATATTGTGATTCAGAAAATACAGAGGTTAATGTCAGTAATGAAGTTCCAGGTGATCTAAGGAATGTCTCCCTTTCTCCCAACTGCCTTCTTTTTTTGTTTTTCAAGGTGACATTTTGTTCTGAATGTTTGGATTCTTTCATGCTGTTCAATTTTAATTTCTTAGGGAACAACAACATATGTGACAAAGCATGAATATCGATATAATGTCTCTGGTTACAGAATAACACATACATAACAGCATTTCAGTGGGAGACCAGGTAAAATTCGCTCTATTTAGGATGTCTTCTTTTTGATGAAAAAAACAAATCAACCTTTTCACCACATCCAATTATCCTTTTGTTTCCTGAACTAGACAACGTTATGTGGATTAAGGCCTGTAAAATAAATTCAAGGATGAAGGTATTACATAAACTATAACCAGAAAGAGTTATTGTGTATCGTTCCATGTCAGTGTATCATATTTTATATCACTTCTAGGCTAACTTTGATGAGCTTTCTGAACTTTTTTTTAAAGTCAGGTTACATCAAAAAATACAATTTGTCTTACCATTGTGTTCCAGTTTGAAAATCTAATTGAGTATGGTTTGTTAGTGTTAACATAACACTTTCGTATAATGATAATTATCAGCTGCTAATCTGATGTGCTACATTTTTTCTAGCTGTTCACATAGTAAAGGAAAAAAATAAGATTGTTTTCTCCCTGTATAACAGTATACTTAAGAGCTGACTTTTCTTGGTTATAAATCCATTAGCCCATTCTTTCTTTAAAACTAAATGGCTGAAAATAACAATGGAAAACATACAGTGAACTACATAAATTTGGCATAGAGTATAGGACAGGATATTTGCTTTTTGTATGTAGTAATAAGGCAATAAAAGAGAAAGAAATTTCATAAAATAAACTTTTAGCTCAGAACACTCTTTTAGTTTTGCTGGGAATTTATCAGTGTCTCTAATCCTTTATGTGCCTAAAAGGTTTTAGGCTGTCCATTTATGCCATCGCAATACCCTAAGCTACTAACACTCTGCTGTTCCTTGTGCCAACAATTTCCTCTTTTTAGCTAAACTGGGCAATTCAGGGAATACTTTGCCACTAAACCATTGAAGACTTACACACCATAGCAAGTGTCAACTTTATCCAAACTTACTGAAGGACACGATCAATTTAGCTGATATTTTACTCAACATATGGAAAGCAGAGTTCAATATTAGGATGCTATTTTCACAGGAAGAGGAAGATCTGGTCACTAAGTGTATGTCTGAGGACATTAAAAACTTCATCTTTTATCTCCAAGCAGTGCAGACACAGGAGAAAAACTATCATTTGACTTTGTCATCGATCAAGAAATTTCTCAAGACCAAAGTTAACACTCACAAAACTTGGTTTTGTACCTCATCATATGAGTCTTAGTTGCAAAGTTCAAAATCAAGCCTTAAAATGGGGACTAAAACATTGCACCTTGTTCTTTCACTTTCACCAATGAACTACATTCTTTACCTATGTTAGTGTAGCTTCACCAGAAGGGATGAGTGCACACCTAAATTTGATTGCAGTAATAATTGTAGCAGTATGCTGAGAGGAGGCATCTGTGAACCAAAGCCCAGGAAAAACACAAGTTGCCTTGTCAGGGTGAATTTGCACTATTTGTATTTTTGGTGTTAGTTTCTGAGGTGAGGTGATCCTCCATAGCCAAAGGAAAACCGTAGGCATCCACCTTCAAACGCTCTTTCAGTCTGTGAATACTAATCTTACAGCAGTACCTGTCCAGAGGAGAATAGTAGAGTTATATAGGAACTTCCATTATTCCTGTTGGCCATCTAAGGTACTGAATTACTTGGCAATGATTATCATAATTAATGCTTAAAAAATCTAGTTCTCCCCACTCAGTATCTAGAGAATTTGGGCTTACAAACTGATTTAGAAATTTCAATTCCCAAGTACATTGTGAAAGTTAGGCATATCAGTATTACGCTTGACACATTTAAATCTTCATTTCTCTAGGCTGTTTTCTTCTACATCAAAAATGCCATTCCTGCAATATATTTCCTTATTATTTCTTTGATCACTTGTGCTCTCAGCTCTGACTTTGATAACAAATAGCAGGTCTTGCAGCTTTTACTGCACTGTGATACTGCCGGACTGGAAAGAATTTTTTGTAAAGCAGTGCATTTACCTTTATTTAGTAGTGGTTGTACGCTATTTTTTATTGTCCACTTCCTTTTTTTTTGTAGCGATGTGAAAGTGTAATGGGAAATTCAGGTGTGTCATCTTGCATGCAGCAGTTCAGAAGCTGAGATTTTGGTCTTAATATGAATCACCCATGGAGAAATTACTGAAAGACATGCTGGAAAATATGACCTGAAAATATTTAGTGGGAAAGAATGATGTCAGAAATGAAAGTCCCAAAGAAAAACCTGAACTAAAAAAACAAATAAACAAGCTTCTTTGTACAATATATATAGACAGTTGAAGAATATACAGATCTTCCCTTTCATATAAGAATGCAGTATCATGAATCTAAAATTGAGGAGCATGAAGCATTGTATCAGGTTTCAGTGGCAAGGTTTTTAGCATAATCTAAATAAAATAAAATAAAATGTTATTGTCTTACATATGGGAATCAGGAATCATAGCAGTATTTTATTTATAATATCTATATTTTTTTCCCTTCAGCATTTGTTCTGATTTGGTTCTGTTCAAGAACATCTGTCTTAGATCTGTTTCAATAAAATAAAATAATGCCTCTGGTTTGTGTTCTGGTTCAGTTCCTGTTAAGAACCACACATCAGGCTTGGTTTTGTGTAGTAATTAACATACCCTAAACAGATTACTACTGAAACAAAAGACATGTTGTAGCAGATGAATACAAAGAGACAGTGAAGTAATAAGGATCTTCATAATCATAGAATCATAGAATTGTCTAGGTTGGAAGAGAC
>VZSZ01006751.1:93805-134884 GCA_013398815.1 Ibidorhyncha struthersii | reverse complement strand
TCATTTGGAAGCTTGTAGTCAACTGATAACATTTGCAGGGAAATGAAACTGCTGAAAACACTGAAGCCAAAATTTTACAAATGTGCATTGTGTTCAAAGTCAGTCTTCTCACTACAGTTACATGCACCTAAAAAGAAATAAAAGTAAGCTTCAGCTTACTGTCAGTGAGATGTCTCCTTTAAATACACTTATTTTGTACATTTGATCATAGTCTTAATGGCTGAAAATACAGTTTTAGGGCAAGGCATGTTTTGGAAGCAGAGTTCTGTTGGCACAAATAATTTGGGGTAATCTACATCCCTAGCTGCTGGAGGAAATGAATATGGGAGGGGATTGACATCACTGGCTGTCCAACTGTGTGTTCAAATCAACCCCATCCCGCAGAGGAGTGTTGGTATGCGTAGGAAATCCTTGGCACAAATGGCCCATCAAATGTGCCACCCATTCCTCCTCCCATTGACTTTCTAACATGTATGGTCCAGGTCTTATGACTGTTAGACCATATGAAATTTTGTTGTAGGATCTCAAAGGATTGGATCAGTTGACCACTGCATTTCTATGTAAGCAGAAGTAATATTCCTTGTTATATTATTTTTCTGAAGAAAAAGTGAATAATTAACCATGCACTTTAATTGCTAACACTTTTAAAACCAAATTTTTCCTCTGTTTTTTCATGTTTTTTTTTTTTCTTTTAGCCAGCTTAATTTTCAGCCTCCTCTTTGACTGTATTTGGCTATGAATATGTACTGAGAACTTGCTTGTTAGCAACATTCAGCTTGTGTCGTTTAGAAATCCCAAAAGTAGAGGTGTCAAAATTGTTAGTTTCTTCAGAACTTGAGGCTTTTAATTTTAAGGCACTTAATTTAAATTAAATGTGTGTGAAGAGTATTTTTTTTCCCTTTTCTAAATACTCTCTGCTATCACATCCAGATGAAATAGAGAAGTGGAAAACCTGTCCTAAACAGATGCTTTTTATTAGCATGCTGTATTTTGGATGGTATCGAAGTGTGCTATCATGCATACCTTGAGAGACGAGGATTTGATCGAACTAGCCTGTTTCATTGTATGTTTACATCAACCACAGGATGAAAACCTGAGTCATGGTATTGGTTAGCATCTACAGATTTTCAGATAGAGTCAAAAATATCTACAGCAGAGCCTTGTGTGATTCTGTATGGAATCCAGAGCCATTCACACACGCTGTAATTAATGTTTTCAGAGCAATTAAATATGTCATTTGCCTCCAGTATTTGCTGAAAACAAATAAAAAATCAGAATCTGAAAAAGCACAGCAGGATATTTTAGTTTCTACTGAACATTTGCCAAATAGAATATGGTTATTGGCAATGCAAAACTTACTGTTAACATTCAAATTGGAATTACCTTTGAAAATAGGCATCCAACTTCTTTTCAGGACTCTTTTTTTTCTCTTTTGAAGGACTGTTAAGTATATTAATCTTTTTTAGGGTTTTTCTTAAAAGATTTTGTGACAAGTGCAGCTAACTTCATGTTCAGCATAGATGACTTCAGTTACATTTGTAGTGTCTCTCATACACTTCATCATACTTAGTATTGACAATGAGTTATATTTAGCTTCCATATTACAATACCATAAAAGACGAGAAATAGCACTTCATGATTTTGTCTTGTAGTATGTGATTATTATGTTTAAGTTGTCACAGAATCCAAATTAAGTTGCTGAGTGAAGATATTTTTGTAAGGTAATTTTTCTTGAGGTGTTAAAGCAAATTGTGCATCTCTTGCTGAAGCATCCAGTGAGTATTGCATGGGTTCACTACCATCTGAGCAGCAAAACTGCAGCTCAGTAATTCTCGCAGAAGTTAAAACTAACAAATCAGGACTCAGATAATCTAGTAGTCTTTCTTGTCTTCTTGTATCTTAAGATACAGCTGTGCTCATCTGCATACAGAATTTGTCCTTTATTGTTAAGAGGAATGGCATGTTGAAGTGTCATGGAACAGTGAAGACGTGGAGGAAAAAAACCTAGTCCGTCATTCTTTTAAGAGTGTGTGATAAGAAAAAAAAAGAATCAAATAAGCCCAATTTAATTCTGTATGCCACTGAACAGGTCAAGTCTGTGTAAATACTGTTTAGCAATCCAAGCTATGCTACAACGTTGCTGCAGTTTTGTATATAAGATTGCACACAGCTGTAATTGCCGCGTGTATAACAGAAGTCCTGCCTTCTGTTTTGAAAAGTAGATAACTGCATAGTTTTGTACCTAATTAAGCAAACAGGATGCCTTTTTAACATCCGAATGTTTTGTTATCAGGAAAATCACAAAAAAAACCCAAGTTTGTGACGCCATGAACATATAGTTGGCCTGTTTAATCTGTATCTTAAGATTATTTTTTTTTAATTCATAGGATTAAAGATTTTTTTAACATACATTTAAAACAATTTGAGCAGAACTAACTTTTCTAAATGCTCAATACCCAGATGAGATATTTTTGCTGTGGTTAGTTTTCCACTTCTAATGAGCTGGGTTTATGTGCTTTGAGTGAAACTAAGCGGAAGAATTTCCGTTTGGTTTATGCTTCAGGTAACCCTAGAGAAGCGAGAGCATGCTTTGCCTTGTTCTACTTACCATCAGTTTTTAATGTGCATTGTAGCTTGATATTTTGTCTGGTCATCAATACGCTTACAAGCCTGGTATTAATGGCATTATGAGTGCTAAATATACCTGATGTTTGTGAAGATAATGTGACTCTCGATTTTGAGAATATTTAACATTAGAAGAGCTTTAAAGGCTGCAGTCACCTTATTAAGGAAGGAGTTCAGGAATGGCCTTTGGTCATTCTCAGCATGCTTCCTTGCATTTAAGAGTGAAAAGAGAGATGATAATGTTGTGCCTGGACTTGTCCATGTAGAGTTTAGGGTACCCTGGGGTTTTTGCATCTAACTGTAAAACAAGCTATAACATGCTTATCCCTGATTTTCTTGTTTTTCTTTCAACCATTTCAGGGCCCTGCAGGAGTCATTAAATCAAAACTTCATGCTGATCGTCACCCATCGAGAAGTCCAGCGGGAGTACAACCTCAACTTCTCAGGAAGCAGTACCATTCAGGAGGTGAGTGCTGCTGTTTCACAGCTGAAGAATAAATGTAGCTCATTATAGCTAATGCCAGCTCTGTTAAAAAGGGTTTACATGGTCTTGATGGATATTCCTTTATTTTATTACTCTTTTTCTAGTTTAATCAACTGGATCATCAAGATTGCTGCAATTTGATTTAAGAACTTGGCCTAAAAAAGGTTTTCTATTAAACTGTACAGAAAAGAAGTTCCTTTTTGCATTGTAGTAACAAAATATATGAAAAGTGCTAATTGAGTAATTCTGGAGTGATGAGGAAAGGCAGTTATTTGAATTACATTTTATCTTTAAGCCCCTTGAAGCTCCCTCTGTCTTCCCTTCTTTTAACCAGCTCCATCTCCATTTTGTAGGCACCTCTGCCATTACTGGTTGCTATCGTAGTGCTATAATTCTTCCTGCCTTGGTAGCCAAATGGTTTTATGTGTAATGGATGTCACTGTTGTTCTGTAGAATGGCCAGCAAGGGGTGATATTGTAGAGAACTTAGTCGGAACTACTAAGCCCTGTAGGAACAAACATCTCCAATGTCTCTGGACCCTCTGAATTTAGAACAAGCAGTCCTTGCATATTTTTAAAACTCCTTACTAAAGCCAAAGGTTGTTGTCTAATGCTCCATGGTTATGTCTAATGCCAGATGTTTCGGATGTTATTTTCCATATAACCCACTAACTTCTGGAAACATGACAAACAATCTAGAAATGTGAATCTTCAGAATTCACATTACAAAATATTAAGATTAAATGTTTGCTTTTCAAATTAAATGTATGTTTGCTAATGGTCTGACACTTCTCTCAGACTTTTAGGATTAAACAGATTTTATAGAAGTTTTTCACGTCATATGCTGACATCGTAGACAGGATTATTTTAAGTTCTGTAATATTAGCTATAGGAGCAATATCTCCTACAACAATGAAAAATGATCATTAACTTTTTTTTTATTGTGAATCCTGTTATTCTTAAGATTTAAATTCTGATCTTTCTGCTGCATGAAAGCCAGCTTTCTACTTTACCTTTTTAAACCAATTGTAGTAAGTTTTTTTTATTTTTTTTATTTTTTTTTTAAATAATGTGAACAAAAAAATATAGTTGCATCAGTTTGTTTTTGGGGGGCCAAGCTCTGACTCTTCACAATTAAAAAGAATTGGAATATTTATAGGAATAAATGATCAGAATATTTGTTTTTAATTTTAAAATGGTGACATTTTAAAAGAAAACACATACATACGTATTGTCTGTTTTTGTAGCTATGCTTTATCAATTACTCCGTTGTTTGTGAGTCTTACCTGGCTTAAAGGAACCAGAAAGCTGTGACAGTGCATGGGAGTCTATGCTGCCTTCACATGCACTGAAGTTTTCTTGTTTGTTGTTAATGGCAGGTTATAGTCAACATACTAATGTATAAAGTCGACTTAATTTAAAAGTCAGTTATAATTTTCCCCATTAAACAACCAAAACCCAAAAAAACCCTACCACCCCATAATCAGCACAAGCATCAAACCTTTCTTTGCCCTGCTGTCTTGTATCTAAGTATTACATCCAATATCGTGTTTAAAATTATGAAGACCATTTCAGAGGCTAAAATGAAAAAAGAACTCCGGACCTTCTTGTGCAGCTGATGCTGAACAGGTGAATATGTCTGTCTGTGCAAAGTCTCGTGGAAGTCACTGGGGATTTGGCTGAGATAAAAGGGTTGGCGAACATTCGTCTAATTATAGAAAACAACCACTCTTTTGTATGTTAACTCCCTAATGGCTTTTTAATTTATTTTTTTTTCTTTTAGCGTAGAGTGAGCATTGTAACGAATGACTGATAAATGTAGTTAGTCTGTACGATTTGGAGGAATCAGTGATATCTTTCATTCCTTCTCTCCCTTGTCTCTCTCCTCTCCAGGGACTGCTAGATTATTATTCCCCCCCCCCCCCTTCACTCTCTTGTTCACACTTTAACAAATTAATAGTTTACTTTCCTTCTGGTATATTTTTGTAATCATGGAAAAAGCTCTATGCGAGTTGCAGTTGCCAACCACAAGAGGGCAGGAAGGACTATTCAATTATTACCTAAAAATGCCGTTCAGTGTTTTCAAATTAGCTTCTGGTATATTAACAAAAAGGAGTATAATGGCCAAGTTATTGTTTGATTTACAGATAATTGGCATATTGCAGGGAGGAGACTTAATTTCACCCTTTTAAATTAAACAGGGAGATTTAAAAAGACATAAAATATTCATTAATGTTCAGTGATTATAAAGCAGTGGCATATATTTATTCTACCTTTATTACTGTTTCGATGGGAAAATACTGCAAATATTTCAGAAATCGACTTGGCCATACTGACAAGTTGAAATGTTTAAGCAGTGTTAATGCAATCTACTCACACGTTATATCCTATGCAGAAAGATTCAAAATGACTACATCAATTATTCAAAGAAATATTTAAAATTCTATAAATGTTCTACTGCTTGCCACAGTTGGGTGCAACTGTCTCTCCAGGGCTAGTTGTTTAGTTTGCTGTTATTATTAGTGCTGCAAATTTTAAGAAATAGAGATTTTTTCCAAGTGTCTCAAAAAAAACCCCAAACCACACCCCACCACACCAAAAACCCAACTCCACCACCCTTTCAAAACTGTCATAAGTATTTTGCAATGGATTAAATGCAAAATCCAGTGAGCTCTCAGCTGTGGTTTCCTAAACTACTATTGCTTCAGTTCTCTGTCATCTTTTTTTTTTTTTATTGTTTAGAATGCATGTTTAATAGTAAATGATATTTGGATGAACTGTTATTTTAAAGAAATCTTAGTGTTCAATGGGGAAACAATCTGGCAGAAGATTCTCTGAGAGAAGCCTGAAGCCATAGTGCTCATGTCTGCTTCCACAATTTCTTGTGTATTAATTCAATAGGTGGATTTTGGATGGTACTTGAAAATGCCTTTTTTTTTTTTTTTAACATGCTTTATCTACATCTTGAACTGTTTACGCATTAAGATTTAATTTACCAGTTTTAAAAGTATAAATTAAATCCAATTATATTGATGTGGGATTACGAGCCTATATGGAATCTTCAGAAATGAAATAAAAAATTAAACTGAACTTGTGCAAAATTCTGGATATTGGATTTTTATTGTGAGTTGGGCAGGGGAGTTGTTAACTTGGAAAGTTAATGATAACATGTTGGCCTAAATTGCAAATTAATCTGTGTCACAGGTTTCTGACATCTGTTTGTTCTTGTAAAATTGCAGTATTAAATTAATTCTGGGCAGATACTGTTCTGGGAAATATCATGATTACTTTTTTCCATGATCCGCATTTTAAAGTGGAAATTAGTAGGTTTTGTGCCAGTTTCGAGACTGTAAATTAATATATTTCAGTACACTGGAAATGTATTATATGGTTAAAAAATGACAATTCTAACAAATTGAACTCCTAATACTTACAAGACTAAAAGGAGTTTTCTGTCTGAATACTGGCCCCTTATTCTGCTAAGATAATTTGTAGAGGATATCTGTAACGGGAGTAAGCAAATTTTTAAATTTTGATTTGAGAAGTGATGTGCTAAATTATTACAAGGCATTGCCACGTTCAACATAATTTGTTTTCTGTCTATTCTTACGAACTTGTTCTCATTTAGAAATGAACGTTTCTGCTGTTCATTTTTGCAAGTTGTAGTTATATTATTTAATGGAGACGAGAAACAGCCCTTTTCAAAGGGGACAATATTTGAATGGTTCATGGAAAGCAAGTTTGTGTTCTCATCCTGGAGCAGACAAACTAATTTGTGAAAAACTTTCTGAATTTGAGTTCTTGTTGAAATAGCATGTTTCACACTTTTTATTGTTTTAGTCACAGAAAAAAAAATAAACAATTTAACAAATTGGGTAACTGTTAACAAAACTGGGTAACTGTTAAAAACAAGGAGTTTGGGTTTGTCTGTTTTACTGTCGGTGTAGACTTTGGAGCCTTTTTGTGATTCCTGTATGCAGGACTACAGAAGTATCCAGTGTACACAGGCTGTGGCTGCTAAAGGGTGGGTGAGTTAAATATGCAGAAACCTCAGGCCTTTTGTAGATTGGCGATTTTTATTTTGTAACTGCTGGAGATTCCAGTTGAGAATACTGGGTAAAGCATGTACCGGGCACCATAATTCCTAGTAAAACATAAAATCTGTGCAAACAATGCAAAGAAGATGGATCCCTAAATATTGGCTGCCTCTGCATAGCTGCATCTGCTCTTTATTCCGTTCCTTTAGCCAATAACCTAATTGGAGGCTAGCTGCTCAGCATCCCTGTCACCTGTGATAGGTAATATATTTGTTCTTTGTTCCCTATAGACTTACTGGCTAAGGTGGAATATGAAAAGCAATGTATCCAATAGCACTCCAGGCAGGAGGAGGAACTATTGGTGCATACAACTGCTTGGGCTGAGATAAGCTATAAATTCTGTGTTGACAGACCCTAATGACAGTTTGAAGTCCTTTGTGCTGAATTTTTTAAACTTTTTTGATAAGCGTATGAATGTGAAACAAGATACAAACCCAGCATTTATAAACACGCAGGCAGAAACCTTATTTAAAAGGCTTAAATAAACATAATATATAAACATAGCTAAGCAGCATGCAAAAAAAATAATCCAGCTGAAGGTCTTGTACCTTTTTCAGATCTGATTTTTGGTATCTGTACAAAATGTTTTCAAGCCAATTGTTGTTGAGTGAGATTATCCACAGTAAAGGTCAGACATTGGCACGGGGGCACGAAATGTATATATAAATAATGTTCTCATTTTTAATGTCGTAGCTAAGTAATTACAGTAAAATACATTTCCCAGAGATCCAAATATGGTACATACATTAACAGTTTCAGAAAGAGTGTGTTCTATTTTGAGTTTTTTAACTTGCTTTAAAATTGTTGAAAACTATTCTTATGCTAATAAATACCAAAAAGTGTTAGTTACTGATTTTTTTAATAGGAGGTGCACAAACGTTCTACACTATTATTCAATTATATTCTTAGTATCAGAGAAACTAGTAAAATATGTTGCTGTTATACTGATTGTACTCGAGACGTATATTCTTTTTGTGACATTGAACATTTTGTTTGCTTTTTAAAGAAATCTGTCATGTAAAAATTATATTCAATTTATAGTGAGTATACATAATTTAAATATCTATCACTGTGATAGCCTCAGTGTTCTACAGTGGTAAATGAGTACCAGCTAGCAAGCTAGGTTTTGACTTTTTAAATAAGGAGAGAAAGATCTATTTTTATAAAGCTAAATCAACTTCTTGATTTGTTTTTTGTTTTGGTTTGGGTTTTTTTTGCCTTTCTTTTAAAGAAAACCAGCACATTGCTAAACTAAAATATATTTGCTGAAATAAATCCTCGATAAACTTTTTGTAAATGGTCATGTGTAAGGAATTAGATGAGACAGAAGTTCCTTGGGAAATAAAGAGAAAATACCTTTTATGTACCTGTTCAAAAGTGATAGCTTTATTAGACACTTAAAATATCTTAATATCTGCCTGCAGAGAACTGTTTCGAAGAGATTGTATTGATAAAGGTATAGAACCATTATTCTTTTTCTTTTTATGCAACAGAAACAGCAATAAGAGATAAAGGAAGGGCACTCTTTTACTTCTCTATTAATTATGAAGCTTAATATATTCCTGACAGAATATGTTTCATAACCTGTAATTTGGTTTTGGTGGGTTTGGACGTGCATATCATTAAAGAAACGATCTTCAGTTATCAAAAACTAGTAAACATGGACATTTTTATATGCAAGAAAAGGCAGAGAGTAAATAATTGCACTGGTGACCAATACTGTAATAATCCTGTTTTACAATATGCACTTGACAGGTTGTAATAGTGCTAATTGAAGAGACTAATTCACACTTGCTTCATTCTATTCAAAGGCAAAATCAGCAGCTTGTTTTGCTTTTGACCAGATGGTCCTGATGAACACCTACTGTGCACTTTAAGTGCTTTACTAGAATTACAAAGGCTGGGGGCTGCGTCCGACTCAAAATGATTTGAGAAGAGAAAAAAACCTCACTGCTCAATGGATTTGGTGCAACTAAATTAATTCTAGTGGACCCATTACACATTGAGCCCCCTTTTCAAAGTGCTGAGCCTCCTCGTTTGTTCTGTAGCAATGAGAAAGTGAAAGGCAGATTACTGCAAACAGAAATAAAAAAAAAAGTGCTGTGAAAAGGAGAAAAGAGGCCTTGAAGCCTTTTCATATCATTTGGGTTTTTCAAGTGCGTTATTTTTGGGGAGGGTGGATGTATGAAAAGCCAATTGGAGTTTTTTTTGTTTTAAAGTGCGCTATTTAAGTACTATGAATATAAAAGCAAGAGCAACAGTTGACTGAGTTTACTGTGGTAAAGCTTTGTGTCCAAGGATGAATCAAATTCATTATAGTCAATGCTTTGTATTTTCATATGAATGTAGGGTTAGTTTCACAAGACTGTGTCTGTTTAGGATAATTATAATTTAATATTTTCCTTTCATAAAGTTATCACTGTAGATATCTAAAATTTGCTGAAAGCAAGGTTTTTTCCTTGAATAAATTTAGAAGCACCCAGAGAGTTTAAAACTCCAAAGGAAGCTGTTTGATTTCCAAGGGAAGGCGAGGCATGTTCCAATAGCGTCAAAGCACAGATTATTATAACTAATTAGAAGTCACACATCTGTTAGCTTTCGATTTGTCAGCGCTTGTAGTTTTGTGTGTATATTTATATCTCGCTTCCTTTCTCTCGTTCTGTCTCTATTACACTCCATCCGTAAGCGGAGTTGGATTTGAGAGAAACTCCCAAAGGATAAGGATCAATTTATTTGAATTTGAAAGTAATGAGCAGTCATTGTTATAATTTTGGTTATAGGTTCGGCTCCGTAAATGCTCAGTCATGTGAGTTGTCCTTGTTTTAGAAGTAATCATGTTGAATTGAATGGCTTTGCTCATGTAATTTAAGGATGCTAAGGATTTTGGGGATCAAGACCTAATTTAAAACCCTGAATTTTTTAAAAACTGCAATTAAAACCATCGCTTGCTATTCTGATTTTGAGTATTTGCTGTGTTTTACTTTTGGGGTGGAGAATTTCTATGCAAGGCTTCTATCATAATACTAGCCATTAAAAAGGTGTTAGCACGAAATGACAAGAAAACCTAAGCAGCTTTATGAACATATTAAACAGCTATGTCCCTAGTTCCTGTGCCATTTAAAGTGGGAAGGCAGTACTCTGTAGCTAAACAGCATAGCACTGCTATCTGTATAAATTATACTTGGTTGAATCATAAATGAAAAATGAAATTTATCATTTTTTGCAATTAAAAAAGATTAATTTACAGCTCAAATCAAAGTGTGCTAGAACATGGTTTAACCTTTCTCTCCTATGTTAACTATAATATAATCTCTTCTATTATTGCATGATATACACTTATTTAAAAAAAACCCAGCAATCGTTGAATTGCTGATTTGTTTTCAAACAATGAAATTTGTATTTGTGCAAATTATAGTAGGCACAGTGTTCTCTCATGTTTTCTCATCAAACAACCCAATTATACTTATAAATAGTGAGGTGCTAATGAACTGTTGTTCTGGAAAAGTTGTTTGTTTTTTTTTTTAACTTGAGTAAGAAAGGAAACACTTCACAATTTTAGAGTGCTTGCTTGGTGAGAAAATATTTGAGAATATTGTACTTATGTAAATCATGTTGGTGCTATCGCTTTTAAATACACAACAGAAGCTAATCTAAAAGCCCATCAGTTCATATGGAGCACAACTAGATTCTTGACATTGTAAATTGCTCACTTAATTGGGAACTGATGATTTACTTTTAGTTATTGAGTTACAGAAGTTTTTTCACTCGGAGTTTATATTTCAGTTTAAAGTTTAGTAGTACATTCACTTAATAGAAAGGAAAAATTTTGGAGAGTTGAGGTTATGAGGATATTTAATGTAATAGTTGTGGAGTTAACGACACTGAAATGGTCAACAGTATCTTAGCAGAAGTGTAATGATAGTGCTGCACTACATTGCTTTGTAATTACTATGCAAGGAAAATACTCGCTTCCCATTTCAAATGTGAATTAATAATGCTTGTCTCTGTCTGGTCCATAACAGCTTAGTGAAACAGTGTGCTGTCTCTTTAGGGAACCCATTTCTTACGATTTTTCAGTTATGTTCCCATGTCTGTGTAAAACATGAACTTGAAAAGTTATGCTTTTGTTTTTTGTACCAAGAATCACGGGCATAAATTGAAAAGCCTTGCACTCATTTAAAGGATAAAATGACCTCATAATCACCCTCAAGAAATCCCTGTTACTGTTTTTAAAAAGGGTTATAGAAGCTCTCTGCAAACATTTGCAATAAGTGGCAAAATTTATGCCTTGCTTTGTGATAGTTGCGTGACCAGACAGTGGGCTCTAGGATTGTTTTAAGGTTTTTACAGCTGCAGGCAAAAAGCATCTGTTCCTAGAAAAGCCTTCATTGTTTAATTTTGACACTGACTTTTCCATGCTGCTTGTACCAGTCTCTGGATTAGGTGCCACTAAGATAAAATTTGTTTTAAGTTGCTCCCAAATGCAGCTGTCACTATACGTGGCCTTGTAGCTTAGGCAAAGTAGACATAATCAAAACAAGCATTTTTGTACCAGGTCATCTCGGCAGACTGAAAAAGCTCAGAGCAGGATTTTTGACAATATTGTATCTTGTGAGTAGCTAGGCTATTAGCTTTTGTGTTTGTTTAATAATTCTGGTGATCACTGAGGTGTATGACTGCCTCAGAATAAATGAAAGAAGGGGTATTTAAACTGCACTGCTTTTTCTTTTACATATAAATTATATCATATTTATTTTGATTGAGCAGTTACTGTGCTATTAAATTGCATACACTGTGTGTCCCTCTGTGTGTGTGTATCTCTATACCTCTACAGTGAAATGGAGCAATTTACAAAAATCGGGGAAAACTGACATTTTTGAAAGAGCTTCCATTTCTTTCCTTCAAAGTTTCCAGTGAATTAAAAATGAAAGAGCACTTCATTTTATGTATCCTAGAGTTGTGTTAATTTCTACCCAGCTGGTCTAAAATGATTGATACAAAGCCAAATTTGTGACTGCCTGCATTACAAAGTCTGTAATTTGCTAATGAATTATGATAATAATCTTTCATCATACATGAAAGATTTAGACAAACAATTTACTAACTATATAGTTTGATCACAATTTTTGGGTTTGTACCAAGCCTCGAATCGACTTTATTTTTCCCCGCCTAGATTAGCAGACCAAAGTGAACTTATTCTTAGCTTGTTTTGAAAGCAGTAGTGCTGCAAGATATGTGGGGATGATGCTGGGCAGCAGAAATGATATAAGCTTGTAGTGTAAACTCCATTCTTAATGTATATTCAAATCCAACCACCCAGTTTTCAACTAGAGAAGCATCAGAGCATGCATGGCGCAAGAAGTTGTTTGATACTGCATCTACTGTTGTAGGGACGTAGACTTAAATGAAAACAGCTTAGAGATATTTCTCAAGTTAAACCTCGTCCAGGTGTGGTAAAGACACTTCTTAAAGCATAGCTAGACAAAGGCACAGGAGCAAACTAGGCTTAAAAAGAAAGGAAAACAAAACCAAATCCTCCGGAAAAGGGGTAACTGCCACAAGATCCAGTCAACCTGAGTAAAAATTGTGGTTACCTCCAGTCAGCAAAACTGTATCTTGCACGCTCTATGGACCTTCTGAGTAAGATGTTCACACTAGGATGTGAGCACAGTATAAGCATGTCTCTTCCTATATGAAATCTATGAATCTTCTTTTATGAATCTATCTATGACAAAGGCTACTTCCCAGTTCTGTGGAGCTTGCTTCTGCATTGGATATTTTATTTTTTCAATAGCGAGCAACATAGGAAAAAAAAAGGAGCTTTCAGTGCCCTCTGACTTCTGTTTTGCAAATAGACTCAATCATTTTTCTGCTTCTCTTGAGCTCAGTTTAGTTCAGTGGATTTAAATTACCAATTCGGTATCCACCCTAAAAAAACAACCAACCAACCAAAAAAAAACCCCAAGACCTAATACTTGTATCCAATGCTGCCATTATTATTTGGATTAAACTATTGACTTCAGTGGTTTCTGGCTTTATATACCGCGCTTCAGACCGTGAGTTACCTGGTTTCTCACCCCAAAACACACACAGACACCCCAAAACAAAATTGTATTGCGTTTCCTGTGGCTACTGTTAACAAGAATGTTGTGGGGTTGGTGAAAAGGTAGAAAAAATAAAGAAACGGGGAGTAAAGGCAAGAATGTAGGACAACCAGCAATATCAAGAAAATGCAAGTACTGGGAATGTGGCCTTGTGAAAAGACAAGGAAAGGAGCTTTGGGGTAGGTGCTGACTGGAAAGGGGGTTGAACCACGATCAAAGGCTTTTTGTTGTTTTGTTATGTTGTTTGTTCTTATCAAATGTAGGGAACTAGAACTTCACGAATAACCAGGATGAGTTACTTCTTACAGAATCAGGTTAAAAAGGAAAAGTCTTAACTTTGATTAGAAAAGGATATTTTTTAGTCAATCTTCCCAGCTGATAGCGCAGAACAGTGAATTTAAATTCATTGTGTTTTGGCAGAAAAAGAAATTTTTAGAAAGTCTTGTTTTTTCTTGAGTTACCTACAGAAACTCTCACAGACTGTGTCATATGCAGCATAAAATACTGCTCATGTTGTTTTTTTAGGGATGATAGGATTTTTTAGGATTTAAGAGAATTAAATACAACAATAGAAAATTTTGAGACATCATTCATTTGTATGTGTTGCTTTGGAACAGGGGGTATGTGTGTGTGAAGAACAGATTTGATGTGCCAAAGACCTTAACTCTCACTGCTATTCTTCCTGCCCAGGAAGGTGATTCTCTCTAGTAGCTGTTAGCTAGCGTATCTCATATCTAGTAGCTGTCTTGGAAATTATGATGTTACTGTCATTTGAAAGTATAGAAAAATATCTCAAGACCCTCACAGTACTGGAAACAGATAAACAATAAAAGAAAAAAAAGGGAAAGAGGAGTACAAAGAACAAGGATTTTTTTACTGGTTTTCTACAATGTATCTATAAGGAAGAGGGCGCCTCTTCCTACAAATCTGTATTTATAAAATAGCAGTAAGTCTGTCTGCCTAGTATCACACGGTATAGCTGTACATACCTTACTCCAACCCCAACAAAGGGAAATGGAGAAAGGAATAATGAATCCTAAGAAGTAACATAATTTCATTAATTTCATTCACAGTATCAGGGCAAAATGCAGCACCCCAAATATCTCTGCAATTTCTTCCAGGAGAAACGGAGAGACAAAGGTTTTATTGTTCTCAGATTTATTTTACTCATTTCAGATGACAGGGTACTGTTTACTGAACTCAGCAACTCTAAAACAGTAACTCTTACTTAAGAAACATTGTGAGCTATGTTTCTGTCCCATTATTAGTTGCTCTGTAACCATATGCTGAATTTCAGTTTAACATCTCCCCTCTGGGTCTTGCATAAACTCCTGTTTGCACTTACCCACAAAAAGTTCCTCTTTTAAGACAAGAAGGACTTATTCCTGAATAATTCAGAAGTGGGGAGTGTAAGAAGTGCTTAGATTAATCTGGGGAATGTTTTGTGTTGACAATTTCACCTATAACTAACAGTCTCTTTCACGCACTCTGCTTAAAAGGTCTTGGCTCTTTTTTATTCTATGCATTGACATTGGGCTGGCAGAGAAAAGGCTAGACTGCAGCTGAGAACTGTGACCACAGGGCAGGCCAGCCCAGGACTAAGACAAACAAAATGGAGAAGCTCTGATGTTCACAAAAATCAGCAACAGAACAGTGGAAGACGATACTTTTTTTGTAGTACAAAACAGTAAAGTGAAACTTCTCTCCCTGATACAAAAGGTAAACTGTCAAGTCAGGCAGCTCCACATTAATATTTCAAGTTTGGGTCCCGTGAGACCAATGAAAAATATGGAAATTCTCTACAGCATTCTCTGAGGTCTGGGTAAGATGAAAGTTTCTTTGTTGATAAACTAAGTAGTAGACAGAGATGTAACTTAAATTGCCACGGAGGTGTCTTTACACTCCTCCTTAAATCTTCCCACAGAACACCAAGTTGTAGTTCACAGCGACGTCTATGTTAGCCCACAGGACAGCGCAATAGCACGTCTGCACAGAAAACTGGTTGGTGGTGAGGATCTAGCAACCACGCTGTTTATGTTTCTGGCATTCTACTAGAGACCATTTCTCGTCTGGTCCTGTGGATTTGAATGTTTCTTAGTAGTTGAAATTTAAAAATTGTGCATCTTCTGTTTTAGTGCAATCCTAATGGTATTTGGTTTGCCTGCTCTGAGACCGCTCCATCACTCAAGCTTGAGTATAGGAAATGAGACAAGTGGGAGGGTTAAGATCAGGAGTGCGTTTCTGAAGTGAAACGCTAATGCAATTCTGTCCTACAAGTACTGGATCTGCATCAGTCCTTTGGTGCAAACCAGTATTTTCAAATGTTACACCATTGGGAAACCTTCTCCACTGTAGCGGAAACACCGTCATTTTTTAATAATTCTTTAAGCACAGGTGGTCAAGTTCTTCTTCAATGGGAGCAAATAAATGAAAGATTAAGTGAAAAGTGCACCTCCTGTGTGTTTTCAACTCACTGCAGAGTAGCCAGGCAAAGAATCCACATGAGCAGTAAGACAAGCCTTTTGAATACCCAGAAAAGTATAGTTTTCCTTTAGAGGAGTACATTAATATTGTCTTTCATTCCAGTTTTTTCTTAAGATCAGTTTGAAGTGAGGAGCAATAAAACTTGGAGAATAAATGTTTCTTCTGAAACAGAAATGCAGACTGTTTGAAGTAGAGGATAACTTTAGCATGCAGTCTGACATAAGCATCTGTGATCTCAAGACACCGGTATTGGAAGAGCACTGCAAATCCAATTTCAGTTCTCATTTTGTGTCTTTTGCCTTGTGTCAGTTTATAGGTCAGATCTAAGATCGTTCAGGTTTGACTTACAAAGTCTGACAGTCACCCATCTATATTTTCTCCTCTGTAGGTCATTTTGCTTGTTTAGTAAACCCTATCTTTTTATCTTCTTTTTAATAATTGGTTTTCTTCTGTTTCTTTTATTTTCTGTTAGTCCACATACATGTTTTCTTTTTCACTGCTTTCTCATTTCTGCTCTTTATCTTCTGGTTTATTGACTCTTTTGCAGTTTTTAATGAAAAAACTTTTTAAGAATTTCTTCATTGCTGCTTGTTTGAAAAAATCAAGATGGTTTATCTGACTTAACTTTTCTAAATACTGTTTTCTCTTTACAGTGCAGTAAATCAGAAGCTCTTAAATTATTATGCTCTTCATACTTATTTTCTGCAATGCAGCGTGCTAAGTATGTTGGATTACACTTGAAAACTGTCCCCATGTGCAGGGAATTACTGAGTACAATGCTTGCGAGTTAGCTTTTCAAACAGAGAATGAATTTTCACTGATTATTATGTGAATATCAAATGGATCTTTTTTCTATCAACTGAATTGTTATTCTTGGTATTAACTTCCATAGTTCAATAAAATTATACTTTTGTAGGATTTAGAAAAGAAGTAGGTTTACATTTTTGGTGTCTTTTTCTTGGTGTATATTTTATACACTGAATTTGCATAACTAAGAGTCTCCTTGTGGTTCAGAGGAGGAGCTGTTAGAACAGATCTGTAAAACAGTTGTTTTATTAACATCTTCACAGGGAAAAAACAGAGAGAATAGCTGAATATGTAAATGAGCAGCTTGTGATGCTATAACTTGTCAAATAACCACTGATGCAGTATAGCTGAGCAAACTGTTTCAGTGTGTGCATATACAGTAGGTATTTCTCTCCAAATTAATATTTGCATTTGAAATGTGTGTAGTGCAAATACATGAGAAGTATATAACAATTAATAATATTTTCTGTTTGATGTTTACATACTATGTGCTCTGAATTTTAATTCTTAATGTTATCTGCTTCTTTAATCATCTTGAATTAGTGTTCCAAATGTATTGATTCAAAGGGATTTATTACTTGGTTATTAAGGTTTGATAGGCATTTTTATCCTTGAAACGGTTTGGGTTTGATCAGTAGTTAGCTGGCATTTTTTTGAGGTTGCCATTTTGCTCTTCAAAATCCCAGATGTTTGAAAACTCCTGCGTCACCTTTATGAACGTATCTGAGTTGTAGTGATAAGAAAAACTTACAGAATAGGACACCACTTTAATAATGTTTCACATCTTAGAACCGCTCTGTGCAAAAACACTACATAGTTTTAAAATAAAGGTGTGCTTCTAATCTGATTTAGTTAAACCAACATGAACTGTTGTGTGAACATCCTTATTTTATCCTAAGGGCAGCTTGTTCTACTGTAACATAAACAGGAGGAATTAGACGAAGTTCAAGCAAAGTAAGGCTTGTTCTTGGTGAGTTAAAAAGAATAATTTCCCTCTGTATTAGTTAATACATAACAAATCATAGTAAACCCCTTGTATTTACAAAACAGTCACATACATGCATCTGGTAGAGGGCAAAACTTTGGTTTCCCTCGATAGTCCCATCTTCACAAGTAGAAACTACAGTCTATGCTCAAACCAACCGTGTACCAATTGTAAAGTAAGAAAGTAACAGCAAGTATTGTAGGGCCAAATGTGAAACACGCAATAAGCCTTGTCAGCATGCCCTTGTCTCAATGCTCCTACCATCTTAGTATAACGAGCTTAAAGTTTTCTCTCTGAAGTTGCATGTGTTCAACTGTATAAATAAGGAGTTTGATTTGAAGATCTTTTACAGTCTTTATCTATGTAACAAAAAATTACTACCTTTATAAGAATATTGAGTAAAAAAAAAAAAAAAGTCGCACGTTCTTCAGGGTATTTAGTGTCCCCTCCTGGATTTCTTTCCATGATGACTTTCTTGTTTAGCCAAAAGGAGTCCTTTGAATTTATGTTGGTTTCATAGACAAAAAAAATGCTTCCAAGACTTTTTTGAAGCTCTTTCTCAATTCCTCGCATTCTTCTGTTCTCCCATTTGTGAACCATGGCTAACTTACCGTAATGCAGTTAGAATTAGGAAAAAAGTCAGTTTTGTATTCTCTTCTTTGACTGCCTAGCAGTTCACATGTAATGTTAAATTAGAAATTACTATAAAGTTTAGTGTTCATATCCATCATAAATAAAACTTATTTACTCTTTTAATGTCTATAAACCTGCTATGCATGTTCTACCACTGTTAAAATGATGATTTGTTGGGTAATTTTCTTTTTTTTATTATTTTTTAGTCCAGTTTAGTGGTAAATGTCCCTGTTAATAGAATAAATGTGAAAATACTCTACCATATCATGAAGCTTGTGGTGGTTTGGAGGAGTGCAGTGTTGCAACAGTTGTTCTGTGGTCTTAGGGAACGGAGTGAGAGATGTGGAGCAGTGTTTATGCAAAATGAAGTTAGCTGTATTCCCAAAATGCAACTTAAGATGGCTTATCTTTCTGGTTATATTATAAAAAATTAAGACCTTGTAGCATCGTAAATTGAGGTCCAATTCTGCCTTCCTGTCTGTTTATGCAGATACGATGTTGCTCCAGCAAAACTGTCGGTGTCCTGGGAGTCATGTCCTGCTGCCCTCCACGTAGAGGTGTCCTGGAGCTTCAGGGTGGGAGAGGGAAGAGGAGAGGATGAGCTGTTCTCTGCAGCCATTTGCCCTTAGACTTCTGTTTTGGATGCTAGCTGGGAGTCAATGTCATTTTATAGCTGTATTTAACTCCCTGTCATCCTGCTCCCCTTTTCCTCCCCATGTGCTGCTTTGAAGGCAGCCCCTGGGGTCAGCGGCAGCCTGGCTTCGGCAGGAGCCGAGCCGCTGCTCCGAAAGGGAGCCTGAGAAGCAGTGTGGAAGCAGGAGTCAGGCAGACCTGTCAATGGCTTTCCCCCTCCTAGGCGTTAATTGTGGTCACAAAAGTTAAGTGTTTCTGTAAAATTAACATCTTGGTATTACGTATTTATTTTCCACCATGTAGCTTCCATGTCAAGTTTCCTTAGCAGACAAGTCAAAACAAGAATATTTTTTCTAACTGCTGTTACAGCAAGTCTCAGCCTAGGATCTCAGAGAATCAGTGTTCGTACTGGTTAGCAGCTAATAGGAAACAATAAAGATTTAGGGTTCAGAATTTAATTGGCATTGATGTTGATGCAGGAAGAACAACTGCACACAGTTTACTCTTGTGAAGCTTTATTGATTCTTTTTTAAAAGGGAGCTCTGATGAAAGTAAAAAGAGGCGTTCAATTTGCAAGTATTTCTACACAGTTTTTATTCTGAAATGTGCTTTTCTATCATTCTCCATCCCCGCACAGTAAACATGCCTTAAGATCTTCTGATTCAGAGATGGATACTGAAAAACAAAAGTGTAAGGTTGTCATTTCTACCATTCAGCTTGTTCATTTGGATGATATCGGAGCTTTCTTACACGTTAAATTTGCATCTTTCCCAAGGCTAATGTCTGATGTGTATTTATAAGTATTTTTAAGATAATGTGACATTAGCATATTCTCAAAATCTCCATCCCAGATTCTAATCTTTTAGTGACCTGTTCCCAAGGACCAGATCTGGAATATTGCTCTTGGAGGGGTGGGTATTGAACAGAAGCTTCTTGTTTTTCTGACATTACCTGTATACCAAATTCTAGAAACAGGATCTTCTTTTTTGTCACTATGGCAAGTGATATTTTGAATTTCAGTGACTAACAGGCTATTTCTTCAAGTATGGATTGATCCCATGCTTTCAGAGTCTGCAACAAGGTCAAAGCTATGCAGCAGAATGGACTGCAGACGCCCTTGAATGGCTTCCTGCTCCCACGGCTTCCTTGCAAACCATGATAAAGATTGAGTCCTGGGGGTATTGTCATTGGCACAGCCGCCACAGATGGACCTATATTCAATAGGTGGTATCTCAGTCTCTACTTTCAAAGCAACTTTGATTTTGGAAAGGAGTGACCTATTTCCCCTCCAGTCTGATCCACCCATTTTCTCCACAGGTTTGGTGATAGCTTGCACACATTTCTTCTGGTCTGGAATTACAATTTAAAACGCCTGTCTCTGTGCCACCATTACCAGCAGCTCTTAGCTTTTTGTTGGCTTTCTGCCATCCCTGCAGCCTTTTTTCCTGCTGCTTTTCAGGAATTCGTTTTCACAAGACATCTGCAGGCAAGCCTTTTCTGGGTCTTCTAATCCATTGGGCTTCAATAATGGCCTCTTATTTCAAGGGAAGAGGATTTTACAGAAACTATTCCAAATATCTAAAATGAATACAAGATGAGAATGCTTATCTTTAAAATTAAAAGGTCTGAGTGCCTTTGTTTTCACATTCACATGGAGAGTTTTGATGTTACTGAGCAGGTTTCTCTTGTCGAGAGGGTCAGTTATTTGTTATTTGTATTCCCTAACCTGCCAGATTCCTGTCTGTACATAGCAGCTCATTTCTTGCCCAAGAACTACCTTTGACTGTGAGTGTGTCCTGACTGCTATTCATGCGCGTGTCACTGAGAGACACAAAGTTACAAAATAAATTCACCAAATTTATTGTCATCAGTCACACCATCCTCATGGCTTTCTGTCCCTTTCCTGATGGGAAAAGTGGTAGGTGACAGCTCACTCCCCCAGGCAAGGTCACAAGCTCTTTATAGAACTTCAGCAGCTGTTGATAGCATGTTTGCAAAAGCCTCAGGTACCCCAGTATCGTGGTGATGATCACCCATTAACAAGGATGTTCAGAGACTTGACTACTCTCTTAAAAAGCACTTGGTGTTTCACAAAGGCCCAGTCCCTTCTGGTTCTTCTGTTTGAGTGACCAAAGATGATGTGTCCAGATGATTTGGAACATTTCTCACAACCAGGAGACCTTGGAGGATATCCTCAAAACTTTCCAGGTTGTGGATACGCAAGGCTGATCTTTTAGTTCCAGAAACAGCAACGAAAAAAGTGCTAATGAATCTATCCAGACCTTAGATCTTTGTAGCCTGCCTTTTATATATGTTCTTGATCCACTGGACGTGCCTCTAATTAATTTTCTTCTAACTGTTCTCACATAGATCATGAAAGAGGGGAAAATGATTTCACTGTCTTGTTTTACCTGCTGTAGGTGACCCTGCTCTGGCAGGGGGGGTTGGACTAGATGATCTCCAGAGGTCCCTTCCAGCCCTGACCATTCTGTGATTCTGTTTGAAACAATTTTAGTTCCAGGGCATACTCTCTCTGCAGGTGAATGACCATCAGCATGTCCCAGTCCTTTCTTCAGGTTTCTGGCTTGTTCTTGCTGGACTGTAACAGATTCTTCTTCCCCATCTCAAATCCATGGAGCCCATGATGTGTGTAGATGCTTTCAGGGTTAGAGGGTGCTTGCTTGTCTCCAGTAGTGGATGTTCATCCTAACAGGTAGAAGTAGTCCAGGAGACTCACCAAGGTATAGTTGAATGACCAAGTTTTTGGTAAAAGTCTAGAGCCTTGTCTCTCATGGAAACTTAATCCCAAGGGATATTGCATTGTTTCTTTAATCTTAGAGTGCAGAGCTCTCAGATATCTCTTAGCTACCCAGTAAGTCTTTGTCACCTCAGCCCATTTTCCATTAGTAGAGGCAAGGAAGGTTACTGCTCAAAGCAGAACTCTGTTGCTGTTAAAGAATTGTCCTTTCTTTCTGGTCAGAGGTTTCCTTTGCCATTGTTGCCGCAAGATTAAAAAAAATATTTTAAAGTATGTGAAAAATAGAAACTCGGTATAACTCTCTTGTTATAACACAATAATAAAAAAGACTGCACAGGAGCAATTCATTACTCTTTTCCTTTCAAGCACTTAAAAGAAAAACAAAGCTGAAAATATTTCTTTGTGAGATACTGAAATACCTCATTAGATCTTTCTTTTTATTGGCTATTGAGGTGATAATTCTGTAACAGGAATGAATGAGAGGGTAAATTTTGCTTTGATTTATAGAAATGTGTTAATTTGAGCTGAATAGATCTTTTCTGATCTTAATATTTCTTATCTGTGGGTATTGTCTTGTAATACATAGTTTCTAGTTTTATTTTAAAGAGTAATCCTTATGGGGACTTTGCTAATTCTAATTGGAGCTATTTTTGGGGAAATCAGTAGCTGAGTTTCTAATAACCTGCCACTTAAGTGATTTTATCATTAAATGGAATAGTATTCACTGCTGACTTAATAGATATAGACTTGCATGTCAAGCGAAGACTGAAGAATGCAGAGAAAACAATATCTATGTTTAAATAGTTGAGTTAACCTTTATTCAAATCTTTCTGTTTCAGTGAGATGACAAGTTTGCATAGTAGAGTAGTGAAAATGGTGAGAAACAGCTTCAAATTAGCTCTTTTTCCATAGCGGTCATTACATTTGCTGCTGTTGTTGGGCAGCATATCAATGGTAAGCTTTGTAAACACTGGAATCTACAGAAGAGGTAACTTCTGCAGTGTCTTGGTCAAACACTAATTAAATGGCACTTATTTGTATATTCAAGAAATATTGACCCTTGCCTTCATGAAACAAATCTGTGACTTCAGCAGCACGTGGTCTCTCTGTTGCTTGAGATGAACAATTCTCTAAGGCGACCACCATAGAAGATACAGTGAATAAATTCTTGTTTCATTGAGAGAGGCTCAGTTGTGCGCTCCTCTAATTAGTCCGATATAATGTAGTTGGGTTTGTTTTTTTAATTTTGGAATTTTAAGGGGAAATGTGATTTTGGTATTGTGGGCTACTTAAATTTTTAATTTAAATAGTCCAATTTTGGAAGACAGTCCAGTTCAGGAAGAGCGCCTGAACTACAAGCTGCAGAACTGTGGCCTTAGCATGTATATTTTAGTAAATACAAAGCTGTCCAACTTCCTGAAAATTCTCCCTGACCAGTTAGTATAAGTGATCTTAGGATTTTTTAGATTTTGACCATTTATTGCTGTCTTGCACAGGTCCCGAGAGGTTTGTTGGTTATCTTCCCATTGAAAATGTTCTTCATAACAGCAGTTTCATTTGAATAACCGGGAAATTAGTGGGGAATGAGAATGAATGGGCCCACCCCCCATCTTGAAAAACTTAATACGAAGTTCTGAACTTCTCTCTTTCATAAGGTATCCCCCTTATGCAAAAGTCTCTTTTCTAGACAGCTTCTGTGACTTTTTTTTTTTTTCTCAGCTTTTCTGTCATAAATGCAGTTCAAGCATGTGAAGCAGCTTTTGGCAGGAGTGTGCCAGTATGCCTTTGATAAAAAGGTTAGGTTTAGCAAAACAGGACTTCCTTTCTTCATGAAAGGTTGCTGCTTTTAAAGAAAACTTCCTCATTGGAGAGGCTTCCAGCTCATTTTTACCTCCAAATTGTTCGATGTACCAGTTTTATAGAGTTCACATTTATTGGTTTTTCTTATTTTCTGGTAACACTTTTCCTTCATCTTCCTGTGTTTGCATCTGCATAGAACTTGGAATTCAGATTTTCTAGTATTGCTCTCATCTTACTGTGTTTATTTTAGCTATCCCTAATATTTTCCTGTTATCTGATAACTTCTAATGGAGAACAGGAGTTGGAAATAACCCTTTATAGCCTGCACGTAGAAAAACATGCTTTTTGACAACTTGAACCTTATTAATTTGCTTTCCCCTTCATCTTTTTGTGTTCTACAAATACATATGACTCGTGTACACCTACCACTAGTTCAAGTGCTGACTTGTTTGGGGAAAGACCTAAAGAAATTAAAGAAATAAGAACTAGAGAGAATGCAGACTGGGGGTTTTGGTCAGGTTGCAGCTCTTCTTTTCAACTCTATTCTTTTGAGGAAATATGTTTCAACATATTTAAGTGTGCTAAACCCAATATTATTCATGAAACCAATACAAAATTGTATGGGTTCTTTCAGTAAAGATAAAAATCTATATTCAGATTGCACCTGTACCCGATTCATTTGTTAACTCAACAGAATTTCATCTCTATTCACAGTCTTACTGTCTTTAACTTTTTAAAATCCTGATGAAGACCAATTTTCACCTTATCATGGAAAAGGAAGACAGGGGTATAGTTGACAAATATGTACAGATGTTAACAATAATGATTCTCGTCCCTTATTCAGAAAACTCTTAATATATTTTCACCTGTACTGCCACTGCTGTTAAAGTGCAATCTGTGTCAATTAAAAGAAATGGAACAGGCAGAGGTCTTCATATTTTTTATATATTTTTAGTTCCTGCTTTAAAAAACAAAAGTAAATCTAATATCTGATTTTTTTTTAGCATATTATTTTCTTGATTTTTTTTTTTTATTTATTAGAAACCTATTTCATATTGACTTAGAATGCAAATGAAGGTCTAGCTCTTATGAGATGTGACAGTAAACTTCTGAAAGCTTTAAAATTGTTTCCAATGAAATCATGTTTGGGACAAAAGTACAGGGAAGCAGTGCTTTAAAACAGTCTGCTTTATAATTTTTATTCTATATCGTATAGAGGGAAATATATACATATTTGTACATGTTAAGTATGTACTAAATGAAAGATTTTTCTCTATCTTATTAAGTAAATGAGGGGGGTTTTGGTGGAAGATTCCATAGTTAAAGATGTAAACCAGCAATTTCTTGCTTCTATAGCACAACATAGTTCAGAGCTGAGATTAGAGAAACCCTGTAGAGTGGCTAATACTCGAGGGCATCCCCAACTAGAAAAGTATGTGAATTTAGGCATGGGAGGAAGGAAGGATCTGCTTTAAATTTAGTGTAGGGTCACTGAGTCTTAATGATAGATTAAACAAGGGAGGTGGAATAATGAATAGGGGTATGCAATGTGTAGCACTAATACCAGAAGTCCATGGTTTTCACTGGTTATTTAATGTCTTTTCCCATATGTTTCTGAATAGAGCAGGTTATGGCAGGGATGAGCTAAGGAATAGCTTTGTTAGTGAATTGTTAAACAGACTGAATTCTCTTTTTAAAAATGTATATGTATATAGGAGATCTGCTTGTTAGTAGTATAATCGGGCACCTTATATACATACACCTTAAATGTAGCAATATTAGTAACTATAATTGTAATTGATGTGTGTTGACAATCTTAAAATACACTGTGCAGTTTGTTTGCATGATTTTCTTTTCCAATATGAAACCATTAGCCATTCCTTGGTTAAAGCATAGATGGATTTCGGATTCTTTCTGAATAGTGTTAATGTAAAGAAAAAAACCCAAAGAAGTAGTGAGCTGATAGACATGAAAATGAAATGGAGGAAGTACCAAGAAATGTATTTGTCAGTAGAAAGTCGTCTAACAGCTCAGTAAACCTTGTTTTATAATTTGTTTTAACCTGAATTGAAAGTAATGTTAATAGAATATCTGTTAAAACTTACCCACGTAAAATAATTTATTAAATTAATATTTACAGTGACTGAGAAACATATCGCAGTTTGCTTTAGTGTTGAGTTCATACTGAGTTATCACACGTAAGAGTCTGTCAGCTACCTGATACCAACAACCTAGATGGATCAAGCGAGTCAACTGTTATTGACGGGTTTCTGGGTAATCCATATTCTCTTTTGTCTGGTGAAGATACCGGCAAGTCTTTAGAGAAAATGCACTTGGCATGTAATTTTTCCTTTGGGGTTACAAATGGGATTGCAAGCTACACTGGAAGATACAGTGCAAGTCAGACTAATAGCTTTGTCCCATTGTTGCATCAGTACATACAGTGGTGAAATTAGTATTTTCAGATCTGTAGCTTATCATCTTTTTTAGATGCATCTTGTTGGCTGGTACTGAGAATAAAAGGGCTGCAGAGAGAGCCTACCCATCTCACTTCTTGTAGCAGCAGGCTTGCTCTGATCTTCAAGTGTAAAAGTGGTGGGAAGAAATAGGTAAAACACTGAAGTTAGAGGAGTATTAGAGGATTTCCCTACATGAAAGTACTGCATAACTGTCTGCACAGTTGTGGTACTTTGCTTCACAAGATTCGTAGATTAAACTACTTTTTCATGTACTATCTAAATTTGCAAATATTTTCTAATAGTGACCATTTAAAAAATTTGACTAGATTTTATATTGTTTCTAGTAGCAATAAAATATGCTCTCTCATGAAGGACTATTTTATAAATTGTCTAGGAGCATTGTCCTAAGGAGCATATGTCTTCGTAACATAATCTGAGATTTGCAGGGGGCAGTAGGATTTAGTCTCACTGGGCCAAAGTGAAAAGAAATTTGGAAGAGGGAAAGGTGTTTTTCTGGTATGAATACAAATGTTGCTCTTTATTATAATTAAATGCAGTAAGAATGGGAAGTCTAACTTCTATTCATCTCCTTATTAGTTCCTAAAATCACCGTCTATTTTACCATTTATTGATATGAGTGATTACTTTTGAGACCCATGAAAAAGCGCAAGTAGGGAAGCGATGAGAGACCGATATGTGTATTTATCATGCTTAGGCTGTTGTAAACTAGTTTCTTTTGAAATGAAGATGAGGGTGTTTGTCTTCAAATAAATTTGTCTAAATTCTTCTTCTGTTTAGAACGTGACAGCTGTGAAAGTGTAACAGATCTACTTTCCACTGTAAGAATCACATCGACTGTCGTTTTCACTTGGAGTGATAATTCAAACCGCAGAAATAATCTTTAAGGTCCATATGAGTGGGGACCTGACCATACCCAAAATAGTCACTATGCTATAACTCATTAAGACAACTAGTTCCTTAAAAAGGAAACAGCACAGCCTATACGAGATACAGTAAAGTATAATACAGACTTTTTGCTGAAGAGTTCACACACTAATTCCTGACAAAGGAAGTGGAACAGATTGAAAGACAGGAGCTGCAAAATTGCACTTGTTTGTGCAGTAGTCTAAGTATACGCACATGTGATATGGACAAGCTGGGATCAAGCCGATGTGCAACTGGCATGCAGGTTTTTTCTTACTTCCTAAACTTTGTTCGTGTTTTACCATTACCCGGTAGTGGCAGTAGCTTCTGGCCCTTGCTCTGATAGGTCTGAGGGAAGTTCGGAAGAACAGAAAGCGTAGTTAGTAGTTTAAATTGTGTTTTCATAACCGTTTTAAATAGCTTGAATCAAAGTTACTGCTCTCAGTCATGGCCTTAACTTCATAATCAGTAACTGTGAAGTTATATTTTTCTCTGAGATAATTTATTAGGATTATCTATTAAGTCTGTTAAGTATGCAACCCACATGAAATTACCTGTCCCTTGACTCCCCTTGATCTCTTCCATCAGGTTAGCCCAGATACAAACTGTTAGCCTGGTGCAGTCTTCTGTTGTATTTAGTAAACCACCTGTTTCAACTAATTGTTTTCATATGCCTTTTTTTCAGCTCCAAAGATCATTGATCTGATCTTAATGATTATGCTTTTCTAATCTACAGTGTTTTTCTAATCTTTCGTGGCTTCTTCCTAGAGATATCCTAGTTCAGCCGGCATATTCTTTATTATATCTGTCTAACTTCAGCTCTGTTACAGCTTTGTATACTGGCAGCAGACTCTACAATAACCCTCTGGATTTCATGTAATTTTCCTACCATGGTTTGCAAAGCACCCTGAAATCTGCTGGAAGGTGGTAACTAAAAGTAACATTTTCTATGGTAAAACTAAGGTATAATTTTTCCTGCCAGATGCAGGATCTTGCTTGAGTATGGACCTCCAGAGTTTGTGCCGCTATTTTTAAAGGGGTTTTAAAATGTTAATTTTTAATGGAAATAAAATACCTGATGTTTGGCAATTTATCAACATTTTAGGACTTAAAAGCAGCTGGCATTGGGATGGTAGCATTAACAATCTGTTTTGGTAATTTTTCTGGGTTTTCCAGCAAATTAATACCCTCCCTCAGGGGCAACAATGTTAGAAACTGTATTTACCCTTTATTTTGCAATTGGGTGCTTTGTCAAAAGAGTAGTTGCCTCTTGACAGTGATCTGGTAATAGATGACTTAGTAGCAGTTGCCTGTTGTCTTTCATAATGTGCATAAAGGTCAGTTAAAAGTGTCCACTGAGCAGTGCTTCTTCATTTCACTTATTAATAAGTATATTTTTCTCAAACGACCATTCCTACTGAATGGAAAAACAAACTAGAACTTCAAAATGTATCTTTTCTGTGTCAGTGCACTCTATGTAGAACAAACAAACAAACAAAAAACCTCAAGTGCTATCATCAGCTTTATTTTGTTAGCAGAAGTCTTTAAGACATTTTCAAATAAATTTGTAAAATTATTTTGGCAGTAAGTCTTTGTTGTTTGATCTCTTCTAACCCTAATCACATCTTCCTCTCAATCTCTAATGCCACAGCTAGCTCACACTCTTAATTCTTTCATACCCTATTTCAACCTCATGCTTGTGTGCTGCTAAAATGATTTTTTTGGTTGTTTTTTTTAAATACTCATGTCTCTTGCCTCAGTTTCTTAAGAATGTGTTTTCCCTTCTTCTTCTATAGGAATTTGTTTCTTCTTTTAACCTTCTATTAAAAAATTCAAAGGGTCATGCGGTTTTAAGTTCAGAGGGGATTATCACAATTAGGTCTCCTAGGCACTACAAGCAATGAATAATAATAATTATGTAGGCTGAACCTCTGCGTAGTGCAGGCCGTATAGCAGCAATCAATAACTTCTGCACCAAGTTCAGAAGATTGTAACTTGCATTTAGCAATAACACTGTTCTAGAAGGATAGCTAACTTCAGCTATTTAAATATGGAAATCAGCAAAGAGGTTTCTTTATTCCACAGAATTAACATGTGCATGTATGTTGGCAGAAAACTGAGGCACTGAGAAATAAAACAACATTTTAAAGACAGCGACACAGTTGTATGTAATTTGAATATAGTGGATAATATAATATAATATAATATAATATAAAATAGTCAATATACTTAACATTTGCCACTAGCTGTAGCCCAGGAAATGCCAGGTCCAAAGCAGTGGCAAAAAATAGTACCTGCTAGCTTGAAGAGAGCTCAGATTAATTGTCAAACCTCAAACCTTGTCTGGGCAGGAGGCCGAGGTTGGGAAAATATCTTGCTAAATCTTTGAGGGCACATCCCATGTCCTCAGAACATCCATCTTTTTAGATTAGATGTATATCTACACAGATGTATGTGTGTGTATATATATATTGCATGAAGCAATCAGAACTTCACCTCAGAAGATTCGGTGAAGTTTAAATGAATCCTTGCTCTTATTTCCTGTTTCAAAATGTACAGGTTTTAACCACAAAAAAATATACTAGTATGAACCAGTAGACCAGTACTGCAAGTTGTGGTGTTAAGGTACTAATTTGGCAGAGATCCATTAAAAAAAGGTCAAATGGCATCCAAGATGAGTTGGTTCAAGAATGAAATAGAAGATAATAAAGTATTAATAATTGTGAAAGCTAGGAAAGTAATTTATTTACAATATTGTTATTTCTGTTGCTGAAAGGAAACTGCAGAATGCTTCTTTTCAAGTATTTACAAAATGTAATTAAATTTAAATGTATTATTAGGTCAAAGTCATCTGGTGATACCTGAACTAGATGTGCTTCTGATAACAACTTCTATTTAAGAAAAATTTCTAAATTTATTTGAATAAGTGTTAGGGCTCAGAAATATAATTCAATGAGGATATAAAGTGAGTAGGTAATCTCTCTGAAGGTGTCTTTCTCTCGCCTGTAGGACAAGACAGAAGTAGCCAACTACCTTAGAAAAAACAGTCTGTTTATTTTTTCGATTTAGGACATGTAGAGTTTGCCAATAGTATTTCACATAGGTAATTAGGGCCATCGATAGTCCTCGAGAATTTGCATCAGTAAACTGGAATTAAGATTTTTGTTTTGGATTTTGTTTGATGACTCACTATAATGGATGTGAATCTGAAGGAATGAGGCTGTAAGTTCTTAGTTGGGGAGTAGAGATTCCATCTGCCTTTCTGGAAGTGGTACTGGAGAGTGTCCTCATATCTAGTATCTTATTTTCCTAAATGAGATGTTTTTTACTAAAATAATAGGGTGAATCATCTCTCTGTTAAATTTGTTGTCTGTTTGCGGATTCTTTCTCCTGAAAATTTTCTTCCCTCTCCCATTTTAAAATACTTAATAGGGAAATAATACATTAACTTTGCATTTACTTATTCAGTCACTTAATATTTTTAGTAGTTACCTGTTTCTCCTCACCGAAACTGGAAATAGTGTGGATTATTTATTTTAAAGTATTTGTTTAATCCCTAGATATATGTAGTTCTTACTCCACTGTTACAATGATTAGAGGAAGAATTCATGTACTTCAATCTCTTTTCCAGATACTGAATTTAAAGAATTGGAAACATCAAGAAATACATATGCTGAGCTTCCCTTAGTGTTTAGTGTGACTTAATCTTCTTTGTTTGAACTGTTAGCAGCAAAATGTCATAAAAATCACACATTATTTCCCAGACCTAAGTTAATTTCAATGGTTATGTAATGAATTCAACCAGCTTTCTAATGATGATGTTGACGCAGTATTACTGAGTACTACAGTACAATACAACCTGTTTTTAACAGTAGTTTAAACTAGGTTTATTTTGGTTCAAACACTGTTCCATAAACTCTAAAGTGAAAATTGGATGCATTAGTGGCTTTTCTATACATAAAATGTGTTTAATGACAGGAAAGTGGTACAGGCAAACGCTTCTCTATGCTGAGAAACATGGTAGATTCTGTCCCTGCTTCCCATGCATCGCTGCCAGGTTCCCAGTGCTCTTTGCTATCTGTCAGTGGAATTTTGTCTGGTGGAGGTGTTCAAGGCTTTCCTCTGTAATGCTGAAGACCATCGCTTTAGCTGGGTTTCCCTCCTTTCTTTCCATCTTTCTTCGCCAAAAGGCTTCTGCTTACTTTGCATTTCTTTCTGTCATTGCCCTATCCTTATCATTGCCGTCCCCTGGAAATTTTGCTTACTTGTCTTGGCTGCTTCTGTTACAATGTCAAAGTCAAGATTCTCGCTTTACTATCAGCGCCCCGTGGAACCTTGCTCTGTCTGCATCTGATCTCATTTCCCTGCGCCCCCCAACTCACATTCCACATTCCTCACAGTCCTCTGACTTTATTGCTCCTTTTGTCTGCCTTTCATGCACTCATTTTTGCACTGTCTTTCATGCTGCCTATGTGCCTGGAACAGTCTTTAGCATCCTAGCCAATTTACAGCTTTGCATAAATTATATTTAATAATAAGACTAACAAAAGTTCATTATCTACATTATTTCAATTAACTTCGTACCTGCATAAGCGGAAAACAGCCTGAGGGAAACTGCTGTTAAACTTTGTTGTGGTTTGTTGTGATTCAAAGATACAGATTCGGGCATGACAGTTCTTTGATGATTCAGCATAATATTTAATTTTTTTAGCAGTTCAGTAGGCGTTAGGTTTATTTATTTGTTTTACAGTAGATTTCAGATTTTTCTAATTCAGAAATAAGAAAATAGCTACTTATTCCTGGCAAGTGAAACCACCAGAGGGTCGTCGTCATCACATTACCTGCTACAGGCTTCTTGCCCTGTGGTGTATTTTACTTCGTTTTATCCTTACTAATATGGATGTGGAAGGGTTTTGAATGTTGGATTAACTTCATATCTACAAAGTGTATTCTTTATGTTTAACCTTCCTATTAAAGCAACATATTCATCTGCTTAAAAAAACAGTGAAAGATAAGGAAGTAAGGCTCTGCCTGTATCTGGGAAGTTTTCTCAGTGTCTTTTCTACTTTGATGTGTGGGTTTTCTTAAAATATTAGTTGTTTAGTATTTTAACTCCCTTCTAACACCAGTGAAAATGAGCTGAAGGTAAAACTTCCTGTGCTTCTCCAGCATCAGTGTATAGCTTGCAAGGCAGGGCATTCTGCAGGAGTTATACATGATTTTCCAAGTAAAATTGCACCTGAAATATATGTGGGTTTTTTTTAGTTGTAATGGTTGTATTAATACTTTGCACAGCTGAGTTGTGCAACCAAATAGATGTGTCTTTAATTTGTTTTTAAATGATCTAGTATATTCTGGAGACTATAATCTGAAGAGCGGCTGCCATAGGAATGTGCCAGTCCCCGTGGCATCTGAACATTATGAAAAGAAATTCTGGGCTGCAGAAAGACAATGCCCCCAATTAGTATTTCAAACTGATCAAAGGTGGGGGACCAAAAAGTTTGCCAATAAATGTAGCTCAGCAGATGGCACTAGCAGTTAGTTTGCTTTACACAAATTTATAATGGTTTCAGTCTTCCTATCAGTATCATGTGAATTTATAAATAAAAGCCTTAAAACAGCCTCCTTCCGTTTACTGTGCTAACTTTTTTCAGTTGCATGAAGAGTTTAGCCGTAGGTTTGTGTTTCACTGGCCTAGTGAAGAAGCAGTTTATGGTTCTGCTTTATACGAATCTTTAGAAATTTTCTCTCCTTACAGAATTTTTAACTTTAAATGGAAATTAACTCAGTTAATGAAAAAAAGGTGGTTTTCTGTCCCTGATTGGTAAATATTCCCAGTCTCCAAAACTTTTGCAGTCTGCTTTCTTAATACTATTCTAATTATCAAACAAACCTAAAATTAAATAGTTATTTAAAAGCAAGCTTATTTTATCTTAAATAATTGATTGTGGCTTGTTGTTTGGAAGAGGACTACCTTGGCATGAAATGCCAAAATTCAAAATCCAGTTATGATCTTAACTCAAGCAGTTTGTTTAATCAAACATTACTCTAATAAGTCTTACGTGATCCCCTACCCGACCAGGCCTGTCTATAACAACTAGTTTATTCTGCGACGAGTTGCTCAACAGATGTCATTCTGGTAGAATAATGCAGCAGAATACTTGTGCGTTGGCTAGAATTACTTCAACTTTGATCACTTTTGTCCAGCACATCAGTCTGGCATTGTGCTTTATACCAACATAACACTTTACCCCGAGCATGCCTTTCAAGCTTAGAATAGCAGAGGAATGTTATTGAATTCAGTGCAGTTACAGATGAGTTAATGAAAGAAGGGAAATACTGTTTTTTTCATAATGCCTTTCTGTTGTACTTTGGAATTAAAAGGGAATTTGAGGAATGTGACTTCTGAGTTCTTTATTTTTGCTTCAGAAGGCTTTTTGCAAACTGTATTATGTAGTTGTATTGATCCCACATTTCTGTAAATACGTTTCGCTTGTTATTTGAAAATAGCTCATTTTAGAGTTTTGTATTGTGAGAATAATATTAATGAGACTACTTTGATGTGTAATTGGAGAATAGTTATCTCACAAGGACAGTTTATCTCAGTATTTAATGCAAGGAAACTAAAATAGCAAAACCTCTGTTCTTGCGATCACAGATCAGTATTGTTACATTTTGATGGGCTGTTGTGGGGTCAGTACAGAGTAATGACATCTCTTTACCTTGATACTACTGCGAAACGAATACTGCACAGCAGGCTACCTTCTTGTTAAGAAGCAGTGAAGAAAGGCTGTTTGTTTTGAGTAGGAGGAATGAGATCATATACCAAGTTCTATAGAGTTTGGTCTTCCATAATTCTGTTTTCACAGGTGCGTGTGTGTATACATATACATATATATATAATAATATACCATATGTATGTGTATTTGAAATGTACTTAAATAAGTTCTTAATAACGTATTTTTAAAGAATGAAGACATGCTTAAATATGAGGAAGCACTAATATGACGTGCACTTTAATTACTAATAAATACGTCACTATTTATTATAGTAAAATAAATTAATGTTCTTGGTTTAGTTTTTTAATTAAAATATAGTTGGAAAATCTTTCAACTGAAACGTAGTTACCAGAACGATCTCTCTGCAAAAACTCCTGAACAAAACCAATATTAACATAAAGGTTATCAGGTATACATATAACTTACCAGTTGAACAAACAAAGGAGAGATATCTTAGTGATTCTAAAACACACAATGAATGTAAAGCTGAGCTGAAAATCCAACCCAAATACATGTTATGATACTGTAACGTCCAGATAGGGCACCTAAATGGTCTGACTTTCATCCTCGAGTGAGATGTAGACTCAAGAGTTGGAAGTAATGTATCTTGCTGTTGGATAAAATATTGAAGCCATTGTTTTCCACTTATCTGTGCAGAATATTTACGTTTGTAAATCTTTAAACTGTGATAGTATTGAAATTATCATCTGCATAGCCTAGTTAACACTAGTAATTCATATTCCCATACCAAGATATTAAATCTGTCCAGAAATTTGAAGCAGTTCTTCACTCTTTTAGTAAAAAGGGGCACTTTATTATTATGAAATAATGATACTACTATTACTACGACTACTAAAAGTAGTGAGAATAAGCAACAATAATTGAACGGAGGATCTGAGACCTGGAAATACAGTAAGAGCACTGTACTTTGTTTGCTCTCTACATGCCCTGAATTTTTCTCAGTCATATTTATTTGTTGGCAAACTCACGCAGCAGTGCCATGAGGAGTCTTTTGAAGAATGTTGCCCAAATCAACATTTGTGAGCAAGCGTATGTGTGGAAATCCCTCCCTCTTCCCTCACCCCCCTCTTGGGATATTTACAATGATTAGAACAGGTCTTTCACCACTTAATATCTGCACATGTATCCTTCACCCGTGTATTAATGTGCCTGAACTATGTGCAAAATTTGAAAGAAAGGATCTATGCAGTATTTCTCTGTAAAGATGATCCTGAGAAAGAGAGCTTTGGTGCTATTTCATTATGCAAACATATTTTTAGATGAATATCTACTGCCAGGTGTTGCATATACATTCTGTACTGAAAATAAATGCCAAATTTTGAGGGAACATATGAACGTTCTGTATGTTTATATTACCATATTACCTTACCATGTATTCAGAACTCAGTTGTGCTTCAGTGATGAAGCTATGGCAAGTACTGATTAGTAGGTAGTAGGGTCAAACTACATAAAATGTCTGTATAGTGGATTGCTCTGTTCTATTGCGTTATCTCCCTAAGAATGGTAGTTTAGAATCATTTTTCATTCATTTCTTGAATACAAAACCTTTAAATATATGGCTTATGGATTAAGCAAGACTCTAGCTCCAAAGATCTCTTCTGCTGATAACTATATGTAATATTTTCAGTTCACAGAAATATTAGTAATACTCATAACAGAAGTTAGAATACAATTAATTGTTGGTTCTTTCCAATTGGCAAGTGAACAAATGAAAAGCAAGAGAAGGCATCAGAAGACAGGTTTTGGAGTAGTCTTGGCGTTTGCTTTAAGTCAAATCATACTCATCTGCCTCAATATATTTTGGTTTAGTGTGTCAAACACTTGGTTATTTTGTCTTAGCGTTAAACTGTACAGCCCTCTTAGAGCTGGGAACGGGACACAGAATTTATGACTTCCTTGGATATTCTGTCTAGCGAACGATCATGTAGAATATTAGTAAAATGTATCAAACCTTGCTTTTATCTATTTGAGACTGTTTTTCTGGGTGTAATATAGGTTGTTGAGATCTGTAGTTGGAATCTAAAATAAACCTGTGAAGGTATGACCTTGTATTCCCATGTAGCAGTTTTATCGAAGACAAACCAAAACCCAACATTGCTCCCTGTAAGCATTTTATTGGTCACAGTTCTGTTCCAGCTGGGCAACGTTTACATGTGCTCCTTGCTTGTGCAGTCTTTACATTCAGGTATAAGATATTATTCAGAATTTGAGGTATCACTCTCTATCCCAAGTACAAAAATACATCTTTTTGTTGTTTAAATAATTGCTTATCCCAAAACCTGTGATAAAATGTGACAGGGTTTTTTTTCTGTGTTAATGTTTTTGTGGAAAGAGTTCTCTAACTCTTGTATTTTGCAGCATTCTTCCTGTATTTGAAATGTTCAACTCTTTCTTCTTTTCTCCCTCCCCTCCTCCTGACAACCATCATGCGAGGTGATTAATGGTAGTGACTTGTATTTTAATAAGCATGAGAAAAGAGTTGATGTAAAAATTAGTTTATTTGCATTTTGTTAATAAATGTTTGAAATGTCTTATCTTCATTGGAAATGTGTTTATTAATTCCTATTTTTGTATTTAATATACTCACTTCTATTTTTAGATCCCATTTAATAAACTTATGCAAAACTAGTTGTACTTCTTATTATATTAGATGTAGCATGAACCTAAAATTTTCAGGTGAAACAGAATACATTAACTAGCAAAACCTGTAACAGAATTTTTGTTATTACCTTCTGCATCCCCTCATTTCGTTCATGACTTTGTAATACTTTTTACTGTGAAAATTTGTATTATGAATTGTTTTACACATGTATGATACTTCAGTAATAATGAATCATTATGAATGATATGTTATGGGTTTTGTTTTTTCTTTAACATAGTTTGTTCAGTTGCTTTTGGCAGCACTGAATTTCAGCAATACTGTACGTAAACCTGTGGAACAGATCCAGGTCTTTGAGTGTTTGAGGAACCTGGTTTATAATAATTGGAAAAAAAAAATAAAAAGCTGGGAATTATGATGAAAATAATGGAATTTTCCTGTATGGTTTTGTTAGTGCAAGTTCTGATTTTTTTAAATTTTAATTTTTTTTTACCAGGTAAAGCGGAATGTGTATGACCTAACTAGTATCCCTGTCCGTCACCAGTTATGGGAAGGCTGGCCTCCTTCTGCCACAGACGACTCAGTAAGTAGCTTTGCTTCTCATTTGATTTCTTCCTATGAATAGCTGATTTCACTTGGATTTTTGATGAGAATCACCCAATAGCTTTTATCGTCCCATATCCAGTACCTTATCGTAAGATAATGATTCATATCATAATTCAGAGCTTTATCTTGAAAGATACAAATACTAAAGCATTGGCTTACTGAAGCATATTTCCACGGAATTTGTGTGTATCAAATTCAGCGCATGTTTTAGACAAGGAGGAGCAAAGCTGCGCAACGTTTTGGAAGTTGAGGAGGTCTATTTTAGTGATTGAACTTCAGGAAAGACTCCCGTTTTTCACGTGTATTCTGAGTCCATATTTAGATATTTTCCTCAGTTGTGTCCATCAGATCACTGGTATTCTTAAGCCTGTGTCTGGCTTTAAGCAAGAGGTGTTCCTGTTGAAATCGGTGGAGAGCTTCGCTTTTAAAGGATCTACCTTGGTTCATGCTGGGCCAGTGACAACGTATGGACATTTGCAAGATTACATTTTGCAATAGTAAATAATATGTATACAGTACAATATCTGTTCAACAATTTTCAAATGTATTTTGCAGGTTTTAGAACTACCATTATTTAGAAATGGAGGGAAATCTTAGCTGAGATCAGTGTGTACCCTTGGTCACAGAATCATCTGACTGAATTTCCTGCAAATTCATGAAATTGTGGGACTTAACTGCAGAATTCCTTTAAGTATTAGACTTGATTCCTTGCATAGTTGTCCCTACAGAGTGTTTTACATGTCTTTCAGTTTTGCTCAGATGATTTTCTGCTTGTATTATGTTCCCAATGCCAGTTAGTGAGGTCCACCTTTATTTAACCAACCAAACAAAAAAGCTGAAATAAGTATATAGTATGCTGTACGTAGATTTTGTCACCTGAGCAAAACGTAGAAAAATTAAGTATTTCTATTTTTTTAAAGTCATTCATTTAAACTAGGGTTTGAACTTGAGCATTTTACAAAGGGAAAATAGAATTGGGATTTGCTTTCTCTACATATTAGCATTATCTTCAATGAATTACTTTCCTGTCGATTTCTACTCTTTCCTTGTAAATGGAGAATTGCTGTTTGTGTGATGAGACTGCTGGGTTTTAGCTCTGGCTAAAGGATTTATGCCAGTCAAAAAAAAAAAAAGGCAAAGACTCTCTCAATTTCTAATATACTTGTAAAATATGTCTGTGGTAGTGTTTGCAGAAAGAGTAGTTAACTTTGAGAGGGGTGGGTAAATCTATGTCCATGTATTCAAGAGCATATCTGAGACGATAGATGTAAGATCTGAAATAACAGCATGGTGTCATGTGGTAATTACAGTCTTTGAAATGGGGATCCATTTTAACATTTTATTAGTTTACATTAGCCCAAAAAAGAATTGGAAACTCAACACTTCTAATCCGTTTTCCCACAGCTGTTAGGTTTTCCCGTAGGTTTTTTTTTTCTCCCCCCTTTCTTTTGAATAGGATACCTCACATACGTAAAACTCATAAATCTGTTTTAAGTCTGTTTTTACAAGTGACATTGTTGCAGGTGAATTTTTCCCCTTTTCATCTTTAATGAAATTGGTGAATGTTGAGTCATCTGCTCCAAAGAAGGAGAGTCCTCAAGGCTCACTGCTCGAGTCTGGTGCAGCTGAGACTTGTCAGCTGTGTAAACAGATTTGAATGTGTTACCAGCAAAAATATAATTAATTTCTGTCTAAAATTAGAGGCCATAGCTTACTATTTATAAAGATTTTATGTTAGCAATCACTATCTATGGTTCTATGATCTGAACATTTTTTCCTTTGCAAATTAGGAATATTCAGTAATAATTACTTTAGTAATTAGTCGTGATGTCTTTAGTTCAGTGACAAAATTTTAAAAGCACTTTTTCTGTTGGTTTTCATTGCCGTATTGTATAGTATTCCGTTGCAATTAAAGAGTTAAAGAAAGACTTGATTAAAATACTTTTTCATTTACATGTTATGCAGCATAAGAAATACTTTGTAATACCACAGGAGGTTTTTTCAGTGCAGTTCTCGTTAACCTTTGGCTTAGCAAACAGGACAACTAAATAGACTTCGCATAATTGGATTCCTGTATCATCTTGAGTCTCTTATGCACCTGACAGACTACAGTCTTCTGACATTATCAGGAAATTTAGTGGAGTCAATAGTCATTTAAAACATTGTTGCTTCATCTCCCTTCAGAGTTAAGATATGTTTTCTGCTTGTACTATCTAATGAAATATGGGATACTGTATGAATTGTCAATAACTCTTTCAGATTCTTTTGCGTGCTTTAACCAGGGAAATGGGTATCCACACGCAGGAGAATGTTTTCACGCTGTGACAGTTTGATTGTGGGAAACAAGGCATACCTAGTCTGTGGAAATATCATTTCACCATTCAGCAAGGACATATTTTTAGCTTTTCTTGTGGCTGAATATTTTTAACGTCATGAATTCTATCTGTTCTCCTCAGTAAAGTTCAAACAAAGTAAACGTATGAGTTTTAAATCATTATTTTTTTGACAAGTTTACTTCAGTAAAACTTTAATTATATTAAAGGCTTAATTTATCTATTTTGGGGTATGTATCATCAACTGATACAGTGAAGTCTTGAAAATTAGAAAATTAAAAAATAGTTATAATTTGGTTTAGATTCACAGTTTTTTCTCAGTTTTTATTTTGAATTTTGTAACAACCTTAACATTACTTAGCTTGTAAAATGAGAACCAAACCAGGATAATTTACTAAAATTTCTGAAATGTATTCCATTTCTCTTTGCTATATTGACCGAACTTCTAAACTTCCGCTGGCAATTATTGCTATTGCCAAATGGAATGAACAGCCTTCAAATACGTTTGCATAAAAAAACCCCTGAGATCTGTCATAGGTGGTGTTTTAGTTACAGTTTTTAAATGGAAGCATTGTAATTTTATTTATATAAGTACAGATGACTTTTTGGATATTAGCTTTATACATGTATGTTTGAGGCAAAACTTTTTCCCCTATGAGGTCACTGGGTTTTGATTTATTTTGGTAGAATGAGTTTTTGTCCCTGATGTTTCTGTTGATTTTTGGTAGTGTAGAACAGCAAGACCCAATATGAGAAGAAGGAGAGAAATTGCTTTTGTGCTGCTTTTGTTCTCAGTATCTAAGCTAAAACTTTTTTCTTAATGGGTTCATTTTTTGAAGTCGTTTCAGCATCTCAGTGAGAAATGCCTGCATCTTCATAAGTAATGACAGTAAGCTTGTCAAAATGGATTTTTCTGCATGAAAAAGATGTAAAAGTTTTAGAAGGGGGGGGTGGGAGACAAAGACAGAGGATGAAGTGCCCAGTGTTGTAACTACCCTCGCACGCAGATCCCGTACAGAGGAATTCAGCATCCATCCTTCCACCTACTGCTGGTAATGCTTTGTTTCCCTAAACAGTACGGTTGGTCAAGACCTCGTATCCTCATTTCAAGACATGTAACTACTTCTTCATTGTACTGATAAGCCATTGGATATTAGTTTAGGCAGAAGTAGGTCTATACTGACAAGTTATTTGGCTGCACTGCTGAAGAACCACATTTCAGATGTGATGTGTGTAGCCACTAATGTGTTGAGGGTCTTCATCAACCCTTGTGAACACAGCGACTTTCAGTTCTGCCACGGCTGTAGCAGATGTGGTTGATGTTCCTTTGCTGAATTTAATAAAGACTTCTAGGTTATAATCAAAATTCTTAAACACTTAGGTATGATCTAATTAGCACTGCTGTTATATTTAGCTATTTCATTGCTAAGTATTAAGCACAGTCTGTCTGCCCAGATAGAAATTAAGAATGCTGATAAACAGTGTTCTGGTACAAAGTCAAATCATTTATGATGCTTTTTGGCTGATCTCCAGATTTTTGAAGAGGTTGAGTATTAAGCATCTGAGTAATTAGTATTTGGGAGTATATATTTCTTTCCCTTTCCGGGTCTTACAATTCTGAACAGAAAGTTCATTACCACATGCTGTCATTGTGATATGAAAACAAATTGTGAGGTTTACATACACTGACTGTTTAATTGTAACGGATGCCATGTCTGCATTTACTGGATCATTTGGAATTTTTCCCCTGGAATTGAAATGACTAAAGAATGAATAGTCCTGACAGAGAAAGCGTCTATTAATCAGAAGCATAAAATTGACTATATTTAAATTAAAATACATACATTATTAGAAAATACTCAACTTTTTTTTTTTCTGTCTAAGAATATCATAATTATAATTTAGTTTGTCTGTAATGTTAATTACTCTGTATGTTACTTACTTTCTGT
>VZSZ01006751.1:3805-88805 GCA_013398815.1 Ibidorhyncha struthersii | reverse complement strand
TCATGGGATCTGAGAGAGTGCTTGGATAGTGCTTCCTGTGCCTATTTGCATTTTCAAGCTCAATCTGGATTTCTGAAGTTCTCTTTAGATATCTCAGGTGACAGACAAGCGCAGAAAGATGCACGTTATCTCCAGTTAGCATTGAGATCCAAGAAACCAGTTGCCACTCGTCATGACTTTGAAGGTGCTTTGAAGGATCTTGCTGAGAGATGTTCCCTCCCTAGATACAAACGCAGACTATCGGTTCCAGTAACCTGTTTCTGATAGGTAACCTACTACTTCATTCTCTACATTTTCCTTCCTAAACTCCAGATCCTATTTCGCTGTGGAGTAAGGGCCGTTTTTCCACCAGGTCTTTGAATTTTCAGTTGTTTTCACTACAGTGTATAACATTCTCACTCTTTAGAATGCACGTATTTAAGGGGCTGAGTAAAATTTATTGTCTAAGAAGTACTGATGCTACAAATTTGGCATTTGTTTACTTTTTCATACCACGTTATGTTTTGAGATTCTGCTATTTGATCTTATGACTTCTTTTGAGGAATAACTTTAAGGAAAGTGACACACTTTCCTGTGCCAATTGCAGGCTGTTTGCTTTAATTCCTTGTGTGTTTTAAAGTATGAACTATCAGTTTCAAGTGCTACTTCTCTCATAAACTGTAAAGGGTAATTGCATTGCTAAATAAGGTTCACATTTTATCTCAGAAATGTCAATTTCAATGAGTTTGCCAAGTGCATTATGATCTTTTACAGAAAGGACTCAAAAAGCCAAATTCACTGCTGGTATAAGACAAGCACCATCAACTAAAAATGCATCAGCTTCTACCAGGAGAATTAAACCTCACTTCGGCGTAACCTGTTGTAATCAACCTTAGTTTTGTAGGACAGGCTGGTAGCAAATTTTGAGGTTACTGCTAGTAATTAATTGATTCATTCAATAAGTGCAATTGTCATTGGGATTTTAAAGCATAAGGAACAGCAACAGTGTTATAATTATTTTTCACCTTTTACTGTTTTCTTCTTTTGCAAGAGATTAACAATCTGCTTGCTCTATTGAGGCAATGTTTTTAGCTGTTCCTGTTTTGAAACTCATAGGCACAATAGTTATTTTTGTTAAAAATGATGTGTTCATAAAGCTCAGTAAAAGAAGTAGAGTTTAAAATGAGTAAACAAGGACTGACTGAGACTGCTACTTCAATTTACCGCTTCAACGTTGCTTCCAATTTCTGTCTTTATATTGACAGAATCTGCAAATCAAAACGTGATAGAAATGACCATAGGTATAGAGAGAAGCGTTGGTAGGATAGATCAAGGCAGCCCAGATCTCTGAAGTGCTCCATGAGACAATGTACTGGCGCTGGTATCACCATTCATCCTCTACATCTACATGCCCAAGAACTGCATTGGAGGTTTTTCTGCCCTGACAGAGGCAGCAGCAGGAACCACTCTTCTTCCTGTGAGTTTGTACCAAAGAAGTGGTAATCCTCCAGTGAAGATGAAGGAGTTTTTCCAGGACCACCAGTGTCTTACTTTCCCTGAAGCACCTAGCTATGGACAGTCAGTAGCCGTTACAGTGACCGGACATTACTAGCTAACTCTGAAGTAGCCTTTTGTCTCCTTCAGCAGGTATGGAGGCTGCTTACCCTCTTAACTCCTCCTCTGTGCTTGATGCTCAGCTGGGCTTTCCTCCAAACCAGTTAGACATTTTGCCACGTAGTAACAGCACCTTGTGTAGATTAAGCTGTATCCCAGATTTTATAGGAGAGTGCTTTTGCTCTCGGTTTTAGAGATCTGCTCCTGAGATAACTCCCACTCAAGAAGCTGGTCTGAAAATATGCTAAAAAAATTGCCTTTGCTGATCACGTTACACTCAGCCAGAGTTTAACCTTCAACTGCATCCTGTTAAAAAGTTTTCATTCTTTACACTTTTGGAGCTTCATCTTAGAGATCCCTTTGTACCTTCATCAAATGCTGTATTGTCACAGAAACATCTCTGAATGGCGCTGTGTTTGGTGGAGCAGCCCTGCAGCCTGTTTTTGCTTGAGCAGGCAGAGTTCCTCGTTCAGGAGTACTCACAAAGGGCAGGGTTTGGCATAAGGTGGTAGATGCTGAGGTTCCTGGAGTTACTCAGTGAAGAGAGAGAGAGACTTCTTCAGATTCAGTTAACAGGAGTGGTTTTATTTAGGTGCTCTAACTCACCTTGCAGAAACTAAAGTATTCATTTCAGTGCCAAGATGTTATAGAATGACTACATTTACTTCACGCCCTGCTGAGAGAAGCTAGCAAGAGCTATTATCAAAGACTCCTTTTCTCCTCAGTCATTTAATAGTAGCAGCTTCTCTTTTATTTTGTGCTCTCGGAGAACAGAATAGGAAGTGATAATCTCCTTGGAATACAGCAAACACCTGTTTGATAAGTGGTAATTGCATTATTCCTGGAGGATTATCACAGTAGTGCTTGTTTCTTTTGTAATGAAACTCTGCTATATAAGCAGAGCAGAGCTTCACAAGAAGGTATATGAAAATCCATTGCGACAGATTGAAAGTGGTTGGGACTCTGTAAACAGAGTTTCACTTTAAGTGTATGGTAAGCGGGCTCACTGTATAATAGCCGAAGCAAGCTCTGTAAAATTACAGCATCACTTGTGTTGCTTTATATGTGAGAGAGGATGTTTGCTATTGCTAGAACTTCACTTGGGGGTTGTTCCAGTTGTGTGCAGAGACTGATATAATAGTCTCAAACACTTCCTTTCAAAAAGGTGGTATTTAAATAATGTTAAATTAGTCCACAGATAACTTTGTAAATGCTTAGAATGGAGCTAATCTGGTCCTCTGTTGGGAATTTTTTGTTGAAGTATTGATTAAAACGTGGAACCAAGAAATTATTAGTTGATAAATGTATATTAGACAGATAACTTCCTCTACCAAACAGGAGAAGAGCTGTTTTCAATAGCAATTGCTGGATTGAATTCCTTTTCTAAATGTAGTTGCTGCCCAGTTGTCAAAACGTAGACCTGAGACAGATTTGTAGCTCTGCGGACTTTACTTCTGACATTTAATAAAACACTTCACTTAGAAATGAGAAAGTTTGAGTTGCTTAAGGGGAGGCCTGAGATTTAATGCTGAACTTTCATAAAAGTCAAAGAAAAGTAGCTACATGGCCTCACCTGGGTTTTCTGTAGGAAGTGGCCACCTTATTTTTGCTAGATGGCTAAGAAAATCCAGTCTAAAATGTTTGGAATGTTTCCTGTTAGGCTAGTCCTTAGAGGTCTCCAAATAGAAAAACCCTTTATAAATGCTGATTTTTTTAGTTACTTACGTTCTTTTTCTTGTCACACTTGAAGCTATTATACATCAACCAAGCACATTGAATACGTGTTTATACCGGATGAATGAAACTAATGTATTTTTAGCTGCAATGGTCCCAACCCAACAACTTACCATTTAAGAATACTAAAATGTTGCTTATTGTTAATACAGTTTATTATTTCTAGTTTTGAACCCTCTTCCTTTAATTGAGGAGGTTATGTACTCAGTGCTTTTAATTCTACTGATGTAAAGAGTTAAAGGCCTTTTTGTATATTCCAGGTAAGGGAAATAGAAAATCAGAAACAATCATCCTTTTCAGAAGCTCATTTTTAGAAGTCTGTAACACCGTGTTTTCAAAAGGCTAACATTGCAAAAATCCAATTCCTCAAAAAGTGATATCCAGGAAGAAGAGGTAACATAAAAAGCCTATCAGTGTTTGAACCATTTGTTGGAAGCAGTGTTGCTAGCACCACTGCTTGAACTCTGCCAAGGAATTATATAGTGCTGGAAACATATCCAGGCACTCTTCTGTTTGCCATCCAAAGCATCGTACAATGCTGTGAAGTAAATGGCATCCCACCATAGACCAGAAACGTGCCAAGTGTTTGGCTGATACTCTTTGTGAATGCAAAGCAGTTCCCAAGATGTATCTGTGAATATCCGTGGGCAATATGTTATCTGGATGAATCAAACTGGTGGTTGGTTTGTACTGTTGCTGCTTATTATTTCACTTACAATTGTTTCTTACCTTAAAAATCTGTTCAATGGTTTTGCATCTCTCCTGAATAGCAAAAAATAGGCAATCTGTGATCAGACTTAGAACAAACAGTAGTATTATACAGTCTTCTATGGCAATTACGTAGTTACTTAAAGAAAATATCAGAAACATAACAGATACCATGTTTCAACACAGAAGCCAGCAAATTAAACAGGACAATGTTAGTACTTTGATTACTTTTCAGCCCTGACACTGTGAAGTATTTTGAGGAAAAGAAACATAGGAAGACAGGTTAACTCTGTTTTAGTGGTTTTGCAGTTGTTATGAGTCTAAATTTGTGTTAAGTGCAGCTGAATTTTTCAGTCACTGTTAGAGGATCAAAAGTAAGAGTAAATGCTATCAAAATACTGTAGCCAGACTGCACAGAGGACTGATGGATGAGTGGATGCTGGTGCTTTCCCACGTTTTCAGGTACTAGAGGGATTCTTGTACTTGTTCTTATAGACCTTCTCTTTTGTTTACCTTGATCCTCCTCTCATTTGGCAACATGAAATAGATGAATGCTTTGACTCCTGGTATTTGTTGTCACCCAAAGGCAGACTCTTTCTAGCTTGGGAAAGGTTGGGAATCCCAGTTTAACTATGAATAACACTCTATTAGTCGTTGTAGATTTTGTTTTGGTGAGAGAATATTTTTTGTTCCTGAGACATTCAGGAATGTACAGTGAGTAATGACCTCTTCCCGGGCATATATGTTTTATAGATCAATTCACACAGGTGTACTTACTAATAAATTCACTTAGCCAATTTACATGCATAAGTTTTAACCACTGAGTAATTAGCAAAAGCATCGCCGAGTAACTGGAAATTTGGGAAATGTGTCATTATTTGCATATCAGTATAAAGCAATTACTAAATTAAAGAGTGCACGTTGTGACAAACATGAAGCTCCTTTACTGTTGCTTTGTCAGTGCACATTAACATCAACTTGATGTGAAAGCCTGGCTTTCTCTGCATGAACTAAAAATCCTAAGGCAGAAGTACACAATGAATCACCCAGAGTTTGGAGGCTAGCACGCTGAATTGCCTTGGGGTTCAGACCGAGGAAAGAAAAAACTGATGTAAAAGACCATTGAGAAAACGTATCAGTGGAAAGTAATTAACTCAAGATCCACAATTAGCCTCATGGTCTATACTTAACTGTGTTCCAGGTCTTTCAGCGTTTATTTAATTCTGTTACCCTGTGTTTCAAATAGCTGCAAATGGCTTGGCAGGTTTTTCGTCCTTTTTAATATTTACAGTTTTTGTCTAAGAAGAAGAATGAGCTCTGTAAGTGATCATGGGTATTTATTTCAGTCTCTCAAGTATACCTTTTTCTTCATAGAATCTGTTGTACAAGGAAATATTATTTTCCTTTAGTTTCCTTTTAATACGTTTGTAGTTTGAAGCAACATTAAGTACTACAGTATCTGTCCTTCTGCTTTAATTCCTACCTTGCCTAACTAGGCTTAATCAAATGAGAAGCAATCAAAACCACGGATCATTTTCTCTTTCATTCAGCTAGCGAATGAGAGTGATAGATTCACAGTAACACGGCTGGTGATTAACGGCAACCGTAGCAAAAATTGGCATGTGTGTTCAGCCAGCATACCAGAGCTGGGTGTTCCCAGAGACCGGGCACAACTTTTTCCCAAGCTTGTACGGAAGCTGTCGGTAGTGTTTTGTGAAGCTTGCTTTATCATGGTTGTTGCTGTGGCCCCAGTGTTCCTCATCTGGTGTCTGTCTTGAAAGACACAAGTGGCCTGCTCACTGTGCCGTGGACTCTTCTCCAGCCTCCCTCCTCCCACCCCATCTGCTGTTCATCCACAAGTGCATTTCAGAGCATCTTCACGGTGCTGCGGCCTTCAGCACATCATGGAACAGATCTCCCAAGGTTGTGCCTTTGTACTGCAACAAAAGAATAAGATATGTACATTTAATAGTCAGCCCTTTAGAATAAACTGCGGAAGAATTTTTGAGAATTATGTGAAGCAGTCTCTTAATCCTAATCTAAAGAATTGATCAATTTTTTTGAATTTATTATTTAAGACACTTTTTTCAGTTCAGATCTTCTTAAACTTTCGTGTTCTGTGTTCTAAGTCTATAGCATTCCTTTGTGATTTTAATCTTCATTATAGTTCAATGATCTACCATGGGAACATCGCTGAAATCCCTGGAATGAATTTCCTACAACCTGTGTTGACAGGTTTAAATTACGTACTCTGACACTGTTCTTGTGGCTGGATTAGAAACTTTTTTCAAGTTAAACCTGCGATAAGTAATTGTCACAGCGTGCTGGCACAATGCTAATTTGAAGTGACGTGTCCAAACTGGCCTCAGTAACATGAAGAACCCCAACAGGTGTGAGGGGTGGATCTTCCCATGGGCCCTGCTGAACTTCTAACAGGGGAAAAATAGTAGAAAAAGTGAAATGAACCTTGAATAAAGCTGTCAGCAGTAATTATCTCAACAACACTTTGTGACGAGCTAAAATAAGCATTGCTGATTTATAACCTGAACACACTCCACCCTAGAGATTTTTTTTCATCCAGTTAGTGTTTAAAATGAAACGTTGAATACCTGTCAAGATATTATTTTTTTAATTGAAGATGAATAATGAAAATTAAGTTATTTTCCAAAGGAAGTTAATTTCAAGGGCTGTCAAATTTTTTAAACTCTTCTGTTCATTTTAATATTTGTACAATAGTTTAATAAAACAAACAAATCTAGAGTATACTTGGCTGTTTTTCCCAGCTAATGCTATTTGATGTCAAAAGATGAAGTGGCTAATGTAGAATTATATCCACCATCCACGTTCCGTCATTGTTCAAGGAGGGATAAGGGTTTACGTGGTAGTAGATGAGCTTTAGTTGGTTGATTTATTTTTTAAATTATGCAGTAAACTTGAATAGCAATGTCATCTTGATCAGTATAGACTGAAGAGAGTCCTTCAGTTCTGTGTAGAAAGTATCTCTGCGTCTCGTAATTAATCTCGAAGTACAAAAAAGCCCTTGTTTCTGTAAATTTTTTTAAAAAATACATTTGATAGACTTTTTAAAATTGTAATACACCTTCATTTTACAGTGGGGTACTTGCTTATTTTTGGTGTGATAACAATTGTTTTATAAACACAGTGTATTTCGGTATGGATAGAAGTAATTTTAGTCTGTTACTAAGAATACTTACTAACCTTGAGAAAAGAGCGAAGCTAACATAAACATTAATTCACAGAAAACCTTTAATCCCTTGAAGTTTTAAACATTACTTTCAAACATGAACATGTGTGAATTCTTAAATCACGTATCACTTTGACTTTGTGAGATTATACACTGAAAACAAGATCGATTATTTAATGTATAATTATACAGCAATAAGTGATGGGTTTGGAAGTGTTGAGCATCGATTTGTTCCCAAGGAATTTAGTAAGGGTTTGTCTGAGCACAACAGGCTGCCTGCTCATTGTTAATAATGCTTGGTTAAACGCTGAGAACTAGCGCCATGGCAAGAACAACCTAATATGAAGGATCTCTCGTGTCATAGCATCATTTTCTGTGAAATGAAGAGACTCTGAGTATCCTCAGAAATAGCATGAGTTGCTTGGGAGCCCGCCACTTCCTTCCTGCATGGGCTGGTTTCTCTGTGTTTGTCTCTCCAACCAGGAAAGAGCATGGAGCCACCTGATATTCTCTGGAGAATCACAAAAACTGCCAAAGAGTTCCCACACTCTTATTTCTTATTTCCCCATCTTCAGTATTTGTATTTGAGGGCTGTGCTGGATGCATTTAGAAACCACTATTTTCTTCATCGGTTTGTGTAATGAAAAACTTCCCACTCTTACATTTCAAGTGTGGAAGCAAAACTTTCTGTGCCATCATTCACTTGTTTTACCTCTCCTCCCTCCCTTTTACACTTTGATTTTTCTCATATGCTGTGTTAATTGCTATCTCCCTATCACCACACAAATATTCCTTGTTTTGTTCTGCTCACTTCTTTAATCTCATAAAAGATAAGTTACAAAAGAAAAGTGGAAAATGGAAACGCTCGTGAGCTGGGAGCAGTGGCCTCAGCTGTGGAGCAGCCTGACCAGTCTTGCTCCAGTGGTAAGCAACAAGCAGAATAGCTTATTTTCTAGGTGTTTCAAGTAGATTGTTTTATAATTTGTTCCCATGTCTTTTCAGGGAGTAAAGTTAGACTGAACTGGTCTGCAGTTCTCTAGATCACGCTGAGATTCTGACTTGAAGACCTGAGGTCTGAGGCATAGCTCTGTGCCTTCATCTAACCCTGCTGAAAAAAGTGTTTCTCTCTGATTTCCCATTCCGCACAGTTTGTATGGTAATCTTTTTGATCAGGGAACTTAATTTGTCCAGTGAGGAAAGATAGATGACATCTCGGTAGGCTGGGAGAAATTAACTTGTTTGAATTCTTCTGAGAACTGCCCATCAAGAAGAAGGGATTAGCCATGATGAATATGCCTTGCGGACATCTAAACTGAAGTCTGTCTAGACTAAGAAGTGAGAGAATTTCTCGCTTACCATAATGTTACCTATCCTGGCCAAAAGGATAGAGAACTTGGAGATATGGAAAGGCTCCTTTGCAGGAGCCATGCGATTCAGCCAAGTTGTAGAAAACTGAATTGTTTTGTCTTGTTTGTTACCTCACTACTGCTGGTACACTTGGGCTATGAAAGCATTTGATCCTTAATATGTCTCATGTCCAAACGCAGTTAGTAATACCATATGCATATAGAGTATAATAGAAAAACTAGGACAGAAATGTTCCTTCTCCAACTTCATGTATTTGTCTTCATAAAAGACCATTTTTTTCCCCCTAGCTTCGAGAAAATGCATACATACAGACAGAGTCATTGACATTTATCATACTCAGGGAATTAGCTTATGCAATAATAAAAAGTCAGAAAACTGAATATTAAGTTTAATATGAAAACTGAAATGCTTGATAAAGCTCCTTCCTCAGTCCTCTATCCTTACCCCTTCTCTTACCTGATGAGGGGAAAAAGGCATCATAGTAATTACTCCAACAAGAAAAAGAATCAAATTATATGGAAGTGAAATGTTCACAGTGGAGACACCTGCCAGTCACTGAGTGTTTTGCTACCGGCACCTCTGTCAGGTTATTTTGAATAACTGATCATGGCATGTTATGAAATGTACTCGGTCGTGTTTGTTTCTTTATACATTAGCCATGTATCAGTGAGTAAACCAGTAAATGAAAAAGCTAAGCAACTCACATTTTGAGCACAGAGAAAGGGCTGTCACATGGGGTATTTGAACCAGGATTAGCTTTCAGTCTGTAGGCAACAGTGCATTCATTTCTGATTAAGAATATCTTGTGTGATATATCTGTATTGTAAATCTCCACGTGTGTACTGCAGCCTGCTAAGCAGCCTCTAGAAAGAGCTCTTGTTCAGCTGATGACCTCCTGATTTATAAATATTATTTTGGGATAACATTTCCATGTTTCTTAATATATTTGTTTCTAACATGAAACAACAGGTAGTTAAGTACTGGCCAAAGTACTAAATAGTGGCCACAAATGTCTGTTAGATTTCAGAGTTGGTATATACTGTAATAATAATTATCGAGGGTGGTTATAAGTTTGTAGTTGTGGTAGAATTCCCCTTGTTAAAACAGCTCTGATTCAAAGACTATTAAAGCTTAGCATGAGCTTCTGTTCTTAATTAATTAGGTAACTTTTTACTCACAATGACTTTTAACGCTTTTAATAATACTCTGAATGTTGCTCACGTGCTGCAATCGTTTCCAGGGCAAAAGAAAGGGTTTTGAGTTTCAAGATGTTTGTATAATCTGTATCAAAATTTGACTTCACAGGGTAAGTAATAATATTTTTGGCATATTCTTCTGGAGATAATCTTCTCTTACTTCTTAAGCGGTGCACAATTAAATGACTTGTGGAGGTTGTTTATCCAGCCAGAACTCCTTATTACGATACGTGCTAACAGCAGATTTATCTTCAGCAGAGGTACTCTGGGATTGATCTTCATTTTTTCCCTCTTGCTCAACAAGGAGAAAGCAGGCATTGCCAGTTTTCACCGGAATTAATATCGGTACTCAGAACATTAAGTATAATGCTGGAATTGATAGGATGTGGTGCTCTAAAGATACTGCATTAGAGAGAGATGGATGGGAAAGGCACTGCACTGGGTGGAGCACCTGGTTGTCTTGGGCTAATTATGAGAGCTACAGCAAATATAAATTAGAGATGCCAGTTTGAAAGATTTGAGATTAGGTAATCTGAGCGTTCCTTAACTGCTTTACATAATAAAAACCGAAAGGCTAAATTGTGCACTTTGTATGCCAAACCCACCCACCCCCACATTTGAATATATGCAAGTTTTAATTCTACCTATTCATGTTATAGAGTCTGAAAGGATGCATTGGAAAACATGTACCTTCTTGGCAGTTGCACATGGAGTGACATCTTTGGGAAGGTTTTTTTCTGTGGCTTCTTCCATCCAGCTGTGCTAGTGAGTGCAGCTGGAAACCTGGAACTGTAATGTTACTGAACTATTTTTCAGGATGCTGGAACTGGAGGGCAGGTTATTAAGACTTTACTTCTTTTGCCGAATACACTACAAGCTGGCCTCGAGTAGGGCTGGGAATTAGTCTGCTTTTTATGGTAGATTTATGGAGAGTCAAGTATCGGAAAACATGCTTTTTTTTGTACACCAGAATTTTAGCTTATCTCTGAGTATTAAAGGCAGAAAACATGCATTGCTTTACTTTACCTCAGGAGGAAATCATGCTATGAGAATTCCCCTGCTGAGTTTTCTATTGAAGTAGATTATATACAGCCAAACATAATTCTGGATTAGAAGTACAGCTAATCAAATAATTCATCTGATTCATAGCAATCAAGTAATACAGAAATTGCATTTCTTTTTATGGTCTGTTTACTTTATATTAAAAATCCAGCAGGTATATCCACTGCAAGGCTTTTGCTCTGGTTTAGGTTTGCCATTGTCAGATAATGCCCATTGCTTCACTTGCTGTGCATGAGCAAGTGAAATCTGGTCTCATTGATGGACTCCCTCTCTTTTGTATGTGGATCAAGTGTTCTGTGAGGGTTTTTTGATGCTTTGTAAGGTTTATAGTTTGACCTTTGAATTTCTGTGAGCAAATGATCAAGAATCTCTAGTTTATGTCCAAAAAATTATATTAGAAAAGAAAATATTTTGCTGTGGAAAAATACCACTCCAGTGAGTGGAAAGGATTCTTCATTTGAGTAGCTCAAACAATAAAGATAGTTACCCTGTTACAGTGACTGAAATTGTTTCTCATTTTAAGTGGTCTTTTAAACAGTCAAAAGCTGTTTTTTAAAATTGGCAACTACCAGGTGATACAGCTCAAGGGCTACATTTAACAACCTGCCCTGGTTAACAGCGCAGTAGTAAGTACCTGCACGTTTAGATAGACATGTTTATGAACGTTAAAGCACACCGAACAAGCAGAACTCTCACGCACTCCAAAAACTCAAAACTCTCGCTACTCTTGTAGCAATCAAATACTTAACAAAGAGCACAAAATAAATCAATATACCTACTTGCCTTAAATATTATCACTTATGCTTGTTTGTTTTCAGTGGTTCTTGTTAAAAGAGCTACATCCTTTTAGAGAAAATAGATCCCTTGACGATAAGTATCCTATGAGCAGCACAACCTCTCAAGTCATGCCAAAGCAGGTCTATTGCGTATCTGCAGCTCTCATCTTCTGCAAGGTGACATGGTTTGCAGACTTGTCTTGCCTACTGCACCTGTGAAACTCTGGAGTTCCTGGGGAAGTTTTCCTGCTGTTGATGACTGTGGTAGGGAGTGTGATTTGCTCCAGAGCTAGCTGATATGGAACCCATTCTAGTAAAGATCATTGACTCTCTTGGCAGCAATTTGGTGGGTCATTCTCCATCTCATCCCTCTGGAAAGGCCATACTTTGCAGTGATAAGCACCAAGAGGATAATAACAGGCCTCATGGAGAAGTCTGTAAATGCTGTGCTTCAAGAACCTGCCGGTCTTCCTACTATAATTATTTTTCTGAAGTTTGTTTTGATTCAAATACAGGCAGTTTAATGACAAGGAGAGTTGTTCTCAGTGTTTTATTCAGATTACTGGATTGCTAGGGAGATGTGTCTCTATTTATATGGAGCAAAGAGTGAATGTTTCCAAAATGACTGTGATGGTTGAGGATGAGGAAGAAGCTCCAGTTATTTAACAGATTATTGCTTTAAGATGGCCATTTTGGATGTCCAGCTATTAGATGCTTCTTTGAAGTGCTGTTTATCTCCATCAGCCTGTGGCTGAGTATGAGGAAGACCAATTTGTCATATCCAGTTACTACTTTCCTGATGCAGTACACTGAGCTTATAACTTTTGTATCCGCGTTTCTCATCAGAGAGAGTTCTGCAGCTGCAGTTCTCTGCTGGTATTGTTGCTTCACGTTCATGCTACTGGTTATCTTTCTCAGATCTTCAGTGTCTTGATTAAATATTTCTGGACTTGTCCAAGAGACTGAGTTTGCTCCTTCCGTTGTAATTTTGAAGTCTGCAAGAGTGGGAATTAAGTCGCACCAATAAAGTCATTCTAGAAGATTGCAAGCTTGTAAAATTATCAAGGCCAAGTGCCAGGTCCTGCACTTGGGTCACAGCAACCCCAGGCAGCGCTACAGGCTTGGGGCAGAGTGGCTGGAAAGGTGTCTGGTGGGAAAGCACCTGGGGGTGTTGGTGGACAGCCGGCTGAACATGAGCCGGCAGTGTGCCCAGGTGGCCAAGAAGGCCAACGGCATCCTGGCCTGTATCAGGAATAGTGTGGTGAGCAGGACGAGGGCGGTGATTGTCCCCCTGTGCTTGGCACTGGTGAGGCCCCACCTCAAATACTGTGTTCAGTTCTGGGCCCCTCACTACAAGAAAGACATTGAGGTGCTGGAGCATGTCCAGAGAAGGGCAATGAAGCTGGTGAGGGGTCTGGAGCATGAGTCTTATGAGGAGCGGCTGATGGAACTGGGGTTGTTTAGTGTGGAGAAAAGGAGGCTGAGGGGAGACCTTATCGCTCTCTGCAACTACCTGAAAGGAGGTTGTAGCGAGGTGGGGGTCAGTCTCTTCTCCCAAGTAACAAGAGATAGGACAAGAGGAAATGGCCTCAGGTTGCACCAGGGGAGTTTTAGATTGGATATTACAAAAATTTCTTCCCCAAAAGGGTTGTCAAGCATTGGAACAGGCTGCCCACGGAAGTGGTGGAATCACCATCCCTGGAGGTATTTCAAAGATGGCTGGACGTGGTGCTGAGGGACACGGTTTAGTGGTGGTTTTGGCAGTGTTAGGTTGATGGTTGGACTTGATGATCTTAAAGGTGCCTTCCAACCTAGATGATTCTATGATTATGGACTCATAATTTTTCCTATATTCTGAGCATGCAATGGCAGCACTCTGGAATTGCATGCTATTTGTGATTTATTTCCCTGCTGCAGAAACATTTATATCATTAAATACTTTAAAAAGTAGCCTTTTTAGATTGTGATAAGGCATATTTTTATAAGCCTCTACATAAAAATGATATTTTCTAACAGGAAGAATAATCTATTGTTTAAAGCACCTGGTCTCACTCTGGATTTGGCAAATATTTCTAGGTTGATCTGGAAAGTTCTTGGCAAGAATCCTGCATGTTCGGATCAGAAAAGATGTTGCTTAGCTTTATCGCCCAATTATGAGTGCTGGCAATTGAAATACAAATCATCTAACACTGAACATTTACAAATAAATTCAGTGTCTTACTATTGGAAAGCACAAATGAGCCTTAGGCTCATTTCTTTTCTCTCTAAATTGTAAAGTTTGGTAGCAGTCTTCCTTTTAGTAGTTAAAATATTATTTCAAGTATCCTTTGTGCACTTTTAGTCCAGGTTGTACCATTACCTGTTTGCACGCCAGTAGCAATACGTTTATTTTAATATCTGTGCTCTCTCCTGAAAGGATTCTCGTACTGCCACTCTCCCTGGAATGTTTTGAGGCTTCACTTTTATTGTCCTTCTCCTTAAAAAGCTATAGGAAGCCAAAGGGAAGACTTTTTAATCGTCTAACAAGCGTTACCAATCTATACACAGTGATGGACAAGAGATCCGGCTTTTCAGTAATTGCCTTGAGTAGCTTTTTGCAAGTCATTTTGCCTATTTCTGATTCTGTTCCACTTAACACCTCATGTACCTTTCAACTGTGAGACCTTCTGAGTAGGGACTGCACATGTATGGATATATTGCTTAGAAAAAATGGAATAACCTTATTTAGTTTTGCTTTAGTGTATTATTTATTTGATAATCTGTCTAGCTGATTATTGGTGCCAAGAGTCCTGCATATGTGTCTTTCAATATCTCTTCTTATGCACATGAAAGCCATCCAATTCAAACTATTGTACTCAAATAATGGTGATTTTCATGCAGAAAAAGAAATTCTTCTGAAAAGTTAGTGACTCCCGTGTGTTTGCCCAGTCAGAAGGGTTCATGAATTGAGAATATGGGTAATCAGGTACTTGGGATACAAAACAGTGTTTTCTGTTTTGGAGCTGGTAAAAAGATTATGTCCATTGCCGTGGGAAGGTGGCTGCGACACAGCAATTTGTATATCTGATGTACTGCAGCCCTGTTTGGGAGTAGGCCGATGCAGTATTTAGACAGAAAAAAACCTCTCTGAGAGCAGCCTGACATCTAAACAGTTCTTGCCACTGAGACACTTCAGCGGGTGCTCCCATCAGTAAATTGGCCTGCGTTCAAAATATTTGTAAAAGTTGAGGTTTGCTATCCGTGGCGCCGGACTGAGCTGCCTAGAAAGTAATCTTTTGCTTAGTGTTGTTTTTATAATTTCCAAAATAAAGATTAAACTTTCTGGTGCAGGAGTCTCTCTTGAGAGAGGACTCTCTTCTTTATCTTAGAATGAAGATAACAATTCTAGAGAAATGTTCGTGCTGCTAGATTGTTTTGAAATGAAAGGTGGAGCTTCCCTTTGTCCTAGCCTTTACTTTTCAAAAAAATTCTCAAAAAAAGCCAAAGGGGAGGGCGATTTCTCACATAAATGTTCACAAGAAACAACATTCCAGCAACTGTCTGGGGAGTAGGATGAAATGTGCTCTGATGTCGAACGCCTTCTGCTGCTAGCTCATTTTTGAGAGACGCTTTGACACTATAATATAGGGTTGCAAATTGGAATTGCAACACCCTGCTATTGGGCCAAGTGAAGAAGTGGCACAATAACTGCTTGCTTGATCTTACAACTCTGTCTTTAATGTGTATGTAAAAGATATCAGGAGCCTTGCCAGGCATCTGCCAGGGTATTTGATGCTGTTAGTTAGGGAACTTCGGTCTGTGTGGTTAGTGTGCCTGTGTGTGTGTTTTACCAGTATTTTATATAGCGTGGTAACTACAGGGCAAAGTTTCAGGTTTTATAACAGTTGAGGTTTGTTTATTATTAAAAGCTTATAAAAATACTCATTAAACTGGTGGATTATTATAGAGAATACAGTTCTTATGCTCTTGTCACAGGAGTTTCATAGGTAATTGGTCTTGACCTGTATGTCGTCTTTAATATGTCATTTGCTGCAGAGTATTATTGCTCACTTCCTTTAAGACGATAGCTAGGCTTTTCATGCGGCTAAACTTCTGTTTAACCTTGCGATGAGAATGTGACAGTAGGCTAGTTCAGACAGGTTAACATTCATTTGGTAACCAGCCTGCTTAATCAGCCTGCTTCAACCTGCAGCAAATTAAATCTTTGTGAGTTCTAGCAGACAAGTGATAAAGTCATTCTGAATTATGTATAAAAATAAATGGGGTATTTTCAGTGCTCATGGCAGTAAATGAAATTTAAAGCTTATGATTTATTCTTGGGTTTTTGTTAAGGATGACTGAAATTTATTTTACCTTAATGTTTTTATAATCTAATTAGGAAGAAGCAGTATTTCTGAAATATATAATGTAAGTCTGTCATTCTGTACCCCATAAAAATAGTAATCGTTTTTATAGGATCTAGAAAATCTTTTTCTGTCCTCTGTGTTTCTTCTGAAGGAACTATTAGAAACAATACTTTGAACATACAGCCAGAACTATCTTTCTTGACATCACTAAGAATTGTACACCATCAAATATTTTGTCAGGTCCAGGTTCTGCAAGAATCGGATTTGTTACCAAAAGGAATTGGCTCTCTTCATTTAAGAGCTATTCGCATTGTAAATTTACCACACGTGTTATCAGGATAGGGCTTGGTGCTTCTGAAAATGCTACTTGTCAAAATCAACCTTACTTGACCAGGACTGATGCACTTTCCAGAAGAGGACAGAAGGCCAGGTGTACACTTACACTGTATAAAGAAATGTGTAAAGAAATGGCAAGGATAGCGCAGATGGTCCTGATCATAGAAGAGTGGACAATTCACATTTTTAGCCATATTGATTAGTACATTTTTAAATGAAACGTAGGATCAGGTATTCAAATATTATTGTTGTGTGTTTGCAGGCATCTAGGGATTTTTTTCTTTCAAATGATGCTAGCTTTTTTCCATTTGCTGTCTCGTTAATTTCGAAAAGTTGAGGTTTAGGCATACGGCGACAAGCAAAAGTGCTGTTTCTGTTGACACTGGTAAATGAACATCTATCCTGTCTAAGCTGACTGCAATCTTGCCAGCATTGCTGGATTTGTGTGTGTCCTTGTCCATATGAGAGACGTGGCATGTGCCTCTGGCATTAATAATGACCAAGATAGAGATTAAATGTATTTTTTTTTAAGTAGCCACTGTGATTACATCTTTTACAATGTCTCGAGATAAACTGTTCTTTCAAGAGAATTACTCTTTTTCAAGATGTCTTAACTGTTTTTAATTGGTTGTATCAGTACCTATCATCTTCACTTTAACATTTGCTTATTGATTAGGAGGGAAAAAATTACATTTACTTCATAAAGGCATACCACTGTAAAAGTTATCCTGTACAAATAGGTTTAAAATTCAGTACTGATTCAGGAGAAAATAACAATTCAAGACAGTTTGGAGTTTCCAATTCCAGTTAGTTTGTTTTGATACTCTGTGTATTAATACCTGTACAACTCAGTTGTTGTTTCTTTGGATGCCTGTATGTAAGCAATCATTTTAGTTTTCCAGGCTTCTTTCTTTATGTTTGTATAATTAATTTGGTCTTCTGTAGTGCAGTCTTCAGTTTGAATCTCGAAGCACCCTTGAAAAAATACAACCCTCAGCTGAGACTGTGGCTTTAATAAACGATCATTGCTTTGTTTGTAGATGACTCTAGCTGTTTCGGGACTGACTTTTCCTTGCCATCGACTTACAGTTGGAAGAAGATCTTCACCCGTACAAACAAGGGAACAGTCAGAAGAGGTAAGAACATGATCTGTATTTTACCAGTATACTCTAGGAAGAAGCAGGGAAAGCTCATTTTGCCATGGTCACCGTCCCTCCTATTGTCAAAAACGTCAGTAGAATTGCATCTTAAAAGAATCAGTTTACAGTTCCTGTAACACACAATTGTGACAAAGTAAGGAATTGGGTAAATGAGTCATTGAAGACAAAGAGGAAAGACAAAGGAAGCAAGCCACAAGTTACTAAGCATTGAAAAATACTCCAAATTAAACAGAAGGCTGAAACATATTTTTAGTATTAGCAGAAAAAGATGTTTGCAGACTGTATAAACTCATGTTTTGTTGTTCCTAACTTTTCATGGTTTGGGTTAAAATTTCCAATGCCTTTGCCCTTCCTCAAAATTAATTTAATATAAGCAGTTTCTCATTTTCCACACACTTTTAACATTTTATTTAGAGAACTGTAGCACATAAGGTTTATCTTGTTGTGAAAAAAGGATGTGTTTCAATCTGTTCAGCTCATTTCAGTTGGCAAGACATAGCTGTGATGTATGGTCAGGATGCAAGCCTGGATGTATGCTGTTGGACAGTTGTTGAAAGTTAAGAGGATGATCAGACAATGCTGTTCTAGCTATGCCTGAACCACTTAGCAGGTTAAATAGATGATTGTTGTTTTCTCCTGGGATCTACCAGCATTACTGTGCATCCTTCCTTACTTCATTGTTTCAAAATGATCTGATTGAGTTTGTTCACCTTGTAGAATTTTCTAGTTGACTAGTTCATTCTGTAAAAGTTCTTTATTTGTAGCTGTTGTAGAGACATATCCAACATGTTTGGAGTTCTTTGCTCCTTTCAGGGTCACCCGCATGCTAGAGATGAAATCGCATTTTCCGTAATATGCTTTGTCGCACCTTCAGGGATTCACGTAGATTTTCTGTAGTGTACTGTCACCATAACTTCTAAGTCAAGTGGACCTGGAATAGTCATTCATGAAAAGGAGTCAGTTTAGAGGCACATTAATGTTGAATAGTTAAAATCAATGTTTTTCTGAGCAGCTTTATGTTTCAGAGGGCATGAAATCCAAAAGATCTGATGGTGGGAGTTGGAGGCATGGATGAGACCTTAGCTCCTTGCACAAAAATGTTGATTTTTCTGCTTTATGCCAAATAAATCAGCCTGTCATTCAACGCGCAGTAGTCTGGTGTGCCAAGTTAGGACTACTAAATTTGTATGTCAGACATTGCAAAAGATATGTTTTTGAATTGAATGTTTTTATAGAAATGTGTAAGTATTTTTTTGCTGTGTATGTATTTGGTATTTCACTAAAGGTGATGTCTGTAATAGAGGCTTATGGTCGATTTTGGTTTTTGTTTTTAAATAGCAATGCACTGATGTTCATATGGTTAGTGACAGTGATGGGGATGACTTTGAAGATGCTACAGAGTTTGGAGTTGATGATGGAGAGATGTTTGGAGTAGCATCATCTGCCTTGAGGAAATCGCCAATGAGTAAGAGTTGACAGTTCATTTACGATTAACGGATGATTGTACAGCAGTAGTGAAAGCAGAGAGGTATGATGGCACTGCATAATAAGAAACAGGAAAGTATCTTTTGATGGGAATGTTAGAATTGTTTGAGTGTCATGTCTGATAGTTGTATCAAATAAAAATACTGCAAACATAATTGGCAACTATGAAAGCGTCTCCCCATGGAGGAAGTTTTTTAACCTTATGTTTTTAGCTTATAGTTGAAGAGTAATAATTAAACTCAGAGAAATTATGTTCTCTAACCAAATGTTCCTGTAGATAACATAAGGCTGAGAGAGTTGGGGTTGTTCAGCCTGGAGAAGTGAAGGCTCCAGGGAGACCTTATTGCCACCTTCCAGTACCTAAGGGGGGCCTACAGGAGAGCTGGGGAAGGACTTTTTACAAGGGCATGTAGTGATAGGATGAGGGAGAATGGCTTTAAACTGGAAGAGGGTAGGTTTAGATTAAACATTAGGAAGAAATTTTTCACTTTGAGGGTGGTAAGGCACTGGAACATGTTGCTCAGGGAAGCTGTGGATGTTCCATCCCTGGAGGTGTTTTAAGGTCAGGCTGGATGGGGCCTTGGGCAAGCGGGTCTACTGGGAGGTGTCCCCGCCTATGGCAGGGGGGTTGGAACTTGATGATCTTCAAGGTCCCTTCCAACCTAAACCATTTTGTGATTCTGTAACTAGATTTCCACTTCCCTGTTTTGAAAATTCTACAGATTTTAGCATCAGCATCTTGTGGTGATTAATATTTTTAGTCATTTACATTAAACAAGTTTCTCAGTGATTGTTTGTCCGTAAATTATGAAAAGGATTGAGCAGAAGCAGTCAGTTACCTCCTATAGGCAATTCTGTATACTCTTTATTTACTTTAGGCTTGCATTAGTGTTATTACCTTAGAAGTTTTTTGACAGCAAATAATAATAGGGAAAACTTTTTAATAGTATGTATAGGAGGTTAAAAAAAAAAGAAAGAAAATTAAAAGAAAAGTAACTAGCAATATAGTGGGTCAAGCCTTTCAAGTCAGTCCTTTCATTTTAATGTATTGAAGTAAGTCCAGAGTGTTAACTGAACAAGTGATATATCACATTACACTGGACCTGACGATTTTACTGTTTGGAAAGCCTGAATATTTTCATGAGAGTGTCTGGAAATTTCATGTCTTCCCAAAGGTTCATAGTTGATAGTCTTTCTGAAATTTATATGGTCTCTTGGTAACCACATCAGTAAGCCATCAACATAAAAAAAATCCCTGAAGCAAAGTGAGTTCACATATTAAAATCTGTTTCCATAAGTTTGCATTTAATTCATATTTTTCATTTTTTTTAAGTGCCAGAAAATGCTGAAAATGAAGGAGATGCCTTACTACAATTTACAGCTGAGTTTTCTTCAAGGTAAGCTTAGCCTATTAACTGTGCAATTCTTGTTACAAACTAAGTAAAAATTAGTAAATAATGAAACAAAAAATAAACCAAATGTACATATTTTCTTGTGGGATCATAGCATATTTAGGCATTCAAATTAATTTATTTTAAGCTTAACTTTGTTAGAACTGTTTCTGAAATAAAATTATTTCTCAGTCCAAGATAGAGTAGCAGATTCTTGTCTTATTTAATTTGCCACTAATTAATATCATTACTTAATTATGTAAGGGTCCAGAAGGATGATAAAGACTCTGGTTATCTATAGTAATTTGAATTTGATATACAGGAACAGAAAAGCTGAAGCTGGTTAATATTGAAAAATATATACAGAGATGCAATCAAAGTTTTCACAATAATAAAGCGGTTGGATAAATCTCTACTCCTTTTTTTAACTTTATATCACCACATCATACATTGTTAAACAGTTGCCATATTTCATCAAATAGGTAGAAGCTGCGAACCAATATACTGCAAAGTAATGCAAAGTTTATGACTTCTGTTTTCACTCCTCTGTGTTGAAATGCTCATTTATATATATGAGATGCATTAATGTGTAATACAAGAATAGCCTTCAATTAACCTTTAGGAATATAATAAAGAGGGGAAATAAGTTATGATTGAAAAATTATGTAGAACTTAAGTTGTCTATGTATGTAAACAGAAAGTTTTTACGATAAAATTTGTAAGGTAGCACTTAGTTACTTTGAGCTTTTGAATGTTGGGGCACAGATGGCTTTTAAAGTACAGCAGGGAAGTATTTAGAAGTGTAGTACCTCATCTTTCTAAAAATTTAGCCAATGCAGTATATTTACAGACTATGAAGAGGTAGAATGTTGAAATTACTTATTTTTGCATTTTTTTATTAATTGGAAATTTTATCTCAAATAGATACGGTGACTGCCATCCTGTTTATTTTATTGGATCATTAGAGGCTGCTTTTCAAGAAGCCTTCTATGGGAAAGCTAGAGATGTAAGTGTGTATGAAAATTACTTTATTTAATATAGGGAGAAAATAGAAATCACTGTAAATGTTTCATCTTTATTTTAAAAAGGTAAACTACATTTTGGAGTTATATTCATTTTATTGTTTGTGAAGAGCTGTACTCGTTTAGTTGACTGACTAAAATACTTACCTGGGCTGTTGTTGAAATTACAGTGAATAACTCATGCTTTCTAATCATTCAGGCTGTATTTTTATTGGAGTCCTTCAAGCATCAGAGATACTCTTTTTCTATTTTATTTCTCCTCCCTCCTTTTTTTCCTGAAATAATGGTGTTCTAGCACCAGATAACACTGGCTGCGACTCTTGTGGCTGACAAGTTCAACGTTGCATGTTGGTAATTCCTTTGAAGGACTGCTAATGAAATTGTAAATTTAAATTGAAAGGTCTCTAAAATACAGTGCGCTTCTTTTTTTCCTTTGTCCAGCCTTTATCTGCCAAGTAAATTCCAGTACTAAGATTTGGTTATTTAGTTTTTCTGTACATCCAACCAGACATCTCAAGTTTCTGTTATTCCATGCACAGTTTTAAAATCAGTTTTTTAATAAAATTAGAATGAGGATAGTTTATTTAAGTTTTGGTGACTTGAATTCACTAAGGAGAAACCCAAGCCCCTGCATAATTAAGCATAGATAAAGCTGAAACACAAACAAGAAAATCATGCTGTTTAAATTTACTTTTTGTTGTCTTGATAGATATTTAATTTTAAAATGAAGAATGTTTTGGCTTCTTGTAGTTATTCATATTGGAAGGAACAGCTATGTTATGTTAGGGGCTGTGCTGATAAGTGCAGCATTATGAATCTACACTGTATAGCTTAAGTTTACACATACTTTACATGTTGTGTGCACACTAAGTTTAGAGAATATTTTCATGTCTGTGTGCAGATTTTAGAGGCTAAATGGATATATAATAATTCAGTGGCAAAGTATTAATTTATAATAGCTCCTTAAAGTGGGCCTTAATGCATATTTAAAAGAAATCATATTAATTCAACAAGAAAAGTGTTTGAGTTGGGAATTTCACTTTGTGTCATTTAATCAGAAATGATTGATAATGTATCAGTAAAATAATGGATGACAGCCCATTAGGATCTTTCATAATTTTTTTTTTTATACCTATAAATCTGATATTAATACAGTGCAGTTACTTAGTTTTTTAATACTCAAAATACTTCTTATACTACTTACATAGCACATCTGAAATTCATATCAGCTTACATTTCTAGTATTTTGCAGTGTATTCAGACCAGATCCTCATCAGGGTAAAGTTATATATTTAGGAAAGTGTTATTTTTGTGTCTTTTTTCTTTATTTTTTTTTCCAAACATTGCATTAATTTTTGAAAGCTCTTCCCCCAACTACTCCGTGGAATGATATTATTTTTATTGTAACATTCCGACTTTAAACAAAGGTATGAGAATGTGTAGATACCATTTATTTTTACTGTGTTTTTCCTGTTACAAGCACATTTTTTCAGTATTGCCTCCTGGAATTCGTAACTGAGCAAAGGGATACATTATTTTATATTTTTATAATTGTATTTCATAAAAGAATCCAATATGTATATCAGTAAAAGAAAAAAGCTTAGGAGAAATTGCAACCTGTGTGTCTTGTCTTCTAATTTATACTATGGAGGGCACTTAATTTTACCAGGGCAACAGATGAGCTTCAGGCACCAGCATTCTTCACTTGAAGTGAGAAATTGAGTTCCAAGAGTAAATAAAAACAAGATTGAAGGTTTAAATCCTCTGCTAGGCTTTTTGAACTTATATACTCATTAAATGTTTATTGGAGTGGTGGGATTACGAAGGATTTGGGTAGCTTCATCAACTGGTATATACTTAATCACTAAGTAAAACACTACATTTGATAGAGTGTTTCTCACGATGCCACACTCAATCCATCTTAATGAAAACCGCTTCAAACTGATTTAATTTGAGAGCACTTGGCAGCTTGAGTGTTCAGAGATCTTAGCCTTTTCTTGACAAATTCTCAACGCTGTCCAGAGCAGAAGGTGCACTCTACGGTTCAGGTCCAGTGAGACAGCCATCAGCTATGTTTTTAATCTACTTCTTCCCTCAAAAAAAAATCCCATTATATATCAACTTGAAGCCTTTTTGCAGAAATATTTTAATTTGGGCTATTTTAAGAAAATTAACTTATGTCAGAATATGTGTTTTAAACACAGATTATGGGTTAAAATTCTTTTTAAGAAATTAGATATTGCTCTGTTAAATCTTAATGTCTTTTATGTCTTGGAAGGAGCGGTAATTCATAGTTGTTTCAGAAAATGTTACTTGAAAAAGAAATACCTTCTAAAAAAAAGATTACATGTTTGTCTGTTACCTATGTTTTGTTTAGCTTTTATTGTTGTAGCTTTTCATTTCAAGTCTTTAGGTAGTTAAGATTAACATACATGATGGGTATCTTTTTTCCTTTAGAGCAACTGCTACCATGATAGTGCCAGTTTTAGGCAGGAGAGATGGAACGAGGTCAAATGTAGCTGTAGTTTAAAACTTGTATGTCTCTCTAGCACGAAAGTACAATTGCCAAGATATAGAGCTTTGCCTTTAACAACCAGTGTCTTTGGTCCATGGCAGTGAAATCCCCAGTTACCTGCTGCAGCCTGATAGTTAAGGGTGTTGTGTGTTCATTTCCAAGGCTTATTGTGTGTGTGTGTGTATATATATATATATAAAAAACACAAGTAAATATTTTCTTTTTTTTTTTTTTAATTGGGTCAGGAAAAGAAAGAGAGACAGAGGTTTATTAAATGAACAAATAATTTGTTCTTCTGTGAAAGTCTTCCTCTACTTATTGTGCCAACTGGAAAGAAACATTTCCCTGTTCCATTAGTTTATGAAGAACAAGCTTGCCCTTGCTCATGTAGCTACACTATCACAGAAATAGCTAGACCTGATGCCATGGAAGACATCTTACAATGGACAGTTTTAAACAAGATGTTTGGGGAAGGTTTCTCTGTGACTGGAAGCAGTTTGTGGGTGCCTTGTATTCTGAAACATCAGGGGGGTTGTCCTACCTTAGAGGAGTATTATTAATACAGGATCTTAATAGCTCTATAGACACTAAGCTATTAAACTAAGCTATTTACTTGAAAAGTATTTTCTTTTATTGGAGCTTGTTTGCCTTTTCATTTTTATAATTGGTTGCTACTCTTTTGGTATGAGAAAAGGTAAAGTGGATGTCTTTATTCTTTCAGGAGCTCTTATCTTTATATACCTGTCAGATCACCTCCTGCTCCTCTTTCAACCTTTCTGTTCACTGACTTTTAATAAATATGTGAAACATCTCTCTTAGCACAGATTGGTATTGTCACCTCAATATATATTCCTGCATACTGAATATGAAACAGGTTTTGCTTCTCCTTGAATTCTGTCTTTTAGGTTCAATTCAGTGGCAGCACCATCCCTCTCACATATATGTACTTAATTTCCAGAATACCTAGAAGAAAGTATGTTCCTTCCACAATTTGGCATGTTCCAATAAAAGCTTTCCATGCCCTGCTCCCCCCTCCACCCCCCCCAGTGGTAGCAGGATATTCCTTCATGCAGGGCTTTCTGTAGTATCATTTTTTTCTGTGTAACTCAGAACACTGTCCCTTATTATTTCAGCTAATTAAGTTCACGCTGAACTTATCTCTGTGAATCTTTTTTCTGTATTAATTATTCTGATTTCTGTTGGAGCACATTATAGAAGCAGCATCGACTGCTCTGCAGTCGTCTTGCCTCAGAAGAGAAATTTGAAGTCTGTCTTTTAGATGCTACCTTGAGTAGAGGAGAGAGATTGTTTTGAATCCCAGTTGCAGAATGGCTTTCTGGTATAGTCTTTTGTCTTTTTTCCCCTTTTTTTCCCTAATTACTGTGGAGTGATGTCACAGAGTCCAGTTTCACCACCACCTTTTACTTTGACTCCAGGCACATTTCAAACCAAGTCAAATGTTTTTTTTGATAATTCAGCTACTGCTGCATTTTATAAGGGGCTTGATCATATTGTGTACGCTAGGTGTGCTTTGAAAATGCGTCTGTGGTTGAGCTGTCTGAGGGTTCTAGATGGAGAAATGACTACTTTAATGATTTGAATTAAGCGTAAATAACCTGAATGCCAATCTACACAGTCTGCTTGAAACTGTAGAGGGCAGGTATAGAAGTATAACTCTAGGTTCCTGGGAAGAGCAGCTGCACTATGGTAGATGTCAGTACATAAATTCCAGTTAAGTCCCGTGTTAGTCACCTACGATTTCTTTCCAGTTCTTGCCTGATGTGTGTGTGTGTTAGTAGTTCTGTCCTTTCATTCTTAAAATTAATTCTGAACTTGTGGGTAATTATTGTTCAGAAATTTTTGCTGCAGCATACCAGCTTAGCAGTCTCACTGTGTGCCTACACACCCTTTATTCTGCTTCATCTTGCATATCTGAAGGGTTAGTCCTGGGTATGGGTCTCTTCAGCCTTCTCCGTACTTAATAGTAAATAATGAAAGTTTATGGAAATTGTCTGCCACACTCTACATTTCCTCCTCTTTCAAAGCCTATGATTTGTGGATCTTATTTGAGTTTGGCTTTAATTACTGGATATTCTTTGCATTATGTAAGATATCACTACAAGTTCAATTGATTGAAATAGAGATACAACAGTGTAATAGGATCAAATATTTAGAAGATGAAAGTAGACTAAATCAAACTTAAAATAAAATGCATCTTTACCTCGGAGAGTGGTTAGCCATTTGAGCAGCTTACTGTGGTTCATATGGATTCTTCATCGCTGATGGTTTGCTGAGACTAGATGTTTTACTGAAAGATAAAATTACTGAAAGATGAGATTAGGAATTAGTTTAGAGATGTCTTATGCCATGTATAATACAACAGTATGCTTAGTGCCCCTTGTCTCTCTGACTTTGGTGTCTGTCTCCTTTCTTTTGACTGGGACAGGGGAATTTAATAATGCTTCTCTTCAGCAGGTTTTGTTCTGTTTGTGTAATACACAGACAAGGCTTCCGATGAATCTCCATCTGTCCTATATCCTGCTCTGATCCTTTTTCAAAGTGCAGTAAATTTGAAGGTGTATAGCCTTGGTGTTAGAGGTTTACATTCTGCTTAGGGGAAAAAGGATTGTGCGTGATGGGGTAGCTGTGTCCAAGAAGGCTGATCATACGATCTCCAAGATCACCTTAGACAAGTGGATCAGATTGTACACTTCAAAGGCTTAAAGATGTGCAAATGTGTCCCTTTGTTCCTTTGAATTAGCTCTCACTACTTAAAACCTGGAGGAAAATTTAACCATCTTGATTCATTAGCCTACCAGCTGGAAAGAACATTCATGCCTCTAGCTGTTGTTAGATTGTGAACATTTTTGTCTCAGTCATCACTTGAACTTGTACACCTGAGATTCAAAAAATAACCGTTGAGCTCTGTGGTTTTGCTGACCCGAATGACTGTATTGCTGTTCTCATTCTAGTTCATCTTCTTCTGAGGTATTGGATTCACATTATTTGGAGCTGGCTGAGAAGCCTGGATATCCTATTACTCAGTGATTATCTATTTAGTCTCTCAACCTCATGAAGAACTGTGTTTCTTCCTGCCTCAGTGCCACCTTTTCCTTCATTTCTTCTAATTCTGTATGAAGTGCATTAACTTTTCTGAAGTTCCAAAATGCAAAAATGGCCAAGTGGATGGCATAGCCATTTTGGTACATGAGACAGATCTTTAGTGTGTCTGTCTGAGGTGTGGGATTGTACGTGCATGTCAGATCTCTTGGTCAGGTGCATCAGTTTGTGTGGCAGGAGGCTGCTATATTTTGGATGATGTGGCAGAGAGGTTTCACGGTGCAAGGCTGCGGCTGGGGGACTGTGCCTCTCAGGGGGCTGCCCTGCTGCAGTGCAGTGTCCATCTACAGCCCACGTTTCCTTCCAGGTACCATGTGCCAGGCATATTCCATGAACAGCTCAAAATCAGGCAGAGAGGGCTGCAGTGCTTCACTGCAAACACAGAGTGGTGTAAGGCTTGGGAGCAGGGGAAGGCCAGCAGTGTCTCATGCAGTCAGAATGCAACAGAGATTGCAGAAAAAAACGCATGAGGTCTGGATTTTTGAAGGTGCTGGGATAACCAAGATGCTGAAAACAGTTAGCGCCTCTTTCTCGTGACACTTTTCCCTCTGAAATAAAACGAAACCTGGAACTTACAGTTAAACCTTTTAGGACCTTAAGTCTCATTGACATTGAGACTTACACTCCCAAGTATGTCTGTAAATCGAAGCCACTTCTGAAAATTCCTGTGTGTGGCTGCCTGGTCTTCAGCATCCACGTGCTCTGACAAATACATCTCTTGATGGCATAAGATCCTATAGTACTAAGGCCTTTGGAAGTCCATCTGCTATTCAGTACTTAGAACCTTTCCAGTATCCCACACCTTCATAGGGACTAGTAAAAGTTCTGCCCCATCGGCTTTTTTTTCTTTTTTTTTTTTAATTTTATGTGACGTATATAACCCGTGAGTCATTATATTTTTGAGAAATCTAACACAGAACAGACTAGTATTCCATTAGTAGGCTATTTTAATGGAAGTCAAGACTGTTCAACAGTTTAGTAAGCCTATTTTATTAGTATTGACTGAAAAATTCCTCATATTAGTCATCATAGAAACCTAGAATTTACTCTGTTTTTTCAATGGCTTGAAATAAAAACAAGAAAAACCTCCTTATAAATATATACTACCATGGGTTAGTAAAAAAACAAAAACAACAAATGAACCAAACAACAACAGACTCCAAGCCGTGAGCCTTTTGCAATAATGCAAATAATGCAATAATCTTCCACTAAGATTTTTCAAAATCATGTTTCAGCACTTCAGTTCCTCCTGCTACCTCTTTTCATTTGTCCTAGTAGTATGCCTATGCCTGACCTTAACATTTTGGATGAATTATCAGACACAAGGCAGTCTTTTATATATGATGGAGTTTAGTCTTTGCATGGTGAGATTTGTTGATGCAACAAAAATTACATTCGCTCCTAAAGGAGCTCAGTGTAAACATCTATTGTGTATGTGCCTGTTCTGTTTACTAAAATTTGTCCCTAAATCTTTAAGCCTAAAACTGTACATATTTTGAAACATTCCCTTGTATGGAATCTCATATTTAACAGTTTCATGGGGTTGTTTCTTTGGAAGTAAAAGTGTTTCTCAAGAGCCTTTTTTTCTACCCGCTCCAGTGAAAAGAGGAGAGCAAAGCCATCCGCTTACCACAAAGCAGTGCCACCACAAAGGAAAGATTAAGGGTTTAGAGAGAGGTCAATGTGGGTTTTTCTCTAACTAAACACTTTCCTAAAGTTTCCTTGTGGAAAAAATAATGAAGTCATCTCAGAGTTTTTAAAGAATTTTTATTTCTTTTTCACCGTCTGCATTCGCTTGTCTTCTCAGCATGGATGTTTAATCTTTCTAGGCTTTGTGAATTGGTCCAAATGAATAAGTGGTGAGCTGTCTCTCTAGGAGCTAGAGGCTTATTCTAAGGCCCTAATCACTGAGTAAACACATCTTTGCCCTCCCTCTCTTACAACTGCTATATAATAGTCGAGATTCTAGCACAGTAACCTGGATATTGCAGGGATCGACGCTTTGAAATGCAGAATGGCTGATCCTCAAAAACAGACAGTGCCTGATCTTCCCCTGCCTCTTTCTTCTTTTTAAATTAAATATCACCACAGAAATGCTGTTTTATTGCTTGATATTGTGCATCAGTGCCCTGGGTTTTCAAGTTTAGTTTCAGTCAACATTGTTGGCTGCACTTATATGGATCTCTGCATGTTGGGCTTATTAATGCCCTTTCCTGGCACATGTGTATGTGGTTTTGAAGAACATTTAAATTAAATTAGACAAACATTAATGCAAATTACTAATCCCTTTCCCAAAGTCTAATGTTCAAATGTATTCTTTTTATAAACAGTCATTAAGTTTTATCCAAAGCTGGTATATGAGGTGATAGCCATACAGGTTTTTACAAAGACAGCTTGTCTCAAAATTGCATCCTGTGCCTTGCATTATCAATACACATCAATATCTAGTGTTCAGCGTTACTTCTGATGAAGAGAAATTACTTTAAAAGTCTGAAAATAGCATTTTTACCATATTGTGTGAGCAAATATGTTCAAGTAAGATTTTAAAATAAAGTAAGTAATATATATGGGCATGGGGGAAAGTTGTAATTTTCTGAAGTATATTATACCTGAAAGGTGTTTATAATTCATTGGATACCAGATATAGGAACATGGTCCTTAACTAGTTCATAGTTTCCCTGTATTTTTCTCAGTCTGGTTTCTGTCTTTATGTACACATAGACTCATTTTCCAAAAGGTGGTCTGAGATTATCATGGGGACACAGCACAGCTCTATGCTGCTGGTAGTGAAGCTCAAATATTACTTCATAGGCTTTCAGAAGAACACGGCACAGGATATTTTATTTCAAGAGGCCAGAAACACCATCCTCAACATTGAGTCTTTGCTGATGTGGTAACTACAGTGGGATATATCAGTGCTCACAAATGCCATGTGTGATTTCATCCATGTCTCCCGTACCCCTTCCCTTGCGTCTTACACATTTGCAGCGCTGGGCCGAATGCTGGACCTTGCGTCTCAGCTCCACGAGAAAGGTAGCCAGCTGGGCTGACACATGGCCTTTTGACGAGCTACACATCAACTTACGAAGTAGGTGAGAGGCTGATGTGCTGTGGGCCTCCCCACGTCATACAGCTGGATGGAGAGCTGCCAAAACATCCAGCGTGTAGCATCACAGGCTTTGGGACTGTAGGCACCTGTATTGTTACTTACTCATTTTCCTCTGTATTTGGCTACAGATGGGATGATAACAATGCGCTGCCATTTTTTCAGGTTGTTTATAATTGTTTTGTATCATAGATGCTGTTGTATCAAGAGGTGTGTTCCTTGCTCAGGGAAATGTTCCGAATGTTATCTTTATTGAGCAGCAAGCTGAAAAAGTTCACTCATTTCTTAACCTAAGTCTGTTAATAGGGTTTTTGTTTTTCGTTCAAATGTTGTTATTTTCATGTTGTAAGCATGTAATATATTGTGGTTTGGTACCCAAGAGAAAATATTAGGAAGCATGGAGAAGGTTTACAGATTTGGAAGGATGGACCATTTCAATCTACTGGAGTTTTTTTCCCCTGTGTGAGCCCATTGAGATACTTGGCACCCTTGCTAAACACTGTAGGGTGTACTAACACACAGATCTGCAGCAGTAATTTTAAATTACTAAATAGCGTGAGGAAGTTTTCACTGATCAATCTTTTCTCATGTCTTTTCAGAGAAAGCTTCTTGCTATCTACCTCCACCATGATGAAAGTGTACTAACCAACGTCTTCTGCTCACAAATGCTTTGTGCTGAATCTATTGTCTCCTATCTGAGTCAGAACTTCATCACCTGGGCATGGGACATGACAAAAGAAGCAAACAGAGCAAGGTAAGACTCTTTGGACTGTGAGTGGAGCAGCTTTTCTCTCAAGGAAGACCCTTATCTCTGTGTATCAAATCTTTTGTTGCTTGGTATCTATTTGAACTAAAAACTCGTTCTTAGCTGATCAATGAAGCTGTGCTGGTTGACGTTCACTGAGAATTGGACCATCCTTGTTTTCATTACAAAGTGACTTCTTATTCCTGTGCAGGAATAAATAGTTGAAGAAGTTATTTATTTATTTAGTTAGTTAGTTTCTTTTGCAAATATACTTCTAGGAATGTGTCTCCACAGTTTTGCATTGCAGTGCCATAATATTATGTGACGCTAATTTATGTATGTAAGTGTAACTACATTAGAACAGTCTAGAATAATAACTGCTGCTGTTCATGAAAATCTTATTAAAAAATAACACTCGTGATAATATTAAGAACAGATTATGCAAAAAATTAAAAGCTTGTAATTCATATGAACTTTTTTGAACTACAGTTTTCTTACAGAAACATACAGAACATTCTTACAGAACATACAGAACATGGTAATGTTCAAATATTTCAGTAGGTTTTAACATAATAAAAGCTATCCTGTGCGTTAGAGTGACCATTATTTTGCTGATGAGTAAAGAAATAAAAAACTGTGGATTCCACCTCCTTCTACATCTTTTGTGTGTTACCAACAGATTTTCTTATCTTTATATTAAGACCTCTGTCTTCTTTAGTTATTTGTCAGTTGATCATAATCTATTAAAAATAACAGTTTTAGGATTATACTTACTATATTTAGAAATCAGACTGGTTTGGTTTTCTAACTTGGGCCTTATTTCATCACCTTTATTTACACAGAAGACAATTGCTTGCCAGGATAATGTCTTGCGTATATTGCTATAACGAGAGTTATTCTAACTTTTGAACAAAAGATGCAACTGTCATTTGGGCTGGGATAAGGTTGCCGCTTTTTTACACAAATCCGTTAGTTATTGAACAATGAAAAGTATATATTTATGTCTCTTTCTCTTGTGGCTTGCTAGAATAGAGCATTCATGCGTTCCTGTTCTTAAACATGTAAAATATAGTTAATATTTCTTTACTGAAAGCGAGCATAAAGAAGTGTCTTTTTTTCAAATACACTTTTTAAATGACGCTTGTGTTTCACAGGAATTCCTCACTTGACCGTCCGCATTTCGTCATTGGATGAATCAGCAGCTATTTTCCTAGTTTAAGTTATTCTACAGAAGAGTTAAAGATTATGGAAAAAAGCAGTTGCGAAAACAGATAGAGAGGTTTTTAAAAAGAGAAGAGAGAGAGAGAGGAAAAAGAAATATCTAGGTTCTTTCATGGACCAAATACATAGACTGGAAAGTTGCTTAAGTCTTTTGGTATTGCCATTCATGGGCAGTGTTGAGCCTCCTCCTTTTCTTTTATCCCACAAGTTGGTGTAGAAGGAAACACTATTTCTAAACCATCTGTAGTGGCTAAGTTCAGTTGACTACCTGCTGTTCTATTGTTCGCTTTTCTATTTAATTCTCTAGTTTCTTTTATTTTACAATGACAAAAAATTGCAGTGTAGTTTCTTTTGAAAAACTGTGTTTGAGGGTTTTTCTTATGACTGACGATCAACAGCCATGTAATTGCTTTGTTGTGTTTTACTAAAGAAATCTATTAAGTAGCACAACTTTGATACACTAGTAATAAGAGTTTGCAGGTTACAGAGACACCTGTGGTGACCAAAGCGACAGAAGCTGCTTATTAGAAAGAGCCTGTACAGCTGTGTCCTATTAACTCCTTATGACACTTCTTAAAACACAAAATAAAGGGCTTGTTTAAGGCTTTATAGCTATTCTCAATGAACCTCGTCACCGATTGTGCAGTACGATAGGGTTTTTAAGCCTTCATTTTTTTGCTTTCTATTAACGGCAACAAAGAAACTGTCATATTAACAGTGAGGTCAAAAAATAATAAGGGGTAAACAAGGCATGCTGGCTTGAATTACAATAATTTCTCAGTTGTGTTTAGTGTCACATCCTGCTCCTTAGAGTGTGATTCCTTCAGAGGGGGCATGGTGCTTCCTTCTCCCTTTGCAAAGTGCCAATGCACCATAGGCATTCCCATAAATAAATGCTCAGTACCTCAGTTTAATGACTACGCTTTATTATGTGACACGACGACAGTGGTCTTGGAGCCTATCCTGTTCTGTTTCCCTACACATACTGTTGCACGTAGCTTTTTATTTGAATGGTGAGAAGACAACAGCAAGAACAAGAGAAGGAACTCCTTTTGCTTGCTGGTGTAGCCCAACTTTGTTTGCAGCAGTCAGTAGGGACACCTCAATGTCAGTAGTAAAAGACAGATTTTCAGTACTGTAGCACAACATGTGTGATTTCAAACAGATATACATACTTTCTCATATAAGCAAAACAAGATGTTCAATATTCAGATTTTCTTCTTGCTCTTTGCTGTTGTCCCTCTGACATCGATGTATGTCAGTCTGTTCCAAAACCAGTCTTCATGGTAGTTTCCATCCTTATTAATGAAGTGGGAGTTCACTGTAGAACAAAACCAGCCCCAAAATCTTGCCATTTTTCCTGATTTTTAATATGTTTCTCGGCTGACACTGATGTAGGGATGTGCTTTGAATCATGTGTTACTGTACACTGGTGCTTTTGAGCTGGAATCTCTCAATCTTGTTCTTCGACACCTGTTGCAGCAAAGTGAAGGGAGTTCTGTAGGTAGGACTAGAAGTAAAATGGTGTATGTAAGCGCCTGGGTAACTGTCAGCTATAGTGCAAGAACATAAGCATTACAATTTTGGTAGTCACATTTTTAAAAATTTATAACTACAGCCACCCAGGACTGTTACTTTGTCAAACGGAAGGACTCTAGTTAATACAGTGAAAAGGATGTTTTATTTTGGCTTTCACAGCTTTTAATTGTCTCTGACATAAGGTTTGCAGGTAAGGGAGCAATTGCTTTCGGTAAGTGCTGCGGATTATCAATCTTTTCATTACTAGAATAAAAAAAATCATAATAAAAGGCACAAAATAATATAATAAAATAATTAGCCTTCATTTAGGAAAGTAACATGGCATTTTTATAATACTGTTAAGGAATCTACATGAAAGATTTATCACCTATAGTTTAGACTTTAGTTTAATGAGCAACTATTTGGGATATTCTTGTAATTTATGTTGTCCATGGTCAAAGGAGGAAAAAAAACCCACAAAGCTATAGGTATATCTTTTACTTTCTTGTTGTATTCCACTCAATTTGGGGTGAATCATGAGCTTCAAAATCATTGTTTGCTTTCCATTGCTTGCTATGGAGATTTGCTACCATCCTGTTCCAAACAGCAGAAATACGCTCATGGGAGGTGTCAGGGCAGTAGCTGTGGCGCTCAACAGCAGTGGTAGTGACAATTCTCGCCCTACCTTTTGGTCCAAGCACATGGCTGCAGCAGCCCATCAGCTGCATCACATCATTGCATGGGCTTAAGCTATTCCTCAGGTTTCCAGAGAGGTTATGGGATAGATAAGCAGGAGAGCCAGACATGCAGACTACAGGCAGCTGTAGTTCTGGCACTTTCTGACCTTAAAGAGTTGACTAGATACCGTTCTTCTAATATAATTATGTGCATGTGCATGGGAGGTATATGTATGTGTATATATATGTATGCAAGCACATGCCTGGTTTTGTTAGTTCATTGGTATACATTAATGTATTTGTGTCCAACACATATATAGTGAATATATATACATACATATGTACCTACACATGCACACATACCCTTGTTTGTACACACAGCATTTGCATTATTATGCAGATTATGCATAATATTAACAGATTTCCAACGTACATAAAGTTTGCCAAGCAAAGCAATGCCAAAACCATAAAACAGCAACTCGAATGTCTGTAGCTGCTTCTTAGCTTTTGATATCATTGCCCTTTCAAGGTGTTACCGACTTTTCTCAGCTCTGATGACAGGTACTTGTTAGTTTTAATGTTCAAATGATAGTTTTTCACTTCGCTTAAGCTTAGGAAAGAGTTAATTGACTAAAACGCTTTTCAGCAGCAGGTTGTCTTCACCTGCAATTTCCGTCATCAAGTAATTAGCCATATTCACAGTTGCTGACCCTTAATACTAACCTACTGAATGATGCATGCCTGGATGAAGACCAGTTGACCATATTACTCCAGCTCCCCAATCCTATTTGATCCTTCAGCAAATATATTGCAGGTGTGGGGTCTGTCAGTGCTGGACTCGTTGAGTTCATTTCTCACTGCCTCTTCAGGAGTGACCGTAGATTCTGTATATGTTGCTTGCAAAACTGTTGGACACGTTCTTTGAGCACTAAATCCTTAACAGGTTTCACAGAACAGTGTGAAAACCTTATGCATTGTATTTTTCAATATTTTATTTAATTTACTTTAATAGCAATACAGTGCCAGTCAATAAAAACAGGTCAAAAGTCTAATTAATGTTTTAAAAATAAAGGTTCTCAAACACCAGGCGAGTTTGTCATTTTCTGTGTGGTTTGTTTTGAGGAGGAAGAGGAAAGAAGGTGAGGAGGGAACCCTTCTGTTCCTTGATTACATCCCACCCGCTCATTTTCTCCTTTTCTCCTTTGCTTTTGATTTTAGTGGCGGTCTTAACAGAATGTCAAGATCAATTTGCAGCATGGTTTAACTCAAGGTTTGCATTCTGCCAGCAGCAATTGTCCTAACAAACAATGCCGTGTGTTCTTGTAACTTCAGAAGCTTTTAGAAGGCTCATGGCAAGGGCAGCATCTAATGACTTTATTAGTGTAGGGTTTCAAAATGGGCTCAGTAATTGTTCACATCTCTTTGTCATCTAGTCATAATTACTGCATAGTATTGTTTGGGGTTGCACTTGTGAATAGTTTCCTAATAGCACTGAAATGAAGAAAAAAGGAAAAGGATAAAAGGTGATTGTCTCTTTAGATGGAGAACAAAACAGCCTGTATATAGATGATGGTTAAACTGTTTATCATACACCCACCAGAAAAGGTAAACTATCCTGCTTAAATATTTATATACTTCAAGATAATTTCATGCAAGTACTCTAAAAATGTCCAAATTTGGAAAACTAAAATCCAGCAGAGAATGCATTTTAATCTGATCGTGATTAGTAAGATATGGATGTCTCCATGATATTCAACCATAAATAGAAAGTAGTTTCTCTGTTGATGTGATTAAGGTTTTCAGTGCATCTTTTTATATGCCTATAGGGATGCTTTATGGTCATCTGAAAAAAAAACATTTATTAAAACCAGAGGAATTAACTAAACTGGTATATTTTAAGTCCCCTCTGTAAAACCAAATCCTAAAGCTAGTTCTGTCCTACTGTACTCAAACTACAGCGTAGTTTATTAAGCTAATTGAACAGAAAAGGTGAAAGAATAAAACTCTCTAGTGTCCTGTGCAAAAGAGGTGAAAGCAGAAGAACAGGTAGTCAAGACGGACTTGTTGGGTTGCTTTGAGAAAGGAGAAAGAAGTCATTCACAGACCCATCCAAATACAGGAGTCTACAACTGCACCAGTGGAATTGAAGCTGTAGAGAACTTTAGATGCATCTATGCATCTAAATCAGCCGTCAGAAGAAATCATTGAGCTGGTAGAGTCAGAATCATTTGTACCAAACTGTAGCTGAATGCTGTGAATGAATCTCTGGTACTGCCATGTGCCTGATCGGGACAAAGCTCTCTGCAGACGTGCAGGTGCCCATCCTCTTCCTTTAGGTTAGGGTGACTCTGCTTTGACCTCTCTGCTTTCCTTTTTGTCACCGTTCTGACTGACTGCGGGTCTCAGAGAGGTGCAAATAACATGCTCAGCCGGTGCTTGGCCAGAAGGTTCAACTGTGTCTGCGTCATTCCTGAGCGATGGTTGTCTGATCTGATCTTTGGTGTGAGGGAGGTTTCTCAGCATTTCTCCATAACAAGTTCCAGTACTTGACTTTCACTGCCTTTAAGCAGTTCACACTAATATTTAACCGAAGTTTCTCTCGCAGCAATCACTGACAATTATATCTTGTTCCACTCAGTAGACAACGAGGTATTTTCTTCCTTTCTGCTGTTGTGTTCTTTGGACTTAAATGGTGCTGGTTTTTCCTACAATTTTCTTAGACTAAGCAGCCGTGGTTTCGTCAGTCTTTCCTTGCAGCTTGTCTTTTTGTAGACATTTGTTATTGCGACCTTCACGTGGTCCTTCTGTAATTAGTGGACACCTTTACTGATGCACTGTGCCTAAAACTGCCTTGTCGGTACCAAGTACATAAAGCGGATTATTTCATGTTGTACAAAACATACTTCTGTTTATTTACCCCAGTGTCATGCTTGTCGTCTTCGCATCATGGCTTTTCTTCTTCCCTTAATGCTTGATTCTTATTCTGTATTTGTGTAATTGTTCCTCCTCCTTGGAGACTTTCATTGACCTTGTTGAACTGCATTTTACTTCTCAGGATGTTTCACTGATTTGCGAAGATTAATCTGAATTCTTTTACTGACTTCCAATGTGCTTGTAGCTTCTCCCACTTTACTAATGTCTGTAAAGTAACTAACCGTACTGTCTGTTCTTATCTGTTAAATCTACCCGTAGCAAGCCTTGGATATTCCTTAGCAAATCATATATTACATGCCTTTCTAATATGATAGGCAATAATCAAAGCTACTACTGATACGCAAGCGCATCTTGTGTTTCCATTTTTAGTACAGCGTTTTAGCAAGGGGTCCAAGTATATTTTATTTATACTTTTACCAGTGATTTTGTCTGGTGTCCAGTGGTATCTGAAAGGATGGATTAATGAGTTTCTAGAGGGATGCATTTTAGAATAAACGGGGTTATAAAGTATTTACCTAATCTGTTTGAACCTTGCAGGATGAAATAAAATCTTCCATGTTTTATGAAGAGATAGATAACCCACTCATCTAGGCTTTACTTTCGCATAAAGAAAAAGTGGATAAAGTCATGCTTTTTACATCTGAATCCCTGGATATTGGGCATGTGGATACTAAAAAGGATATCCACATCATTTAATTCAGGCTGCTTCATACGTCTTTAAACCATGCCTTGTCTCTGTTGCTCGTTCCCCCTTGTGTTTGAGTCAACAGTTATGACCCTACCAATGTGGGTAGGACAGTAACTCTATATTATGGAAACTATGGATAGCGAGCTTATTTTAATATACTTTTTCATGACCTCAGCTTTTACCTTTTTAAAAAATGTAAATACCTAATACAAAAATGTTATTTTTACATTAACATTTTAATGAGTCTTATGTTGACTTTGCACAATATATAATTATTATTTAAAAATAATCAGAAATCTTGCATATTTAATATTCATCGTTTTCTTCATGCTCAAGAAAGAAGTTACATTTTTTTCGCAGCCTTTTCTGCACTTTTAAAGTTTCTTAAGGTAAGGTTGGCCTTGGGAAGTATCTGGCCATAAAAAAATTACATTTTTTTGGCCCAAAATCATGCCAGTTGTGGACTGAGCACCAGTTCAGACTGAAAGGGAATAGGTATTTTAGAAGAGGTTGTCAGATTTTGTCCTGCTGCTGCTTTCTGAGTAGGACTTCAGACTGAGATGATATAGCATAAAACATCTCCAGTGCAGCCTTTCTGTTAAAAAGTCCTTTGCAAGAAGCATAGTGGGCACCATGTGCCAAAGGGCCTCATTTTAGGAAAAACTTTTCCAAAGTTTTCCCACCAGTGTGTAAAAATTAAAAGTAACTACAGGAATATTTATGAAACCGTAACAAATAACCAGATCTCTGTTATTTATGTTGGTACAGAAAATAAGGAAAAATTGATCTAAAATCCTATGCTATTTTTTATCTTTAATACATTTTATCCATACATTTGAGAGCAGAGTTGTCTCTGTATGGAAGAGAATTTGCCATTTAGCACACTAGCCAGATTTGCTAATAAAATTATTAATTAACCTTAAGGTGCTGGAGAGAGTTTAAGAAAAGGAAAACCAAAAGAGAGCTTTCAGTTTTTGTTGGAACATACAAAAAACATTCAAAATGTAGCATCAGGTGTCCCTCTTTGCACATTCCAGGAGCACATGACAATGTACCATATGCAGCTTGCTCTGCATGAGTTCCCTTCTGCAGGTTTACTTGATTAACAAGAAAGAGATAGAATTAGCATTTTAGATCTAGTTACTCTTTCTGTGACTATACTATGCCATGAACACTTGACATTTTTATTTTATTCATAATGTCTTGAGAAGATAGATTAATTTGGGGGTGTATGCAGAGCTATTCATCCTATCAAATTGTATTATCAGTTTGATTCCATACCACAACGGAAGACAGGCATCGAGTAGTTAATATTTGGTTTCAGTGATGACTGGTAGGTGGTGTCCATGTCTTTCAAAGCCATGCCAGTTGCCACTTTTCTGAGTGGAAAGCGAAAGGGGACTGAATTCCTCTGCTCTTTTAGAGTCCTTCCACTGGATCAAGGCCAAGGGCAGCGGGCAGCAGTGGCGTGTTGCGCTGTGTTTTTTTTCAAGGAAATGCAGAGGACTCTTATTACTCAGAGTCGTCAGTTCTTTGTTAAGGTCTTCTTTTAATTCCTCTTCAGTTCTTCAATTCTTTGTAAATTCTTCCTCTACTAGATAAGAATAGGATTCACTTTGAACCAGTTCACATTGGAAAATACAACATGACCATTTGGGAGCCAATGAACACCTCTGCCTTGTGCCCTCTTTAGGGACTGGGCTCCAGAGATGCTCTTAGCTTACTAAATTGTTTAAATTGAGATATTAAAGGAATATTTATGTTTTTCTAAAGTATTTAGCATCATAGCTGGTTTGTTTGTTTGATCATTTTCATGGTGTGGTAAGGAGGGATCTTGGAATCATAGAATCGTTAAGGTTGGAAGGGACCTTTAAGATCATCAAGTCCAACCATTAACCTAACCTGACAAAACCACTTCTAAACCATATCCCAAAGTACCACGTCTCCCCTTTTATTAAAAACCTCCAGGGATGGCGAATCCACCACCTCCCTGGGCAGCCTATTCCAATGCTGGATAACCCTTTCAGTGAAAAAATTTTTCCTAATATTCAACGTAAACCTCGCATGCATAATCTTGCATAATCACAGATCCAAACTTGACTGCAGTAGATCCTGTCCATATGAATAACCAAAATGTGAAACAACATAACATGTGAGCAGGAGATATATAAAGAAACAGTGAGATAATACCAGCCATTGTAATGATGAAACACCTCCCGTCGGGAACAGCTGCCATGTCCCACCTGGGGGTTGGCATTGTCCTTTGGGCTCTCCCCCCTAAAAGGCAATACATATTTTGTGGTGTAAATAGGTATCATATAGATCAAAAGCTTTCTAAAGATCAAAAAATATTGAGCTCTGAGATCAACACTTTTGATGATCAGCACTTTGGCCAGAGGTTGCCAATTTTGTTGTTTAAAATTAAACGCTGCATGTTTTCACAAAAACATATTATTGCTAAACCGCAGGATTTAACAAGTTCTACATAGCATGTCTATGGTAGCGTGTCTATATGGTAGACCACAGACTTGAGTTGTAATAAGTCTCAACCCTTGGATTTTGAGACTCAGTATTATTTTAAACTTTTTTCAGTATATTTTTAAAGCTGTTATTTTTTTCATAATTGCCTCCTAGGAGTTTTTTTTTTAAGTAATATTAAATAAATTGCATTTTATGAAAAAATTACAGGAAAGTTATGCCAAGAGTGTATTTTAATGTAACATATCACATATTAGCTGGTAGGGAATGATAACATGGTAACTCTTCGCACAGGTTATCTCAGAACCCACATGGAGGGAGAACTGCTATGCAGTGATCAGCAGCCCCCCAAATTAACATCCTCATTTCACCAGAATAATTTTTCCTGTGTGCCACTTTTAACTAAGCAATGAACTATCTCTAAGAATTAATACCTGTTCGATCTACATTTAAAAAATTAAGATAAGTTTGTAATTTTTTTTAGGGTTTGTTTCTGTATTTGTCAAGCCATTTATTCTGTAGCTTTAATAACTGCTGGTTTCATTGCTAGTGAGTCATGAAAGAAGTAAGACATGATGCTGTCTGCCAAAACTATTATTTTTCTTGATGAACTTCGGTCTTGTAACTTTTGAGATTTTTTTTTTTAATGGATTTTTCCTTCCTAAAATGCTTTTTGCCTTTCTCATACTTCTCCCTCCTTGAATATTTTTGTAATTTAAGAATAAAAGGACTAGTAGGGTGCCATTTGCCCTCCCTTTCTGGCAGCGTTCCTCTATTTCCACTTCTGGTTGGAGATCACAGTAATCCAGCGTGTTGTGGAAAACAGTTCTCCCCAGAGGGACATCTGGCTCTTTGATGCGCTCCACAGGAAGTTCTCTTGGCAGCTCTGGAGATGCCACAGAAAGATCTGGCACGCTTCTGTTTAGCTGAAAGTAAGAAAAGCACTTGTTAGTGACGTACAGAGTAAGATGCTGGTTACTGCACCATATTGTTTTGGTCCTGCTCACATACTTCTGACAGTAAATATTAGCACAGAGGATATGTATTTTTTTGCGGATATGAATGTGGAAGAAAGTAAGAAAGGTCTTCAAGTACAGAATCAGTAAAGGCAGAAAAGGGGGAAAACATGCAAAATTAGTTAAGTAGTAGTGCAAAATCTATGAAAAGGCATAAAAAAACCTGAATGGGGATCATGAATGAAAATTTGATTCCTACCCATGTAGTATAATGAAAAGATGTGTTATGAGTAATTGCTGAGCTCTTAGCACTGACCTGGCAAAGAGCACGTGTGTGAGTAGGTAATTGGTGGTGAACAGGAGTTAGACAGTGTAGAAATTGGAGATTGCTGCTGCTATCCCTTTAGTCAGTGTTGCATCATTTGACTACCTTCACATTTTTGATGGCTTTACTATGTTTTAGTTCAACAGACGTGTGGCATCTTACTGGGTTTCAAAGGGCAGGATCTATTTTGATGGATCATGTTAGTGAGAAGAGTTTCTTGTGTGTGCTCTGGTCTGAAGATACGCATTGATATCTGGTCTGAAGATAGGCATTGATAACCACCAACCGGCCATTCATCCCCCATGAACATCCTCATCGCAGCTGCCCATGCTGTAATCTGGACATTCACTATTCAAAGTTGGAAGTGCTGGGAAGATGAGTTGTTTCTCATTCCTCCCCCAGGAAAGACAAGGCTGCCTGACGGCAGCAGTGGCAGATCTGTGGCGTTCGGTTCAGAATTGACATGTGCTGCTCTTGTAACTGGTACGTGAGCGAGCTGGCCGCTCTCCCTGCGAGCTGAGCAGATTGCAACAGCAGCAGAGGAAGGGAGGAGATTTGAAAGAGCAGGGTGGATGGTATCAGCGGCTTTAAGAAGCGGCCCCAAGAAAAAAACAGCCACTGTATTGGGAGATGTTGGCATCTGGCATCTGTTCTGCTGTTACTCAACCAGGAAAGTATGCGTGCCCTTACGAAAGCCTGGCACAGTGTGCCACCTTCTGAGGCCAGGCAGTTGAAACCTGTTCCCAGCCTTGATTATAGAGGACCCCAAGGGCAGCATAGTCTGTTAGGTTCTATGTAGTCAGCCAGAAGTTCCATGTATAAAAATTCATCTCCTGGAAAAAAATTATTTGGGAGATCTTTTAATGTACTGAAATACCTGTTTCATTCAGAATTCTCTGCATACAAAATCCATACCTATAAAAGCATATTTTGAGACTGAGTTATGGGTTGGCTAACAACAGAATTGATTAAAAAAAAAAAACCACCACCAAAACAAGACAACACTTTTGACTAGTGCAATCAGTATTGTAATAGTCTCTTCGTTTTGTTCCTTCTAGCAGTATTCTCTACAGCAGTTTTTCACCTCCAATTAAATATTTTGGTTTTGCATGAAAATTAAATGCTTTTCTTCTGTGGTGTGTTGAAGACTGTTAAACAGTTTTAATACAAGAATTTCAGGAATTCAGTTCAATTGATCCCTGTCTTTATTACTTTCAGGAGTGAAACCTTGAACGCCCATAACTCATTTTGCCATGAAAGATCACCAATTGACTTCTGTGAGGCCAAGATTTCACTTACATATTCCCAACTTGAAAAGCAAAAATAAAATAAAAAAAAACATTATTTAGCTTAAAAGTTTACGTGTCCAACTTTATGGACACTTTATTTTACCTGTACCAGATGGTATGTCTCTACATAGCTATTTCTGATGTAGCAATCCCTATTTGGGATTTTTGAGATTGTCTTTCTGTGTGATAGTTCTGAATTGCAAAAGACAGAGAATCAAAGAGGCAAGGAAAAGTATTTGCCAGAAACATTTATGGCTTTGAAATACTTGCTAGCTACCCCTGCTCATTGCCTTCCATCCAGCTGTGGCCATAGTTATACTACAAATTGTCTAAGGAGTTTTTTGTTGGGTTGTTTTTTTTTTAAAAACTTTAGGTGCCTCAAACAAGCTCAATGTTGTACTCATCAGGCTTATCAATTTTTAGCCATTTTATTAGATACAATGTATATTGATTTAAAAAAATAAAATTTTGAATATTTTCAGTATCTGAGAAGAAATGACTTGGAGCGATTGACATTTTAGTGCAGTTTGTCTTTTCAAATAGATTTGGCTTCTAATGCATGTGACAACGGGACTTTGCTCTTCAGTTAGAGCATACATTTCAGAGTAGTTGTTACCTAAAATATTATCATAAGGCATAAGAAAACACACGATTTAAGTTGCCTTTCATGAACATAATTAAGAATTAATAAGCCTTTACCAGTGGCTAGTCCTCAGAATTTCCACTGTTTTGCCTTTTGTGACCCGTGTTATTAAAAGTCCATTATTTTTACAGACTTTATTAAATTGGATCTTATTAAAGCATTCTATATTTGCATTTGGTCTTTCATAATTCATTATTATTATGACATTTACTTTTTACCATCAGATCTGAAAACATATCATAAGCTACCCTTTTCTCTTGAAAGAAATGCTAATTTCAAACAGTCCTCTAATGGAAGAGAAAAGCTTTATCAGTTTTTTCATTTATTCAAGATCGTGTTAAGAATACTAATGCTAGACTTCTGTATGCTAATATCTGAGAGCTTTTTTTGGTCAAAAGCTTAGAATTATTGTTTTTAGACCACACTGCTAAGTATGCCAGTGGCAGGGCACCCGTACAAAAGAAAATACAATTCTGAAGTACCACGTTTTAATTCTATGACTGATAAAAACAATTTCTTGATCTGTCCTTATTAAATTATGCTTTCATGTGAAATTATACTATTTTTATACTTTGTCGTGTTTACTAGATTATGGCTCTACTTAGTTTCTCTCTAGAAGTTTTTAACAATTGATTTAGCATGATTATTTGGGGGGGGGGTGTTAGTTTTTGAATTACAGCCTGCAGAATAGGGTAACAGGAAATTGAACTCTCCATCAAATAAATCACTGCCTCAACCAGTTATTGATTGTTTTAATTTAGACAATCTGGGATCTCTCATATTTGTAAATGTTCTCATAATGTAATCATAAAAAGGGAGAAAGAGCTCTAGAATCGAATGCAGAAGCCTAGATGTTAAACAGTAGATAAGACTCAGTTAAATTAAACAAACTTCAAAAACACCTCTACAATGTTAACTTTTTTTCCCCCACATAGGTTTCTGACGATGTGCACTAGACACTTCGGGAGTGTTGTAGCCCAAACAATTCGAACTCAGAAGACAGACCAGTTTCCGCTTTTCCTTATTATTATGGGAAAACGATCGTCTAATGAAGTATTGAATGTAATACAAGGTACAGTTCTTGCTTTATATTAAAAGTAGTTCTTATGTGAGTATTGAAACTGTTAGAAGACATCTCTGCTAACCTTTTTTTTTTTAAGATGTTCAGAATATGAATTTATTTCACACAAGAAACTTTCAATTGCCATGGTATAAACAGCTACTATTCATAAATGTGTTCATTAACACAGTATTAGAGATTGAAGTTGCCGTGACTGTAGTAGAATCATAGTTTAAGTTTTTCAGTTATTTTGAAGTAGAAGCCAAATCTAAGGCTACACTTAGTTTTCCAGATTTGTATCCATATAAATTACTGATTTCCAAAAGGTTTTGGCTGCACTTTTTGTGTAGTGAGTGCCAGAATGCATTTAGTACTCTATGTATAGTTCCTTGTTAACACGTGGACTCCTGTTGCATGTAGAGGACTAATATTTGACCATGAGTTGCTTTTTCAGACCTGCCTGCAGTGTTGAGACGTCAAATCGAGTTAGAATTTTAAATTGCTAATACAATCTCACATAAATGAAGCTTTCTGGCTTACATGAGCAGTTTTTTTCTGGCGTAACCATTCCTCTGGTTTCACTGACAGCAAGATGGCTTAGATGTGGAGTGATGCCCTTTCACTGCTGTTCTCAGTAACTCTTCAAATTAAAATACATCAAAGAATGGCTGCCTCTCATTTCTTCTGCTTTCTCCACAAGTTTGCCTTCATGACACTGTGTCCTCATTTATTTATTGCTTATATCTAGCAATCTTTATTCTAATCTCCTTATCTTCCTGAGGAAACTCAGCCTGTGTTTTGCAGACAGCAATTACTGTTTCGTTCTGCATACGGAATTAATCATTTTCTTGAGGAATCTGCCATGCTCCATCCTATGGCCAAAATTGTGAATTTTGCATGGACTTTTGCCTCCGTAGGGTGAGGTACAGCACAACACTCATTCATGGCAGTTCTGTCACTTAGAAAACTTATTTCATACAAATAACCTTATAAATAGATTTTCTTGTTTTTATAACTCTGCAGCATAGTTCAGCATGTGTATAATTGTAAGCACCTGTGTTATCCCACTGAAGTCAGTGGTGTTTACTGGCTTAAATTACTTAACTGTTTTAGCAACTTGGTGACTTAAAGTCATACTATCATGCAGCTTTATATTGTAAAATAATCCAAATTATTTCATTGCCTTCATTAAGTTTTAATGATTTTTCAGGTTTTCTGCAAACAGTCTTTTGAACCAGACTAAACTGGTCATCTATTGCAGCCTTACTTAAATTTACCTTTTAACAAAAACCATACATGCTGTGCTTGTTATTTTCCCATGAAGTGGAACACTGGTGTCTTTTAGCAACATGCCCTCAAATGAAGTGTTGTCTCTGAAGTCATGTGTGTTGTAGCATTTTCTGCTAAGGTAGCAAATGCCAGAAATAGGAACAATGAGGGTGTTTCAGGGCTGGGTGGGAAGGCGTGTTTACCGAAGAGATACAACAATATAGAAACTTAAGTCCCAGTGGTGTTTATTGAAGCGCAGGCTGTCTAAGTTTGCTTTCGATTTTTATTTTTTCCTGGGGTTGGAAACTATGGGGACAGTTTTGTTTTCTTTAGTGGTACTGTGGCTTCTGGTTAGTTTACTCCTTTTAAAATTTTGCCCAGCGTCACCAAGGTAAATCTAGCTCTTGTTGGTATTGTTCTGTGAATGTCCAAAGGCTGTTTAGGTTGGCAGGTGTTAAGAGGTTCTAGTTTTAGACAGCTTCTCATGGTCTAAGACCTTTTAACTACTATGACAAGTGGCTCTAATGGGTAGTCTAGTTTAAGAAGCGAAAACAAAGACCGAGTACATCTTGGTAGGAAATTAAACTAATCTTTTAGTCTTACTGAAGACTGGAGGCACGCTGCTTGAAAAATGTGAGGAGGTATCTATTTTCCTATGCATGTGCTGTATTTCTTGATATGTACACTTATGACTTACTTTTCTGCTATTATTAGCTTTACAAGTTTTACCAGAAGTAAATACACTGAAGAGAATATATCATAATATTTGAAGTTTTACAACTAGTTATACCTGAATAAAAATGCATGCGCACACATCCATTTGATCACTGTATTCTGGGGTTTTCTGCGATTTTTCTAGACCAATCCACTTGGACGCTGCTGCCAACATCCTGCCTTTTGTTACCTGACGAAGCGATTGCTTCAGTCTCCCTGATTATACCTGGGAATTCTAAAGCTGTAAAATCTGTGGCATGACAGGGAACCCCAGATATAGGAAAGGTTATAAAAACTTTTCTCTAACATCAGTGATTAAAAGAAAAAAACAGAGTTATTCTGTGCAAGCACAAAAGCAATTGTTCAGATTTGAACCACCTAAAATTTTAGCCTATGATCAACATCTGTTTGTGAAAACAATTTTGAATTTTCAATAAAAAGGCAAACTAAAAGCATTCTGTTGAGATTCTTGCATTTTCTACTGTCTTTTTAAAAATTTATTTAAGTCTGGCTATTTCTTATGGATTAATTCTAAAATGACTTCTTTTTTGTTTAATATTTTTAACGATATGAAGTTCAGCTATCTTCCTTTGTTGCTAGGTAACACAACAGTGGATGAGCTAATGATGAGGCTGATGGCTGCAATGGAGATCTTCAGTGCCCAGCAGCAGGAAGACATAAAGGATGAGGTGAGAGTTGAAAGTTACTGCAGATACCTACTGGCTTCCCCAAATCACTGGGGAGGCAAAATTAACCAGATGCTTCTGTAGCCAATGAAGTTGGGTATGTTGTGTTTTAGTGTCTCTTCCATCATCAAAGATTAAAATTTTAAGTTGTCTTTGTGTATTTATTTGGGTCTCTCAAAAAAGCTCCTTCTTATTGATTAACTATCATTTTCAGTTTGTTTCCTTTTCCTGAATATTAGTCATGAGTAACTGTTTACATTTACAGTGGTATTATAAAGCTTAATATGCTCATACAAGGAAATGACAATCAGATTTTTTTTCCCAACGACCAGCTTCAAGTCATAGGTAGAAAACAAAAATATGTCTTAAATGCATACATTTAAAAGGGGATTGAAAAGCAACCTTGACCAGAACTACACCAGTACTGAATCACCATTCAGAACAACATAGAATGGGTAAGCAATGACAAGACTTTTCAAAACCAGTGTTTCAATTACATAGAAGTAGACACAGTGAGGTATACAGTGGAGAGATGTTTATCTGTTACTCTGTAAATTGAGAGTGACATTTTGAAGTAATGAAGTACTTAGTAAGGAATTTATAATAATAGGTGTGTTGCCATTCAAGATTATTCTTATCCTGTTGTATAGACATTGATTGACAATAATTCACTAAACACATTCTTCACATTTAAATCTTGTATCTCATTAGTATGAGATTTACCGATTATGGTTATAATAATACGAAGGCACGGTCTCTGCACAGTATCTGTAATTCATTTTTTTCTTCTTTATTTATGCTACCTGTAATTCATTGGTAAAGAGACTGACTTTAATTTTGTTAATACTGAACACAAATTTTAATATGAGGATTACAACAAAAATCCAAGGCACAATATAATTGATTTTTTTATTGCATTTTAAAAGGAATATGTCGGGTTTGAGGAGGGGGTGGTTTAATGCTTTAATAAAAAGGTAAAATTCACATCACAGATGAGTCCCCAGAAAGGTTCAGAACTAGAAACTATAAAAGCTGGTAGAAAGGAAGGAACTGGAAAGAAAGAAAGAAAGAAAAGCATATAAAGGCAGGGAGATAAGAGCAGGTAAGGGATAGGAGAAGAAACTAGAAATAGGAGTGACAGGAGTTGAATAGAGAAGAGGAGACCAGAACAGTTATCCAGAGAAGGGGAGATCAGTATTTAGGGAGGAGGTGGTGGAGGTCAGGTGAGAGAGTGATAGACCTGTCCTAGGAGGATAAAACCAGGTGGCTTTGCAACTGAGAAAAATCCGGGTGTAAGGGAGAGAAAGCTTAAAGAAAGAGGTGACTCAGTAGCCTTGAGGCCATGATCACAGAACTGGGAACTGGCTTCTGTGCCCAGGGCTGCTCTGGGTCCTTCCTGAATGGCCAAGGACAGTGACAGTCCGGTAATGTATGTCCCCACAGTGGTGATATGGATGACTCCTGACTTCTTACTCTAGGTGCTCTGCTTACTCTAAGTGCATAGGGAGAATGGAAAATTAATTTTTATACATTCCTCTAAAATCTACCTTTGTCCAAGTCTTCTGTAGTCTTTTCTCATATTTCCTTTTGTTTTTCTATCACTGAGAGCATCAGTGACATTTCTTCCCCAACGGGAGTTTTTTAGAACACACTTTGACATTCAGAAAACTAATGGAAAATTTCATAAACTTTGGGGGCAGATTTCCAGATGCTATGGGTTCTATACACAAATAAGATATTTACTTACACCTTGGCTCCAGTTGTTACAAGCACTGAAAAGGTGACCTCAGGCACTTTTGCCTTTGAAGCAGGAAGTTTAAAAACAGAAAAAATAACCTCGCTTTATGAAATTACTACTCCAGAGAAGGGAGTATTTCACAAGCAGTCTGTACTCAATAGAGGGCTTTAGCTTGAAAAAAAACCAATGTTGTCTTTTTGTGGTTTGCTACATACCATGTAGCTTTCTTGTAAGTCTTGTACTTGACAACTTCAAGTGTTCAAACATCAACACCTTTTCTTTTTTTAAGATCTTACTGCAGTTAGTGCAATTTTTTCACGAATATTACAATAGCAAACAGGATACAGAGTCCGGTTTCCGTTACTGTTTTCTTAATAGCAACAATAAGTCATCACAAAACCACAAGAAGATAAGCAGAAAACTCTTTTGTGTTTTAAAAAGAGGAGTCATCTGTATAGCTTTGCTGTAAGCAGAAGTGTGTGTGAGAGAGAAATAGAACTGGATACACTTGTAAATAACAGCATGAAATCAGTAATGAGTCAGTTTATGCAGCTGAACTTCTCCAGTTTGGAGTTTTAACTTGCATGCACATGAAAGCTTCCAACACAGCTATTGCATGATTCTGTTTAGCACAGCATGTTTTGCAGTGCCCTCTGATGGTTATTTGGGTGCAGGATGACTGTTACCACTGCCAGCTAATGGTACAGGTGTTCGCCGTGACGCTGGCTGTAGCTGTTCAGGCATCCCTTTACAGCCAGCTCCCCGTCACTGGGCATCAACTGATGGTGTAGGCAGGATGCTCAGAACAGCATCATCGACTTATCTCACCTGAGCCAAGTGAGTCACTTCATTAGCTGGTGGTAATAGTATGGTTAGCTAAATCCTGCACTCTTCTGTCCATGTACTAGTAAAATTTACTGATGTAGCCTCATAAAACTTTAATTGGGCAAAATTGGGGCATATTTCTATAATGCCAAGTGCTAAAATACCGTCATTTAACCAGCAATTGGATTTAATTTTTAGATTTGTACATTGTGTTTAAGCTTCTTCTAACATAATCTCCAAAGAAATACCTTAAAAACATTGAGTTGCATATGTGCACTCATAGTAATCCAACGTACCTGTCTTGACGTATGGTGGTGTGTAATTTAGGCACCTGTTTTCTCTCCCAAGCTTTCTTAAAGGGAGATCAATCTGCCATCCCATTCCTTTCCCTGCCCCTCCGAGGCTTCTGGGCCATGAACCATTGGGCCTGTTGCTTGCCGCCTGTCAGCTGTGTTGACCAGATGACATTTTGGAAACCTCCTGCCTCTTCTGGACCACACTGTTGACGTGCCATTGTAGATATGTGGTCTAGCTGTCGTGCTGTCTTGTTTTTATAAGTTTGCTCCTTACATTGCCATAGTAACAAGCCACAAATAATAAAGTACAATCAGCAGTGAACTGATGTTGTGCTCATGTGGCGCTTCTGATCAGAAGTGGTCAATGGGTGATTAAATGGTGGGTTGGGTGGCATCAACAGGAGCAGGGCGGGCTGGCCAGGGTACAGTCCCTACCTTGTCAGTGCGGTCAGGTCTAGGCTCTTAAGTCCAACCTCAGGCTGTGTAGGCAGAATTACTCTGAGGCTACGCTCATGATTTCATACACATAATGGACATATTTTCCTTTTCTAACCACATCTGCTCCTCTGGCCCACACTACCTCAACTGCTGTTCAGGCAGTGAGACTGGGGATTTTTGCAAAGAGGAAATGAACGCCACTGGGGAGTTTCTCCTGTGAGCAAAAGAGGGTATCTCAGAGCAGGGACAACCGGCCTCTGCCAGTGTTGATCAAGGTGTGAACTCGGATTTTTCGGGGACTGGCTTTGAAAAGAGCGCGTAGTATCAGTTCCTCTTAAGTGTCAGTGCCTGATGCTGGACTTAAGAAAACAAATAATAATTGTAAAATACTGTACGCCCCGGAATGTCCATTTTTAAACACACTGTTAGCTTGCTTACTTTAACTGGATGGTTAAATAATCATCTCGGCATGGCATGATGGGCCAAATTAGATCCGAGTTAGTTCCTTTGTGAGAGTAATGTGAAGAGATCCGTGATTAAATCCTGGCATTACAGAGCAACACACCTGTTCTGGGCCAATCCTAAACATTTTTTGTCTATTGCCTGAGGAGGAGGCTTCTCAAAGGATTACAGTAACACTTTTTGACAAGCTTATACAGGGTGGAGTTTCCATGTAATGACAGGGCTCATCTGATGATGTCTCAGTAATGCATTCTTTTTATTTTTGCTGTCAACATTTATTACTGTAGGAGCTTTGACTGTTACACAGCTGGTCCAACTTGTCCACATTTAAGTAACAGTAGGTCTCTCGTCGTGTTTATTTTTGTCGTTACGCAACACTAGCGCTCATGCTCGTGGATTAGACTTCAAGGTGGAATTGTAATACCCACAGTTGCTTCAATTGGTATTTGTAAAAATAAGAAGGTTTTTAAAACCTTCAATTCACTTTAAACCATGTCTGATGACAGACTGTTTTCTTTAGTATAAAAGAGAGATACTTAAGAATTTTTAAACTGGAAAAACTGTTTTAAACAGACTCTGACTGAAGATAAGCTGTAGAAGAATTTAGACCTGCAGAGTCACCATCTTTGCTCTCTAATCTTAGGTGGCATCTCTTCTTCCTAGGTACTGCTACAGCGTGAGGAAAATGTAGGTCCTTCCTGACCAATATCTGGATGGGGATTTTAAAAAAATATGTAAAAAAAACCCCAAGAACTCCAAAACAACAATGTAAATTCACCTTCTTTTCCCATCCACTTTGTAAAAGTACGCTTGCATGTCCATCCCAGCACTCTCTTGTATCAGCTAGGGCTGTACTGGCCAAGTGTTATTTTCCTAACTTTGCAATGAGGAGCCTGGTATCACCGTGTCTTCCTCCTCTTCTGCCTTGCTGCTGTCAGGGGGTTCCTCCTTTTTTTTTTTTTTTTTTTTTTGATAGGATAATTTAACGGTTTTAGCTTCCAACACCTTTTCTCTTTCTTCTTCCAAATATATATCTCACAGCCACAAGGAAGCTAAAGAGGATCAGTCCTGGTGTGTATTCTCCTCATCTGCGGTCTGTTTGTCTTTTCCTCCTTCAGATCGGTTGTTTTTCGCCACCCCTCACCTGCAGTTGTGCTCTCCGGTTAGAGGATGGCCTAAGTGCTTCTATCAGCTCTGCAGGAGACCTCTGCGATTTCTGTTTAGGCACCGAAGCTCACATTTAAATCCGTAGAAATAAGGCATCTGAATATCTTTGATAATCTGTGTTCCATTTAACACTGTCATGTGTATCATGGTATATAGTATTTGCACAACGGGAGGTTAGGAAAATAAATACATGAAATTCATTAAATTGCAAAGCACAAAAGCATTATGGTGATGACAGCCATCTAACGAAGATTGTGATTTAACCCCTCAAAAAAATCCAATTAGCACATTTACTAATTATTACTAGTTATAACTAATTAAACTACAGTAATCAAAATTTATTTGATTAAATTTTCCAATTTTGTATTTGTAATATGATAGCACCCAAAACGATGGGTTTCCCATTGTGCACTTCACTGCACTGACACACCAGCAGATGCGAGTGGAGCCTTCGAGAGTTTACGGCATATTTTGAACTTTGACAAAATGCAAGGTAATGACAGAGGAAAGAACAAAGATAAAATGAAAATATCTTTAGTTCATGTGGCTTTTTGGCTATACATGTTGATGGCTCCAGTGACTGAATATTCATTTAGTTTCTCTTAATAAACGGCAGCTTTCCCTGCTACACAGCCCAGGTGGGTAGATGTAGCAGGACTGGCCAGCTGATCTCCCATGGAAAGTCACTGCAGGACTGCTTCTTGAAGGGTTTGGGTTTGTGTTCTTCATGTCACTTCAGGGAATTCTCAAAAATCAATATCTGGAACTGGGTTTTCAGCCTTCAGTATAGACAGGCAGGACCCTCCAGTGGTTCTGCGTTGTTCTGCCCTGTCCTGCCTCCCCACCTCTGGTTCCTCCACTGCAGAAACTTTCATTTGCTTTGTCTTCATCATTCACATATGCCCAACACATTCTGTGTAGTCTTTTTTTCTTCTATATATTCCCCATCGTGTATGTTTAAGTTATACAATGTGCAAGTCTGTCATCTTAGTGAGTCAAATTAATGCCTTTCTTGCACTGGTTTGTTTGGACAAAGGGGTGTTTCTATTTAATGCTCACATGAATAGCCTTAAGCACTTGCAGATTTTGATTTCAGGAGTGGTTCAGTGAAATGAACTGTGTTTCAGATAAGCATTCACCATTTGTAAATACACTCTTTTGTTTTTTTTCTTTCTTTCTTTCTTATAACAGCCATTTACTCACTGATGCTCTGAGAAACGTCTTCCACTCATGGTTATCTTCTCAAGTTCTCTCTCATCTGGTTTTACTCCACAGTAAAATTGATCCCAAAGGCCAATGAGGAATGAAGTATAGCACGTCCCTGAGACAAAGCAGGTGCAAAGCTGATTCCTGGGCTTAAATCATTAAATCCTACCTTCAGAAACAACAATAATAAATAAAAGTAAAATAATAATAATAAAAAAAAAAACAGAAGGGCTGATGCTGACTTTTCCAGCAAAATAACCCATCCAAAAAGCCAAATGTATTGTGTATTTTTCCCCTGTGTGATCTGCAGGAAAAGGGGGCGTTGCTGTCCTAAATGCAACGGGGAATCCCTCGTTTTCATCATCCTGCATCTGAAAATGTCTGCTATTAGGTGCTTCAGGGGTAACTTCAAGAAATAGTTTAGGGAATAGTTGTTGGAGAGAGTTTTCCTAAATTTCTTTTTTACAACCTTATCTGTAAGTTTTTCTTAGTTTTGTAGCTCTGGAGAAGGTTTTATCTGGTCCGTTGTAACTGTCCCATGAACATAAGTGTTTACTATTTATGTTACGACTTTGTAATATGCACGATAGCAAAGAAAATTCATCATAGCTGAAGAATATATTCTGTGGGTAAATGCAATTTTTTTAAAAAAAAAATCAACTTTCCATTGAATTAATTGTTGCATTTTCAAAATGGGAAAGCTGAGAACTGTGACTTTTTCCCTTTAAGGAGCAAAGGAGAGTTGTCCCTTCATCTCATGCCCAAACCCCCTGGGACGTGGAGGGTTCGCGTTCACACCAGCCTTGGGTCACTGCTGGGAAATTCAGAAATGCTGAGTGTAACCCCCATTTCTGATGAAGGCTTTTTAAGTGACCTGGGATAAGACATTGTCTGTTGACACCTTGGTTTCTTGAAAACGGAAGATGGCAATTTTGCCTTCATTGCAAAAGTATTGTGGAGATGCATTTATTGGTGTTCAGTCAATGCTGCAATTTATGTGGGGTTTAACAGGAAAGTTGTCACCTACGTCACATTTTGTTAATGGATCATACTTATGATTTTTTTTTTAATTAATTATTAGTTGTGTAACTGTTCCTTATTTCTTCATGTTTTCTTTGTTAGTGCAATGAAAGATTCTCTGCAAAGTATTTTCTGCTTTTTATGTCACCATTATGGATTTTCTTTTGTTGCTTTTGGTAAACTTGAGTCATCCTCGTACTTTGTATGGTTTCTCTGGAGGAAGAGATGACTAAAATAACAGACTGCATTACAAGATCTGCAGTATGTAATGCTTAAAATTTGTCTGAGGTTTAACTCTGAACCAGAGAATACTACAATTTTGCTGTAATCTCCGTAGAGGAGGTGGTTCCTGTAGAGTGTCAACAGTATTAACAAAACACAGAAGTAGGCACAAAGAGGCATTTCATGGGATTACATCTGCTTCTTACCTAAAGAAATCTGGATTCCAGATTTGGTTTTAAGGTTTGTTTCAGTAAGAACATTATTGTTTCAGTGTGGTGTAAAGCTTGGTGGCGTGGTCATTTACTTTTAGATGTGGTTCACATATTTCTGTGAGGACCAGGCAGTCATGCATAGTAATTCTTCACATTCCTGACATCTTTTTCATAATCCACTTTTAGGACGATGATAACTATGATGAATAGGGAGGAAAGAATTATTTTTTTTTAGATGCCTGGAATTCATGTTTAGATGCGTGTTGTAGAATCTATAGTGTCAGTATTTTTTGCAGTTGTCATCCAAATTATATAAATTAAACCCATTTCAAAAACTCTTCAGTAAAGCTCTCTGTAGGTAGATGAATCCTGTGCTTGTCACAAGTAACTTCTAAAAACTTCCTTGAGTTTTCTAGACAGTTTGGAAAATGCAAAATAAAAGCCAGTACTCAATTCCTTATAACTCTGATTAGTATATATTTTTGGAGTGAGTTTTTAACAATTTTTATAAATTTTAAAATTTTTAGTTCTTGAGGTCTGATTTCGGTTTGTTTGTTTGTTTATTTGTTTTTTGTAAACTAAAGTAACTATATGTTAATTGCTAGCTACCTTTGATAAATGAAAGAGCCTGTAATTGCAATACTTGCATCTGATCTTTCAGTTTTCTCTTGGGCATTACTGGATTTGTGTGACCTTTGAAATTCAGTTAGTGTGTGATATATGAAGCTGCAAAAGATGAAAGTTAAATAGGTTCTCTCTGAAACAGTTCTTTATATTTTTTTAAATGCTTGTGCTCTCACAGATTGCCTGATGTCGTCGTCTTTTAGTAGGTTGGTTTGGGAAGATCGCTATGGTTCTCACCATTTTAAGATTTGAATTTATGGTATGCTTATGGGAACTCTCAGGATAAATAGTACAAATCTTTTTCCTTTACTGTTACAGTCTATCTGTAAGAAGACTTGGAAAAACCTCTGTGTATTCAAGAAGCTTTCCTCATTTTTGGATCATAGGAAAATTGGAGATGTTTAATTATTTCAACATCCCCTCTTCTCAGAAACAGGATATTAACGTAGGGTATTTCTGCTGTCAGGTTTGAGTTAATTTTTGAAGGTATTTCATGGACATAGCACATAAAAGCTTATCAAGGTCCAGAGAAGCCAGGAGGGGAATGGGTTATTCGGTGGTTATGGTCCTTTTTACATTTTGCAAGAATTGCTTCTACTCACGTCTTAGCTCTGCTGAGCAAAGTGATGGTTTCTCTGTCTTCTGTGAATGAAATTTAGGGCACACTGATTGTAGAATAATCATGGGTCCTGTTTCTATAAGGAAGAAGAGTTTCCTCTAAAAAGATCTTGTTACTTTCCAGCTGGAGGTTGTATACCTTTTCATGCAATTTGTCCTTTCCTCTTGTGGTCGCATGCTACTTTAGAGCTTTTTAACCACTAATGCATTAGAGTTTTGTTTGAGGAACATCTTGGCATGTTCGCATGACACAACAGTAACAGCTAACGTATGCTAGTCCCATTTTTGCCAAGTAGTGAAGTTTTGGGGAGAAAATTGATCATTTTGCAAAACAATGCTGTTATGTGTAATAAACCTTGCTGATGAATGAAAAAATTAAAAGATTTCTTCAAAAAGCAGTAGGCAGTAGACTTTAATTTCTGTGAGATACACAGGAAAGATTACCCCAGTGCGAGTGCTGTATTACTGGTAACTACAGGTGACCGTGCTGAGCCCACCAGCAGTCTCACGGCTAAATCTTATTGATTTTTGTAGGGACCAGTGCAGCCACTGCAGGGCTCTGGGAGGATTATTGGATGTAAGAGGAGTAAGCGCAGGGGAGCAGCCGCTGTCTCTGGCTCCAGAGGCAGAGTATGAAGCTATTGATTGTACACTTTGCTTTATCGGACATCACCCCGGTGCGGTTATTCCAGCTTTCAGGGATATCCACTTCTTGATCCTCCGCCATATGGATGATGTCTCGCTCTGTCATTCAAATATTTTTAGTAAAACCTTATTTTTTTATGCTGTGATCGTTAATAAGATACTTTGCTAGGTTTGCTAGCTTGAAGTTGGCATGCTAACCCCCTGTTTCTTGTCTGCCTGCATCTGTACATTTGAGACACTTCAGAGTGGGACTTGCTCCTTTCCCATCTTTGTATAATATTCAACACAACATGAATTGAGGTCTCTGGATGATGTTTAATAGTCATGACCCTGAATGGATCCTGCTGAGGGCTTTTTTTGTCAAGGAAGGACTTGGAAGCAGGCCTTCTCTTCTAGGACAAGCCATTGCCTGCTGTCAGTCTGAGTGGAGAGTGAATTAAAATCCAGTCTCATCCTTTAAACCTCAGTCTGTCCTTCCCTGTTACAAGACCGTCCAAATTGTCAGCTGCAGGAGTGAGATCCCTGTGAGACCCTCCCCAGCACCAGCCCACACGTACTGCTTCCGCCACCCTCTGTGGTGCAGGAGGAGGCTGCACCGTTCCCAGTGTCCGTGCTGGTCACGGCTGTGATAAAGATGGCAGGGCAAAGAGCCTTGGTGCCAGATCCAGCCCTCAGGCCAGGGCTTGGGCACACCAGTCCTTAACAAGGCAATTGGAACATAACTTTAAGTAAGTCATAATTTTTAAAGCCAAGGTCGCCCTTGAGGCATTTCTGAACTCATTTCTTCTAGTAGGAGTTAGATGAGTAAGGCAGTCAAATATTTTGAAGTCGCTGGAGTTAAAGAGTGCTGGTGAACGTAAAGATGTATATAACATTGGTCCAGTTTGCTGATATTTTTCGTTTTCTTTTCTTCTTTAGGATGAACGTGAAGCCAGAGAAAACGTGAAAAGAGAGCAGGATGAAGCGTACCGCATATCACTGGAGGCTGACAGAGCAAAGGTGTGTGCAGGGTGAAGTGATGGCATGAATGGTTGGGAATCTCCCCACAGTTGGTGAAATCTCTCTGGTGCAGAGGACTGCCTGGCTTCAGCTCCGCTTTTAAGATGAGATGGTTGCTGTAGGAGCCATAATTGCCCTCAGCAGTTATAAAATGGCACTAGATACTGTCACTAGGAGTAGACTTGACTACATCTTTTTGCTAAAGCAGTCCTGTCCCCACTTAATAATAGACATTGGGAAAGGAATGACAGGAAAAGATCACTTAATAAATGTCCTATTTCTTATATTAATTCCTACAGAAAAGTTGAGAAGTTTCTTTGCTTTTATATAGCTAATGCACGTCATTAAACACAGCTGTGGAAAGTGAGGTGATACACGTGTGATTGCTGTTTGTGTTTATTAGAGGGAAGCACAAGAGAGAGAAATGGCAGAGCAGTTTCGCTTGGAACAGATTCGGAAAGAACAGGAGGAAGAACGTGAGGTAGGATATTTTACCTTTTCAGACAACTTTTCGGCTTCATGAAGCTTATGGACATTGCAACTTTCATTCAACACACATTGCAACTTTCAGTTAAAGTATACTTTTTATGTGAACATAATTTTTTTAAAAATTAATTTCTTAGCACATATATAAAATATAGTGCAGCTAAATCATTTTCATCCACTGTTTAATAGCTTTTCTGTTCTATCATCTGGGTCACAGTAACATCATCTGGGTGTGAATTACAGCCAGATATTAGACAGGCCGGCTAACAATAGATCCATGAAATGAGCTCCGTAAATGGTGGAATCTTTGGGAACCTCTAACCTTGTTTCTGCAGGCACTCCTTTTAAAAACATAATACTGTGGAGCCTTTTCCTTTCTTCCAGGAAGTAGCACAAAGCCTAGCTGCAAGTCAGATCAAACAAATTGCCAATTTTAAATTGAGAGACAAAACGCTTTTTAAAAAAATAGTTAAGAAAAAAACCTCCAAAATCTAGAAAAATGGATTTATGGTACATTTTTAAATTTTGAAACAGTCTTCTACAGAATCTTCCTTAAAAAGAAAATTGTGTTTAAATGAACACTGTATGTCTAGGCCTCTATAAGAAAATAGAAACCACGTGCTGTGAGGAGTACTGTTCCTCAAACTCTGTTATTTTGTAGATTCTCTCAATTTTGTAGATTGTGAGGGCTCCAGTACCTGTCAGAGGCGGGTCCTGCAGCCTCTTTCAGGATCTAGGTTAGCTCCTGTCCTAGCTGTATGTCTATGTAGGTATTTACATAAAGCATAGTGTACACAAATTGACTTACATTAGTGACTTCCTCTCTTTTTCACCTCCTGGCAAATACGAAATATTGTAAAAAGGCCAGGGTACAGCCATGTTTCTTCCCCTGAAGTCCCACCACATTTCAAAGGATAGGTAAAATAGACTAGTCATTAAAATATTTCCATCTGTTCTGTGAAGTTCTTGAAATATAAGCCCTTGCAGAACTGCTGTGAAACACAGCTGATACTTGAAAAGGATTTTGAAACACTTGAATAAAATTTTTGAAATAAAAGTGATATTCACATATAACTGTCTTGACTGAAATCAGAGTTGATTGGGGGTTGTCCTTTGACTTTTAGGCATACAAGATTCTGTGAGAAAGTTGCTAATGAATACAAAGCTATATCAGCATCCCTATTAAATATATATTTCCTGAGTATGTTTCCAGTATTATATAAAATATAAGTTTTACAAATATTTATTCATTTATATAAAATATCAGAGTTCCAATATTTTGGGGGGGACTTAATGTAACTTCTTTGCTTTGATTCTCATGGATTATGGAGATCTGAAATTTGGAATTATATTCCTATTTGATTCTCCACTTAGTTAATGTCCTTGGAACTCATGGAATCCTGATAAATCACAGCCTTGCTTATTCCCCCCTACATGTGACTTAAATGTATACTTGACATTTCAGTCTTGTGTACTTTGCTGATGTATGAAAAAATTGCATTATACAACTGCAAAAAAGTTGGCTATGAGCACATTTATTATTCCCTGAGATAAACCAAATAAACAAACTGTATGAGCAATGCATTTGCATATATATATTTTGACCAAGATAATTGCATTAAAAAACCTGAACCATTTTAAGCATTCGAGAACCTTTTAAACAGTACTGCGTTGTAAATACTAAATTCAGTCCAAGCAGTGGTTTTCAGTGGTTTGGGAAAGATGCAGTCCGCTTCTTCTTTCTTATCCTACAATATCTGATGACTCATTTAGCTCCTGTTGTTAACATGAGCCAAGAATGGCAGCTAAAACACAACTGAAGGAGCAACACACGAAACTGTACTGTGAGAATTGTGTCAAGAATAATTGTAGGATGGCAATTCTGTGAGGTTAACAGTAATCGAACTAAATCAGTACTGTAGCAAGACGCTTGAGCAATCAGCTCAGGCTCAGATTGAAGTAAGAGGTACATTTTTCTTTTTCCAAGTAATTTTGCATGCATAGAAACAATAATTCATTCTGCTTTATTTTATCTGCTCCTGAACCTTTTCTGATAACTTGGCCTTTTGGAAATCGTTATCTTATGCAAAGGCTGCAAGATTGGTCCATGTTATCAAAATCTACCTGGGCTTCCCTGTTTTAATGTAGAGTGCAGTAATGAAAATAATAGGGTCTGTTTGCTTAGTAGAACAAAAGGGATTTTAACAATAATGTTTACTAACACTCCCCATTTTCAAGTATACGGATTACTTATACTGAATTGTTCTGCAACAGTGTTTGCTTACAAAGGTGGCTTTATGTTCAGCTCGTATATTTAAAATCTGACTGTCGAGCTATTCACATACTGAACATCTTTTTATCAACAAACTGAAATTGCTTGTTCAGGTCCAAGAGTTATTAATGTGATCCATCACATCGTTGTTTTCTGACTTGGTTTGCTGGTACAGAATATCCATTGTAAATTGCCATTTTATGTTGAAGCCTTGGAGACTAGTTACTTTGGGGAGCGACGCACTCTTTGCACAAAGAAAAGAGCTCTAATGAGCTACTGTTGTTTATTTTTCTATAATATAATTGATTGGGTTCAGTAAATAGTGTAGCATCTGTTGTTATACTGTGTGGGGAAATGTCAAAACAGAAAGATAGTAAGCAGGTGGTTGAGAATGGAGAGAGAGAAAATTAAAATAGAATCTATTTAAAATATAATCTCATAGTAGATGAGCGAAAATGAACTCAAGTTCTATGTATAAATATTTATACTGAGATATAATTTGCTCAGAGGTTCGTGGATAAGAAGTAGACTATTTAAAAGCCTTCATAATCTTGCTTCTGCCCAGGCCTTTCTCTTTAATGTAATGGTCCTCCATCAGTTTCTGTTACTAAATGACCTTGGGGAGGTTTTCAAAGGCACAAATAGCAACTGTGTATCTTGCAAGTTCCTTGAAAATCTGGGGAAATCCCTGCCCAAGTGGTTCTTCAGTTTGGAAAACTGTCTTTTAGGCGTATTTTGGGGGAGGCGGTGTGATAAAGCTGCTTCTTCCATTCATTGACGTTCTCATTAACTGCTGCCTTAAGCGAGGTGACCCTGTAACAAGGCTGCTTTCTATGCGTGGGCTGATTTTTAACAGATGCCAATGCCTGTCCATGAGTACCGACAGCACTCAGCACCCTCAAAAAGCAAGCCCACCTCCTTCAACAGTCTGGTATCAGGCATCAATTTTTAAAAAAAACTTCTGGCCAAGGAATTAGTGTTGTAGCTCCCGGAGGCCAAGGACAGAGAACACAGACGGGGCTCCTGCCCTTAAAACCTTGACATCAGCAGCGTATGCAATGTTAGCAGGAGGACAATCATACACATTTTCAGACGTGTAATGTCATCGCAAGTTTGGGGCTGATCTCCTGCAAGTTGTTGCAGAAAATGTGCACACCTGTGCTTGGAACCATCTTCCTGCAAATAATAATAATAATACTACTAATAATAATTGCTTGCTTTAAATCTTAAAGCTTCCATTTCTGTCCTTCCAGTTTTCATCTTTGACAATTCTTACTTTTATGTGTACTCTATGTATCTAACGTAGTTTCATGATATTTTTAATTATGTCTTTTAACAGTGGTTTAGTTTATTTGTAGTAAATCTCCTGCATGTATTTCTTTTTACTCTGAACTGCCACTAAGAGTCTTGTCTTTGCTGCAAATGGTCAATTACTCTGTGCAAGAGGAAGGCAATTTGATAAATGCATTTAAAGAAATACTTTTACTGCCTTTTAATTTATACCCTTTAAGGAAGCAATTGGCCACTTGACAATTATTCTCTCGTTCAATTTTTTTCCAAGGCTTCCTGCCAAATGATTAAATTACTTATCCCCATCGTGCATTAACTGTAGACCTAATAATATGTGTTATAAAGAAGGATTTATTTTAATTAGTTGTCTGGTGGGCTGTTATTAAGGAATGAATAAAAATTATTTTGTCATTGAGATAAAAAGCACAGCTATGGCTCTGGAGCACTGTGCGCATCTCGAAGTTCTAGAAGAAATAAAAAGAAAAGCTTGCTGTCCTTTCTTCTGTTGCTAGCATTGCAACCTAAACGCTTATTTTTCCCTCCTCAGGCTATCAGGCTCTCTCTTGAGCAGTCTTTGCCTCCCGAACCAAAAGAGGAGAGCACCGAGTCTGTCAGTAAACTGCGTATTCGGACGCCCAGCGGAGAATTCTTTGAGCGACGTTTCCTGGCCAGCAGCAAGCTGCAGGTTGTCTTTGATTTTGTAGCTTCCAAGGGATATCCTTGGGAGGAGTACAAGCTGCTGGGCACCTTTCCGAGGAGAGATGTGAGTAACTATATCTTTCAGGAATAAATACCACTACTTCTTACTCCTGTATGTTAGATGATCAGTATGTTATAGCGTAGAAGGTAAAAGATATGCCTGAACAGGTTAGAGTGCTGCCAAGCTCTGTGGCTGTGGGCAAGCCAGGTGCTAACCTACCGATGCTATCGTATCTTACATACAAAACTGTGCTGCGAAAGCTGTTTCCAGTGACGTTATAAAAAATCTTGCATTTCTGAAACAGACAAGTTGTGGACTATATTCAATGAAAACTGCTGGAATATGCTAAGCCAGCATCTCTGGCGTCCTGTTTTGAAGGAAGCCATGTCCATATTAGTACACTGTTTAGGTCTGGTCTGGTACTTCTGATCTTTCTGGTTTTGCCATTTTGATGCAATTTTATGTTACGAGCAAGGAAGGCTCAGTGTCAGATAGCGTACAGTTATAAGCTAGTTAGTACATTCTAATAAATTATTCATCCACCTGTTACATAACACCAGTAAACTATCATTTATATCTCCTACCTCAAAATTCTCATGATCTACCTGCTATGACTGATTTTCAAAATCCATACTGCTTACTGCTGACAAAAGCCAATTAAATTCTGTTGATTCGTCAACAGATATTTATGTGCTGGTTACTAAGTTTCTTTGAAAATACACCTGTATGTTTTCTGCTCTATTACAACTTAATTTTCATTTCTTATCTAGCCATTGTTACAGCAAAGGTAAAAGTCAGTGCAGGTAACGGGCACTACAGAGACGACAGGGCAGAGCCCAGCACTGATGGGTGAAGTTCAGCAGCTTTTTGGCCATGCTGCCTCAGTACTGCATACGAGGGGGGGCAGCTCGGGGTTTTGTTTGCTGGGGGCATCTCCAGGTGACTGCTTAAGCCATTTTTCATCAAAGTTGCTCAGTAACTTGCATTGCTCTTCCGTTTTGTTTCCCATCACTGCCCCTGGAGGAGGTTCATTAGGAATAAGGCTCTGATTAGTGAGTTTACAGTACTGTTTTGTAACAGATACCTCTTGCTTTGTCATCTTATTTGTAAGTACTCCAAAGAGGAAGAAAATAATGTCCTTAACAAGCGTACAGCCTTGAGAGTGGATGTGATTTCTGACCGATTTTTGCCATAACTCAGTGAAGAGGATTGTAGTGCTTACAGCTTTTCTTCCACCTTGTCTTATATGGTGAATCCTAATCTGTCAGACTGAAAAGCAGCATTTAAGGAATCTCATTAGTCACTAATTAACTTCACTCCTTAAGCACGTAATATCATTTCCAGTGGAACCAAAGACTAGAATCATCTGTGTTTCCAGGATTACTGATCGTTCCGTTTACTTGACAGAAGAAAACCAGTCTTTTACAGTCTAAACAATGTTTTCATGTATTTTAAATATTCTGCAAGTCATACCTCCCTATCTGTAACGTATTTATGTCTTAGTACATATTTAATATAAAAAAACGTACAAGTATATTACTCTAACTTTTTACATTTGTTTTGCACTTCAGACTGGCTGTTTCTCACATCATCGTCATTATTAATTTTAGTCCTCTGTAACAAACTCAAAAATTGATCACATAAGAAAAATTTGACTCACATGAGAACAAATCAAAAAAGGAGCAGAAAAGAAAAAAAAAAGACCACTAAATTAGAACAGGCTGGTATTTTCAGTACGTTTGTGAAACTGTCAGGAAGAAAATGCTGAAGCAAAGAAAGGAGAATTTAATGGCAGGACACGGAGCCGTTGGTCTATTGCATGGGAAGCAAAGACCCTGTCATCTTTTTTTCTGTGATTCCAACCTAATAATGCCATGTATGAGGAGTCACATAAATGATTCATGCCGATTGACTCAGTGGCTGTGTATGAATCCGGTTGCCATTGTGACCACCAGAGCTACAACAGACAAAAAATAATCCCCAGGGGTTTGCTAACCATTGAGAACTATAAATGACATCTGCCATGTTCCCCAGGTTAGGAACGTTGGAAATGTGCAACTCCATAGACAGATTTAAAAAACAAACAAGAAAAGTCATTGATGAGTGCCTTGGGGGTAGGGTAAAAGCGTATATTCATTGCCGTAGGCGTCGTACACTGTAAATTGTTGAGACTCTTCTGCGATATGGTATGTACCGCAAACATCCACTGAAATCTGCATAACAAGAACAGAGCACTTAGGACGCTTGTGCTTCAGAAAACAATAGCATTTAAAATGTCTGTTTGTATTTAAACTATACATAACGTTTTTGAAAAAAAAAAAAAAATGTATTTCAAAGTACCAGTATTATTTTGCTGGAGTTTTTGCTGCAATAAGATGAAAATATGTCTTCTCAAGTTAGTATTTTTTTTTCTTCTGTCCTAATCTGTATTACAATAACATACTTGCCCTCAAAAGTGTTTCTGTCGTACCAAAATTAGGGTATTATCATCAACCAAATCAGCATTTTCTTGTAATGGACTTGTTAGAGCATTTTTACCTGCTTTTCAAAGCCATCAGTCCTGATACAGTGTTGTTGAAATATTTTTGCTACTTCGGTAAATAAAAATTCATTAGTTCTTAGTTCTATGTTCCAGTTGCTTACACAGATATCCTTAGCTAACTTAAAGTTGGTATCATAACCCTACTGTAAATACAAACTTCTACACATGAGTAAATACACAGATTAACCTTTTCCAGACACTACTTGTAGATTTTAAAGCAGCAGTGACATTCCAAAGCAGTTAAGCACATGCAGTGACTTGTTATTGGGTCTTTGTCACCAACAGTGTTGTTCTTTCTACTAGCGCTGAAATTAGATATTAACCACCTCCTCTCCCAGTACCTTAACCAAGGCAGCACTACGTACCATACCAACAAGTGTGTATCACACGGGGGAAGCTGCGTCAGCAGGTAACTTTTACCTCTAACTTTGAAAACGTTGGGCAAGTCCATCTTTCGGAGTGAAAAGCTGTGTAAGTTCTTTGCATTATTCTTAAATGCACCTGCAAAGGCTTTACGGAAGCAAATGTGTGCGCTATTTAAACATATGTGCTGATTTTAGAATTATAGTTCCTTTTCTTCCAAGAATTGCTCTAATCTTCAGAATGCATTTAACTATAACAAAAAGAGCTTTCCTTAAGTGTATTAGCACGCCCAGTCAGCCTTCTCATTCAGTAGTTCTTTGAAGAACCTTTCTCTTAAAAGCCTTCCCAAGCACTAATTTCAGTAGTCCTCTCGATCTGCCAGCTGCAAGATCCACCTTCTCCCCGCAGACTTCCCGGAGGATCAGTTCCTCACTTCCTTCTGTGGTGGAGATCTGCAGAAGTCTTCCTAAAACTCTTTAACATCTAATGGACTGGGCATTTCACCACGCCTCAGGCAAGAAGCTGAAGTGGACCGTGTCAAGCTGAAACTATAGGAGGAATGTGCAGAACGAACTTACCCAAAGGGGGCTTCAGCCACCCTACTGGGGTTAATGGCGTGTTTGTGACCGTTTTATGGTATCTGTCAGCAAGGGAGGTCCTGGCATGCTCTCTCTTTTGAAAGACTGAATTTATTAATTTCTTCTGAAAAATTGAAATTGCAATCTACAATTTCTTCTGCTCGTTTCTCCTTAAGGTGGAGCATTAGTTACGTATTTGATGCAGACGTGGTATTACAGACTTAAGCTCTTTATTTACTGTATCTGGAAGCCAAGACTTCTACAGTATTTCACATTTTATTTTTCCGAGCCACAGCTTAGGATCAGGTGGCAGTTAAGTCACTTAAGGTTATTTAAATGCATCTAAAATGTTGCTTAATAATTCAGAACCAGTTTGCTCTGTTTAGAGTATTAAGATTTTTTAAATCCTTTTAATTAACCAATTTCAACAGCAGTTTAAATAAACAGAAACAAAAAATCTGTCTCCCTTGAAAGGGCAGAAAATAAATTTAACTCAAATTGCATGTCAATTTAAATTAGGTATGATCCAGCTTTCAGTAAATTTAGGGCCAGACAATTCTTAATATTTTATGGGAGTATAGAGTAAGATATTCCTCCAAACCCAAATGTGATCATTCATTCCTACGCTCTGGCAGGACTCATCCTCTTTGACACCCACAGTGGTGAATATGACACCACAGGATAGTAAGTTTAGCTGCAGCACTCAGCGCACGTAGTCATCTGAGCAGGTAACTATCCTCTGATGTTCTCGGCAGGGTAATGTTAGAGCATGATCTCTATGTGCTATGCCAGGCAGTTTGGCAATTTTGTATGTCAGTTCTGGAAGCTGTTCTTTGTAAGGATTATTCTGCATTTCACCCAGGGCAAACTACTTCCTTCAAATAACCTACTTTTAAATGCATTAGGTGGTGTTTAAACTCTTTAAATAGTTCATGAAAGAGTTATATGTCCAGGACCATCTCTGGCTTTTAACATTTTTTCCCCCAATGATCATCTTGATAGAAAGACAGATGAAAGACGTTATCGTCAGAAAGGATTCATACAGTGTCGGGGTTGTACCCAATAGCCCTTTTAGTATCTTCACATAAATCACGAAACTGGCTTGAATATCTGCCTTGTGGCAAAGAAGGATTTCAGACGAATTAAATATTTTTCTGATGTGTTCAAAAAATTTGACAACGTTCTTGTAAGTTCAAGGAAAATTAAATGTGGTCCATGTATTTTTTCCAGTCATTTCAGTTACTGATATTTATATTTCCTTCTACATAAAGTAGTACTCATCTGGTTTAATTCACATCCTTTAAATTTTTTCAGCTCAATATAGATCTGATGGTGGCATGTGTTTATCAGCTCTGATCTAGTTTACACAAGGCCACAACAAAGGTAGACGTCCCTCCTTTTGTCATTTACAACTGTCCTTAAGTCAATACTACCTGCCCTTGTCTTTCCTCTCTTTTCAGGATACGTTGTTATTTTATTTATTCAAGCAGTTATGTTTAGTTTAGTTAAGACACTGAGAAGCTGCTTAAGCAAATTAGCCATACCAGCCTAGCATATTCCCATGCATCTTTTAGAAGTATGATTTCTGATCGTTCTTCCGGATGACTTGTAACAGTAGAATGATTGGACTGATGAACATTGAGTGCAAGAGGAGCAGACCACGTATCATTGCAGCCAGAACGCTGAAGCATTTGCAGCCCCTAGGTTTTACTGCTTTTAACATGTTTGTTGCTCACAAAGAATAGTATCACAGTCTTTCGGTCAGCACCTACAAAGGGAGTAGGTGATATTCTTACCCTGCTGACCTCAATGGTAGAACTTTTGAGACTATTGAGTAGATTTTGCTCCTTGAAATGTAATGTTTACTTTTGTGGAAATATAATTTCCATATAGACACTCAAAAATTCTGTAAGCATTACAGAAGGATTTTTCATAATGTTTTCTTCCAAGAAAGACAGACCTGATCTGTCTTTTCAGACCTGGTGTCTTTGCATAAGTAACTATGATATCCAAAGAGAAAGATTAAAGCCCTTCATGTATCAAGTCACTGAAAGGAGATGGAAGGAATGTCTTCCTCCTCTCGTAGATGTAAGCTTATTCTATAAAGAAATAGAATTACATTCTATAGGTCCATATAGTTTCTGATCTCTTCCAACAGCCCTGTTTGGATACGGGGAATGTTTAACCAATTTCAGGAAATAGGTGTGCATTTCAGATGAGCTATTTTACTTAAGACTCGCTAAAGTAAGCAAGCATTCACCACAGCACTGAATACTCAGTGCGGTATGTGAACTCTCAGTTGAGTCATCCTCATTAGTTAACCCAATGACTAATGCCAACCATGTGATTAACATATTCCACCCAAGCACATCCCTCTGACCAAAAGTGTTCTTTTATTCAGCACTGCCCCATTTTACAAAACATTTATTTCGGGGGAGGCGTGTTATTGTTCACAGGAAGATGCCTTAGTTAAGCTGCGGAGCTTTGCTGTTGCATATGGCATTATCCAGCGTAAACTGGGCTTGAGATATTTTGTACATTTTTCCCGAATTTATGCTTAATGTCAATTTTGTGGGTTCTTTTTTCCCCTCATAGGAAGAAAATGTAATGATACAAAGGCTCTTTATTGGTATTTTAATAGTATGATACTAAGAATGCTGTGTCTGGGTACCAGAAAATTTAATGATCTCCTGCTGTTTTGGTAATTGCATAAGTAATACATCAGACTAAATCACCAAAGCAGTCTTAGGCGCGCTTTTTATTCTATTTACCTATCTACCAATCACAATGTTATACTGTAGATATCATTGTGGTATCTGAACATCTTAATCCTTTGAACTTGTGATAGAAATCCTTTTGGATTGTTTTTCCATGCAGTTATAATTAAGTGCACATGAATCCAATCCTGGGTCATTCTCCTGTGAGTGACTGTGCTCACATCCATTCCCCTTTGGGATGTACGCAAAGTTCTTGCAGCTCACTTGGAGCACTAAATGTATTTCTATGTTTTCAAACTTCCAGAAGATGTGGCTCTTTGCTTCCTTTCAGCTCTTCATCGATATCCACAGCGAAAGCCGTAGTATTTCTGGGGACATGCTCTTTCTTCTCTGTAGCTAGTGCATTTTAAAATAATTAAATACACAAATAATTGTTAGTTCGATATAAGCGCGCTGGCAGCAGTGCCCACAAGCAACGGACTGTTTTGCTCCTCGGCACAGCAGAAAGGATGCTTAACATACAAATGCCCTCATCTGTAAATGCCAGTACTTAAACCTTTTCTCTACTCAGCAAGAAAACTGAAAGTAAATGGTGTGAAGGAGCAGGAGATGGAGCTCTTCTGCCCACAGGTCCTTTGTCAGGAAAAGACACGTTGCAGGGTATTCTGTGGGCTACTCCTTTTCCAAGAAACCACACAAAGAATTCCCGAATAAATCAAAGATTTGAAACCAGAAGGAAGGAAGGGAGCAAAGCTTTACAGCACCTTCCTCTTCCCTCAGCATCGGAGGTCCTCCAGTCTCGGAGTCGTTGGCACTGTGGAAACCAGCATCGTCTTGGTCGGTACCTGCAGATAACTCCTCTGACTGATGCAAACTTCGACTTCTTGCTGTCAGTGTGTAAGGCAGCTTGTGTCTCATACTTTAACGCCACCGATACCACATCAACAAAAGTCATATTATTGAAAGAGGCTCTAATTAATTGAAATACTTTTGTGTTTTCACTCCTCCTGCCAAAATGAAAAAGTGTGTTTGTTATTTTGTCATTGAAAATGAGCTGTTTGAAAGGCTAGAGGAAGATGCAGCCTTTTTGTAGTGATTTTTCAGTGAGATTAATTCTTAGAAATAAATCCAAAACAGATATTCAGTCATGTTAGTAACTGGATATATTTTGGCTGTATTTTGGGGGAGTACTGATCACTAAATGACATTTCAGATCTTGGGCTAAAAAGAAGCACAGAACTGCCTCAGAGCTGCCCAAGCGGAACTGCTGTACACAGCATTTCGTAACATCTTTTATTGTATGGTAGATAAACTCTATTTATATATTTCTTGTACAACCCACTGTTAAAAAGTCATAGGATTGGGGTAAAAATCTGATTATTTTTTTTTTAACATAATTAACACCTGGGATTGTATTTTGTTTGGTGCAAGAATGATTAATGTTTGTGGGTTTTTAAGCTTTCTTCCACAAACATGAGGTAGTTTTACCAATTTAAAAACCAAATTTTCATGTAGAGTTGTGAATTCATAATGTTGGACTTCTAAAAAGCACCAGATAGTGCAAGTGTCACTGTGCGAATACAGCAACACTGAGTTGGGGCTTATCCTGACCACTTACACTGTCCTGCCATGCTCAGCATTTTGTAAAACAGAGGAGAACACAGTTGCTATCTTAATTCACTGTCTAAAAAGTCAAGTAATGCAAGTCAGGTTTATAAGCTTTCACTGAGTTAAATCTATGCAGCAGATTCTTTTCTGATGTAAATTATGTTAATTCAGTGAAAATTTGCACTATGTAAAGATTGGTGGTATCTCAGGTATCTCGGAGAGCTGCAGAGCCTTTCTTAGAAAGTGGACACCGTGCTCAAAGTAGAGGATGTAACATCACAATGTTCTGGTTTATCAACATGTTACTTTGCTTAGTAAATGTATTTTTAAAACATGCTTAAGCTAAAATACTGTTTTGAGAGAATCTTTTCAGAGAAATAAGATAATAAGAGCATGACATATCTGCATTAAAGCTGTGTACTTAGAACGAGAGTAGGAGTCTCTTACTCTGACATATTTTTCCCTATTTGTGACGGCTTTCTTCAATTCAGATGTAAATTATCTCCCAAGTTTATTCAACTAAACCAGATCTAATTGCATATATTTCTGTAAAGTAGCCCTACTTTTGTTTGTTGCTCAAGTTGAGCATATTATCCATATAACCCAGAGATATTTCAATAGGTAGAAAGGATTCACTGTATTTGTTTGTGTGTCATTCTGAAAATATAGTTTTTTAAACAGATCTGGTGCTTTACCAGGTGTGCCTTTAAGTAATTTCTATTGCATTTATACTTTAGGAGGATTAGGAAAGAGAGTAAAAGAACTCTTTGTCCATTAGATTCATTAAATGTATTCATGCGTGTGTAAGTGGTATAGAAGCTGAGCTACTCGGGAATCAGATCCTTGTCCTAGGGTGTAGAGAAAGGTGAAGGGTGTGATATTTACTGCTTGTGTAAGTGTCATAATAATTGTGTATTCGATTCTTTACTTTTAAATGACCTGTCTGGGCATTAAGCCATTTTTTTATTTATTTATCTTTTCTCTGCAGAGTTAGGGAGGGTAAGGAACCACACCTTTGAAATGGTAAAAGTACAGCTGTTGAGGATGTGAATGTGTTATAGAACAGATAGGTCAGCAAAAGTGAAGACAGAAATAATACAAAAATTGTTCTAGAAGGAAAAAGACTTTGCTGCAAAAATGTATTAAAATGTTGTTTATACTAGTATTAATTTTTATTAGCGGGTCATTAAGAAACCCAAGGAATTTATGCAGAATAAAGTGTTTAAGTAGCTACTGCATTCTTACAGGAGAATTACAAGAGTTAACGTTACTATCTTTTGGTTTGCACATCTTAAATCCTTCAGATTTCAAAGTGCTGCAGAAGTTCTTTAAACCAACTAGCTAGTGCTTACTTGAAATAATTACCACAGAATTCATTTAAAACAAATACCTGATAAAATAATAAATTTCCTGTGCACCAAACCAGCATCAGTTATATAAGGAAGTCTTGGCTACAGTGCACCGAAGCATAAGGTCCTGTAAAAGTGTATCCACAACTGGAAGAAAAGTACTCTCTTACCAACTCAAACCTATTTCGGTGAAAGTGAAAATTTTCATAGCTCAATGGCAAGAACTCACACTGACAGAAATAAGGTCCTGTTACCGCCCTCTGGTCATGTTGGTAGAGAGCCTTTCCTGAAGAGAGGGGAGCGTTAAAGTTTGCGTAGAAGGTAATTTGCCCATAGGTGCAAACTCGCAGGGCACTGTCTGCTTTGGCTTTGGGACGGCCCTGAGTGCGCGTGCGTGTTATTCTACAGAATTCTGTGCTGTGAGCCTGAATATTAGTAATTTTGCTGTCACTTCGGTTATACTCTCTTAGCATCTGAACATTGTGTCCTTCCTCTGCCACCCTCCTCACTATGTAAATTTGGAACAGCTTAGAGCCTCTTTTTAAGAGGCTTTAGTTTACGTTTCATTATAAAGTACTTACCGTAGCAAAACCACAAAATGTATTTTAAAAATACATTCACCTCATCAGCTGGTATCACCATGTGACGTATGAGTGGACTCTTAGAATGTAGGCATGTGACTGGTAGAAAGTCAGATACCGTAGGACTTGAAAAGAGAGAGAAACACTATGTTTTTAGCATTTGTTTAGGCCTTTAACAAATGCCGAATGCTTAATTTGGCGAATTTTGCAACCTTAATCAAGAAAGCATTGATTTCACCACATGGGTACCTATGTAATCTTGTTGGGTTCAACAGGATCAAGTCCGATATAGTGTATAAACACATGCTTAAATCATTTCCTGTGTAATTGCCAACAATATAAAAAAAAAAAATCCTTAAATAATAAAGGTGTACGGGTTTGGGACAATGTAAGTTAGGTAATGTGCAGGGCTGTTGTGAAAAAAGCACCGTGCAATGACATCAGAGCAAAGGATTGCCAGCACTGAAGTGGACTCCAGAATTTATCCCAATGGTAATGAAACAAGGTACTCAGATTTAAATATGAAGGTATTTTAATACTTTGCATTATGAAATAATCCAGGTACATTAATAAAAGTGAATAAAATCCATTAAAACACTACATTGGACACACCTTTGCGGGCTACAGCTCTTCCAGGGTCTTTGGATCTCTATTATATATCATTCTTTGGTTTCTAATTCTGTTTTAAAATGCCGTAAGTTACAAAGCATCTTAGGTCTTATATTTCATATATTTACAAGAGAAACCATTTCTTTTGGTAGGAGATGTGTTCACTAATAAGGCTTCTATTCTTCGTAGTAAACAACATATTTACAAACCACAAATAACAAAGTAGAAGCTGCAGAAGGGTTATGGTGTGATAATTAAGTACAATGGCGACCCATATGAACAGAAAATGCCAAGGAGCTAAAACAAAGCAACAACAGCTTTGTTTGTTGACAGATGTAGGAGCCATATTGTTAGTTAATTGGGTAATGGTGTAAACATTTGCAAACTCTGCTGTCCCTCAGTGAATTAAGCAGCACACTGAAATTATGGTGAAAAGCTGCACAGTCCTTTTGCGGCAGGTACTCCACAATGCTTTTAGCTAACCTTCCAAGTATGAAGACCTTGAGGAAGGGGTCTCATGCCTTGTTATTATTTAAGGTACTTGAAGTTTACGAAGCTTGGAGTTTAGACTAGGGTATGTATCTTGAATTACACTCCAGTAAATAATAGGTTTCCATATGGTTACCGTCTGGAAGATTGTGTTCATTGCCTAGGCTTGCTTTTCGGATTTTTTTTTTTCTTTTCCAAATGTAGAAGAGACTTGTTCTGTCTTTCTGAGCTTTTCTTGCAAAGAGAGGTTGCAGGACTTGAAAATAGAGAGGTCTAATTTAGATACTGGCTAGAACTGAAAAGAAGGCAAATTGCTTCTCAGGTGCACAATACCTCATGTGCTGTGGATTGCAGAGGCCCCGATTTACCTCACTTTCTGTGCCTCTGTGCGATAGTGGACTGTAGCAGAATACCAAAACATTAAAAAATGCAACAAGATACTTAATTAGCATACTTCTGTAATCACAAACTTAAATGCACTACTTTGGCTGTTTTTTACATAACAGGTTTGCTTTCTAAGATAATAACCTTTCAATAATTTAAGCAGCATCTGTGCAGGAATGCATAATTGGACTGTAGATAATAGGAATCTAAAATTGAGTCTGGTTTTTATAAATTATTTTTCTCTTCAGACATTTAGCCATAGCTCACCATGGTACATGAAGTTTAAGAAAATTATGTTCCTGCTTTGGGAATCAAAATAATGCATCTGGCTTGGTCTTGGTTTTGTTTTGGTTTGTTGGGTTTTTTTTTAAATCTGTTATTTTTTCAATTCTGTTACAGTCAGAGCGGTGAAATTACATTGATTTCAATGGACTTAGGAAGTGATAAGCTTTTAATATTTGTTTAAATAATGAATTTTCTGTAATTATCCAGTAAAACAGTGGAAATACAAATATATTTTAAGTTTGCCTGATTTAGCTGGGAGGGAGAGAAAAAGGAGCAATACTGGTTTTGTTTATTGGTAACAGGATTAGTAAGTTACATTTTTAAGAAAAAAATATATTTAGCATTTCTTATATTAATTCATAGTGTTTGGTATGCTTGACAATGTTTTTCAAAAATAATTTTAGAAATCAGTGGTATGATATGATCATAGGTAAAACAAATTTAACTTTGGAAAAAATGTGTATCAATATGTATTTGCATTTATACCTATAGCATAAGACTAATAATCTATTATTCACAAGCAAACTTCTCGTAACTAGTGTGTTCACACAGCAAAGGAAATTAAAACAGAATTACCAGGGAAAATAAGTTTAAAAATGGAAGTGAAATATTGCAGAAAATGGTAAGATAAAAAGAAATAACGTTCATCTTTCTATATGAAGCTTTGCAGTAGTCTTCTGAAGGATGTCACAGTGTTGGCACACAAACCTGAATGTCTTGAAGGACACTAGGATGCTTGTCTTCATTATTATATAATTATTAATTATTTTATGTAATATTTACAATTAAATTTTATTTTCGTAGAAGAGATTTATCCTATAGTGAGCAGTCTAGTTTCTAAATAGAATCCTCAACACAAAAGTTTCTTGCTCGCTATAAACTACTTATGTGCCTTAAGTGAAAGTCGGTAATGGGATAGTCAGGATACTGAGCAGCTTGTAGCGTTTGGTGCTAAGATCCAAATGCTGAAGAATTTCGGCAATAATAGTGCACTTAGTGCCTGTATCATTATTTTCCAAATTGCGTGGTATTTAAGTCTCACTGGAATTCTCCTGTGTGCCCCCCCCTGCACAAGCGATTGCCTAAATACCTTTACAAATTCAGTGAGGAGTCAGGATTCCAGGGAACGATCCTATCATACACATGTACACACTCAAGTGTCTATAGAAATGATATACAGACACATAGTACTTGTCATGCATATATATACACACATGCATAATCAGTATACACTTCAATAGTAGGGCTGAGATGCGGCTTCACCGAATGGTGAGCTGATTACGCATCTCACTCCCAGCGAAAGGAGGAGGGCCCTGCTCCCTCCCTTCTACTTACTGCTTAGTGTTTTTGCTGCTTACCTTGCACTGGATTTGGTGCTGACTGGAGTTGTGTGTTCGCCAGTTAAACTCACTAGCGTGACAGAAAAATAACAAAACAAATAAAAGTGGACCGTTTTCTCCCAGCCTAGGTTCGTTTAGGTGGCTGATAAGCATCAAAGTGAGTGAAAGTCAAATGCTTCACCATGTGACTTTGAGCGGGAGTAGGAAAAAAAAGGCAGAATAAGTATCCCCTTTCAGTGGAGAGGTCGTGTTGGATTGGCTGTGCTGCTTGCACCATCAGTTTGACTGAAATTTTAGGATACTTATCTGGGACTGCAGTTTTATTTTTCATCTTAACTCATGTGTTCTAGTAATCCTTCCAAAAGATCTTAACTTTGACAAAACCAGAAATATTCACACTTCGGTTTATGGTAGAAAACCAGACCTTCTTGGAATTAATGTCATGGATTCTGTTTATTATTACTCTGTCTATTGTTATTACAAAGTAATAATAACACCACACAAAATACAATATGTATTTCTTAATCTGCATCCTGGGAATTCATACTCACAACTTCACTTATCACTGACAGAGGGAGTCAAAAACCTCCCCAGTGAAAATCTGCCCTGTGAAGACAAACAGTTCAAAAAAAGTCTACTTACACATATCTTCTTGTTCTTATCTTTACAGGTGACCCAGCTGGATCCAAATAAAACATTACTGGAGGTAAAACTGTATCCTCAAGAAACCCTTTTCCTAGAGGCAAAAGAATAGATCAAACGAGATTGTAGGACTAATAATCTTTGGAGAAGCCAGAGGCACAGCATCGAAAGGAAGACTTCTATCAATGTCACCTTGTACTATCATCCAACTCAACTCAATGTCACAACTTTGCCTCTTGCAAGAATCCTGAAAAGTTGAAAAAACTTAGCTACTTAAAGTTTCACATACATGAGTATATGTTTCCAACCTCATTTAAATGAGCAGAGGATAACATTCTGCTATGAACACTGAACATTATGACTCTGTTGCTCACTTATCATCCAGCTTTTGTTATAATTAATGCACTGTTAAAATGTGAGTGATTGTTAAGTAGAATTTTTACTCCTCAAATGCCCCTTTTTCACCAAGAAATCTTGGACATTTCTGCCTGTACTTTTGACACTAGAATGCTGTATATTTGATATCTCGCTGAGCCAGTGCTCTCATATATGCATTTTATTTCTGTGTTTGAATTTCTACTTTGTCAACTAATTTAAAAAGGCAGAAAAAATTAACGGGACATTCTCAGCCATGGAAAATTAACAGTATTATAGTAGAAAGCATATAATTTTTGTTAGTACTTTCTGACTTGAGAAGATGTAAGGTTTTGTTTGAAGAATATAGTTTGACATATACGCGAGATATTTATTTACTGGTTCTGCTTTGGGTCTCAGTTCTGATTCAGTTTAGGAAGTATTTTCCATTACATTGCAGTGTGTGAAACTGCTTATTGCATGATGTGAATATTTAAATAACATTAGCAATGGCCAGTACCAGAAACCTGGTATCTTGCCAACACTTCAGGAATCAGCTGATATTGAATATCAGCTGTTAAAAACCTTTCAAATACCAGATACAAAAGTTCTTTATTTCTCGTTGTGAAAGAAAGGGCAGTTCCCATTTTAGCAGTTTTCCCCCATTCTGGCACTTGTTTGTATCCTATTACTCTGCCGTTTTAAAGCACCTTGTTTGTTTCATCAAACAATGAGTATCTTAAGAGGTGGTGTAATAAGAAATCTGCCTTATTGTTGCACACTTTGGACATTTTAACAACAGATTACTAATCCCGTCTCAAATTAAAGAAATCCTAGTTCTCTTGTCTGAAATGTATGCACCAACTACCTGCTATCTGATGTGGAAAAATCTGGTACTTTAAACTTCTCAACCATAGAATGAGCATACTGAGTCTAAGACCATAACGTACACTTGATGCCAAACCTGCATCAAAACTGTTTTGGGGTTTTTTTTTTTGTCTCTGGGCTTATAGGATAGTGCACAGTAGCACTACAGAATTGTCATTTGCTAATCAAACTTTTTTTTTGTAAAGCCTGGCACATTGTTTTCCACATATGTTTATATGTAATTCATAGTGTTCATCGTAGCAAAATGAGTTCTGATTTGAAAATTTTATACTAAGCAAAAACCAATTGCACACATCTTTTAGTCTTTTTTTTTCTTTCTTTGGAAGGATGGTGATATAAAATTAAATGTATGCCTATTATTAGGGTGTTAGTGAAGCTGATATATTGTTACCTTTACCAAAAATGCAAATTTCTGAGCGGGGAAAGCCTTATTCTACCTTTTGTAATTCTGTAATTAGTGATCACTTTTAGAAGTGAGGTATCTATGACAAACAAAAGGTTTGGAAGTGTAAGCAAATTCTAATCATTTGCAGTTCACAAATAAAAGGATTCATAGCCAACAGAAAGATAAACGTATGTGTAATGGAAAGCTGAATGCAGACACTTCATTCTGAACTTTTTTTTCTTACCAAAAAAAAATCCACTATGTTTATTAAATAAGAAATTAACATAGGTTGCAAATTGGGGTGATGCTGTTTCTACAAACAATCACAGTAACATGTACAGCAGGATTTTAAAGTGATGCATATCTTTCTTTTTTCAGATCAGCTTCCTTCTAAGCTGGCTATTGAGGAAAGGAATTGCTGAAATACTGCTACAAAAAGCAAAGCGACCTTTCAGCTAACTTGTTTATATTAATCTGTTCTGATTAACTTTTGTTTGATCTCATCAGGCTGTTTTCTCTCACTCAACTTTATTTCTGTATTTTGACTATATATTCTTTACTTTGATACTAGTTTCGTGAAGTTATTAAATGTGGCTTGAATATTTGTTGAACTTGTTGAAGTCAGTGCTCCCAGGGTTTGTTTGGCCTTTTTTTTCTAAACTCTTATTATTTTTTTCCCTCATTTTGTTCATATTGGAAAATACACTGTCATTATCAAAATGTTATTCTAATTAACTGGAAATGTTCAAAGTGGTGGCATTACTGCCCTCTGATATAAATATATCAAGATCAGTATATAGGGACCATTCTGCCACAACGTAAACAAGTGTATCACTCCTTAAATAAAACATGATTTTGGTCCTCGAATACTTTGGCCCTGATTTCAAGAAGCAACCATGTAGAGTCACCTTTCCAAATTACACCCTCAATGCAAACCAATCGCTGTGTAGGAACATTAATATTCTATGCCATCGTTTTCTGCTCTCCTAAACCGTGGTATTCACTTCATACGCTCTGCTGAGGTGGTTAATCCTCCAGTCAGTCTACAGACTAATTTTGTAATTCAGTATTACCCTAAAACTGTAACACTGTTGCTACAGAGCATATCCCTGATTCTACCTTTTTATCTTCAGGTTCTTCACATTGATGGATTATCATTAACGTGATTAATGCATTAGTTTTAAGTCTTAAGGAATTACTGTTAATGAATGGAATCCTGTACGATGTGTTGGCTTTCATTGTTGGCCTTCAGAGCATTACGGTGAAGGTGGGACGTGCTCTGGCTTTTGAAGAAACTTCCTGCCGATTGACATTGGTGTTTGAAATCATTGTTAGAGAATATGCAGAACACAAGTGTTTGCTCTGTATTCTCTGCATACGCACTCATAAATTTAGCGAGAGTGCTGAGGGTGTTTCTAATGGAGCTATGTTGGGGGTTTTGTTTATTCTTTTTAATGTAGCAGAAAAGGACTTTGGCTTTCGTAAACTGTACCTACTCAGTGACATTAGAAACTTAAAATAAATTTTCAATTGCAGTAATATTTCTACTAAAAAGTGATATGATTTCACTCTTCCATATGTGGGGAAAAACAAAATCGCCATGACACAGACTCACGGAAGGCCTGAAGCACTTCATTATCCAAACCTCGTGTCCAGACTCCCTAAACAATGCACAGGAAGATTTAGGTGCCTTAAAATGGGGTCTACAGCAAGCAAAAACCACATAAGTAGGTCTCCAAACAAAGCAAAGCAAAAATCCCACAGAATACATGTGAAGAGTCACTACCAGGCAGAACCAGGAACTGGTTAGAACGGTCAGCAGGAAATGCTAAAGATGAAGATGTCTCGTGTATGCCATTCCTCACTGGAGCTAAGGCTTCCGACTCTGCTGGCCCAGTGTGCCACCTTCCACTCAGAGTTCACAGCACTGAGACCGTACATCGAGGTAAGCACCAAGTCCTTTCTTCCAACATTTGACAAAGCACAGAATACTTTTTATTATTATTATTTCAAAACTGTGATGGTAGCCTTCTAGGTCTCCTCTGCAGTTTTCCCTGAATTTGACTTTACACTGAAGTTTTCCCATATTGTGAGTGATACCAGCTGAAAAGAAAGAAGCCCCTACCTCAGGGCTTTCAGAAGACTACCTTAACACTGCTGTAGTACAGGCTACTCTTAACGTGTGTACTCACTCTCTGCTGTCAAAGCTGTTTGACCGCCAAAGTACGGAACTCTTTAAGCTCGTTGAGGGGGACCACGCAAGCAGGAATGTCAGTCTTCGGGCTAGCAGATGGCAGACCTGCCTGGGATGAGCTATCCAGCCCTTTCCAGCGAGTGTTCATTGCAGTCGCTGGTCTTTTCAGACAAATGCCCTAGGAGGAGAGACTGAATTGATTCTGCACCCCAGTTAAATTTTCTTATTCTACTTGTATAAAAGAGAAGGCAACAGCAGTAGTCTTAATTTTATTTTTTTTTCTGGACAGTTCATGAAAGAAAGCAGAAATTACTATATATTGTATACAGTGTGACCCATCGTTCACTACCTGAAACCATCTCCTCACAGATGACAGAGATTAAGGGATATCAAATTTAGCACTAAACTTGTCAGGATCCAGGCGCTTTTGTAATCAGTCTGGTATAGATCTGCAGTGCTGCCAGAGGAGCCACCTCTGCCCCCTTGTCTTACACTGGGACTAGGCAAACTAGTTAAAAAGAAACCATTTTTTTCCTGGAGTGGTTTTCAGACTGATCCAGCTTGCCGAGTGGCTGTATGTACACCAGCACCGACAAAAAGCAGGAGAAGGTGGAGCGTGCAGGGGGTGAGTAATAGAAGATGACGGGGAGAGGAAGGCAGGGCTGCTCCGTCTGACAGTAGTGCTGAGTTATGTGGCGTTATATCGACCATGGCTCTCAAAATATTTTTTGAAAGCCTTGTTATTACCTTTAAATTTTACATTCACTTTTGCATTTCAAGCACATTAAGCAAGTGGTATTAAACAAGTTTGGCTATCTGAAATTTCCACGTGTTGTGAAAGCTGGCGGCCCAGAATGCAAGAAAGAAGCAGCCAGACAGGAGGTACCGTGAGCGTGTGCAGTGAGGGCACGGCTCACTCCAGATCTAACTCTTCCTTGTCACTACAGACCTGAGAGAGCAGCCCCAGTACCCTACCTGCAGGAAAAAGGTTTCAGCGGGATTTAACGTCTCATTAGATACCAGAGAATTCGCTCCTTAGTCAGGGCTTTTCTCTGTGGTTTCTTTTATGTAACAGAGACTGAAGTCACACTGCAGCCTTAATGTAATTCAATTACAATGTCACTCAACTGCTGGTTATAGAAGTAGGCTTCATTAGTTCCTGTGCTCACAAAACTACTGGTTAACACGATCATTATTTTGTACTTACTACCGATGAGTTTCATTTACTATTTTTCCAACTCTGTGTTGTGACAGTCTTCCACAGTTCATTGCTATTCACTTTCGATCCAGTCATCTTGAATTAATTTGTATCATTCGTTAATATCATCCCCTCACTACTGATAGCTTTTCCCAGATAATGTACAAGTACCCTAAATAACACAGATCCTTGGGGATGTTGCTGGTATCCTTTCTCACTATGAAAACTGTTGCTCGCTGCTTCCAGCTATTGATCTCTGAGTAATACTCCGTTTTCTTCCTCAAGAAAAGATGTTCCCACTGTAGTAAACATCACTGCAAATGACTAGTGTAGTTTTCCTGCAATTGCCCTACTTTCATTAACTACTCCTTTTACACCCTGAAAATATATTAGTCCAATTATCTTTCTGGCAGACTTCTTGTTTCTGGTATTTTTAATGATCCTTTACACCTTTGGCAATTGTTCTTCAAGGTCTGTCAGTTGTTCAGTTTTGATTTTGTGTCTTCAAACAGTTAAAATTTCCACAGTCGTGTTCTTTTCTGTTCCCCACATTTGAATCTGTCTTTCAATTGCACCCTTTAAATGTGCTGGCTAGATATGGCTCAACTACTTCTGGTGGGCTTTTTTTTTTAAGTAAGATTTATGTGTACTCTGAGGAGTTAAACCAGTGTCTTTTACCTGTGACTTAATTTCCCTTTGCTACCTTCCTCTTTATGCATTTTTCTTCTCAAAGAGAAGTCCCACTCTGGTGATGTTTTGGTTTTTGTTTTTTTTTAAGTAAATTAGTGACTGTAAGTATGTTTTCATTTACCTTAAAATGTGTTTTCCATCGTTTTATTTGCCTCTAGCTTTATTTAACCTCTTGTCACAGTCCCCATTATCATGAGTTACTATCATTCACAAATATTTTATACCTTGTAACTACAGCGCCCTATTCATGATTTTGAATTTTTTAAATTTACTGAGATACCTCATTTGTTGTCACTTGAAGCCTCCCATTCTGTTTCAGCCATTTTAGAAGTTTGGAAATTATTCGGACATGTACATAGAAATATTTTTCATTTTGTCTAGGTCTATTTGCCTGGTTTATGCACCTTGATTAATTAGAACTTTTGTTGTGTAAGGAAAAGCAAGCATTTCCAAAATGTGGTGGCAACTGAGAAGGGTTTTTTTTAATGACAATTATAAACTCACATCTACAGAGGAACTTAAATTATTTTGTGGATCTAACTGAAAAAATCTAGGGTTTTTTTTTAGAACTTAAATATAACCTGGGAATTGCAGAGAACACAGAGCTGCTGAAAAATACTTCTACTTTTTCAAGGTTTAGACGAAGGTGAATAAGACATTGTGTCACTGTTGCAGTATCCTCTTACATAGAAAAAGAAATGAACTGAGGCTTTCAAGATTACAATTCCTTGTAAAGTTTGTTCAATCCACTTTAACTTTCAGTTTACCAATCTTCCCTAGTCATATGAAAAGTGATTTTATGCACATGTATTAAAAGCATTAAAGTACTCTCAACTGGGAAGTCTTGGTAGATATAAAACGTTCATTTTATACGCAATTTTAAGGCAAATGTGCAGTTTACTCCTTTGACAATTACGTTTTGGCAGCTATACCATTTTTTTATCATTCCCTGTATTTTAGATTTTTCAAGTGTATTTTTTCCTTCAGATAATGCTTATTATCATATTTGCCTTCTTGTCATCAAGGAATCATTACGCATGAGCAGTCCTCCTTATCAATAAAAAAACGCCAGATTCAACAGAATACACATTCTAACCAGATAACCCTTTGAGAATTCTTGATTTTGCTTTACAAACACCCTCCTAGTTTTATTAGCATTTATCCAGCTGCCATCAGTCTACTTCTGGAATCAAACCAATTCCTTGTGAAATTATCAGTTTTCCAAAATAAATCAAAGTAGTGATCTGATAACTTTACTTTTCATTGAAACAAAAATGCTTCGAATAACGGAAATAATTAAGCAAATAAAAGTTAGATTAACACCACTGGATTCCATAATCTAGTGGCTGCTTGATGCCTGCTTTAAGATTCACTGAGGTCAAATAAAAAATACGGTAAGATGTACTCAGCTACTACGGTTCTTAAGAAATGGCACAGCACAACCGATTGCAAGTCACGGTCTCGGTGCTGAAAAAGGCACCATTATTGAGTCACCATGTTGCCATTGCCTTTATACCATCCTGTAGTAAAATAATTTCCCATAAGCACACTGAATCCTTAGGAGACCAATTAAACTAACTTTATGGCAGTTATGCACTACCAGGTTGGTGAAAAGGGGCTGGTCACAGCAGGATAAGAATCAAGCTCATAAATGAAGAGCAGCCGAAGCAGAGTAGCATGAAAGAAGAACAACGGAAATTATACTGTCAAAAAAAGCTGTTAAAGAATAAAGTGTCGTTACAGAAATATTAACTTAGGTTTGATCTCTGTATTTAAAATTCCAGCTTCTAACGGATTCGTTCTTCCAATAAATTGTTATTCCCATTATTTTAAAAACATTATATAAAAAAAAAAATTATAATTACTTGCTTATGAGAATCTTATAGCAAGGAATTTATCTTCCAAGAGAAAGTGGGATTGATTGCCCTCAAAGTATAATGTGGATTTTTAAAAAAATAATCTTTCAGTTACCATAATCATAGATATTTTTAATTACAGGCAATCCACTTATCTCAAACAGAAAATGGATTTTCAGGTTATTTATGCGTGACTAGGAAAAGGGACTAATAATTATTAGCAAAGTAGGTAGGGTTCATATGACTTTTAAGCACAGAATAAGGCTGAAGACTTCATACACTCTGTACAACATAATAGTATATATCATTGCTTAAGCACTGCAAAGAAATATTGCCTCCTCCCCAATAAACAGGATATAAATTATTGGGGGGGGATGTTATTAATAATGAAAAAGAGGTCCTGTTCTTACAAGAAAGTATTATCCAGACTTGGAATTACATGAGAAACATATACTTAAACATAGGCCCACTGTAATATTAGTCTCAAAAACAATGATAAATTCTTAGCATGCTGTCTCACGGGAAGAAAGCCTCTACTGCAGCACTAACCACCAAAAAAGATGGAGGAGTCCTTTTGATGGAGGATTTCTTGGCAACCATTTTGTCCTGTCTGAAGTAATGAAAACTCTCCCTCCAGAACCGGGAGGAAAAGGCACAACAGTTCTTCACCCAAAAGAAAAGAAAGGAAAAACAGTTTGCACGACTTCTTCAAGTTCACTTTTGGCCCCCTCCCTCCGTAGTGATAATATTCTTCTGTGTCACATAACTTCAACCTTTCTGAGTAACCATTAGATAGTACCGTGTCGTTAATGGGAGAGCATAACTTGTACCTGAGAACTAACCATTCTCTGTCTTCTCACCCCATGGTTTTAACCCGTTTCAAACACCACCTTTCCCGTCCATCCTCCTCCGCAGAGACCAGCTGCATTGCCCTCCCCTCCCTCAGGCTCCGCTCGGGTCGCTGTTGGCAGAACCGTGAACTGTCGCTGTCACCTGCCATGTCGCCCTCACTATCGCTTCTCCCAAAGCCTTGCAGCCGAGCCTGTGCTTCGCAACCACCTCAGGACTTTCACCTCCGTGGTTTTGGGGGCCAATTCTCTGTCTCCTGGCCGCTCTGCCAGGAGCTCCCTCCAGGCGCTGGCTGCAGGCCGCGGCTGAGGGAGCCACGGGCCGCCTCAGCCCCCTGTCCCTCTGGGGCGTTCGTAACTGCCCGCACCCTTTTTGGCAGGCAGAGAGACGCCCTGAAAAGAGCGGGAGAAGAGCCCCCTTCTCTATCAGCCATCGGGGCCGGCCGTTTCTCCGCCGGTGTCACCCGGCTACCGCATCCTGGCGCGCCTGATGGCGGGAAGAGCCGCCATCGAGGCCTTCCCGCCGCCGGTGGGTGTGAGGCAGCGACCCGAGC